>CM029017.1:96163990-96716446 GCA_016801055.1 Panax notoginseng | reverse complement strand
CAGCAATTCTTGTAGTTGGACCATCATTTCTTTCATCTCTACTGGTGCCATTCGGTATGGTGCCTTCGATATTAGAGTGGTACCGAGCCAAATCAATCACGAAATCTACCTCCTATCTGGTGGAAGTCCTGGCAAATCGTCTAGAAATACATCAACGAAGTCCCTTACAATCGGTATTTCTTCTACCTTCGGATTCTCTTTTCGACTGTCGACTTTGTAAGCTAAGTATCCTACACAGCCTTGTCTTAACAACCTCCTGGCCTGCATCATCGTCAGACAACTTGCTTGTCTAGGCGACTTGCTACCATAAAACACAACCTTTGACGGAGTCATAAGGTTAATACGTTTCTTCTGGCAGTCAATTATCACCCCACAATTGGATAACCAATCCATACCCAAAATAATGTCAAATTCCCAAGGCGAATAGGATAAGATCTACGTTCATGATATTACCCTTAATGTCCACCCTACAGTTCTTAACACGTACTTAACAGGAATTATCTCTCTATTCGCAATTTCTATATTCATGGGATATTCCAACTCATCCATAAGCAAATCTAAGCTATTAGCAAAGTCTTCGGATATAAAGGAACAAGTAGCACCCGAATCAAATAAAACATAAGTATTAATTTCATTGATCGGAATGATACCTGACACCACCTCACGAGACTGAATTGCGTCCTGCACTGTCATATTGAAAGTTCTAGCGGTCGGTCGGTTTGTTGCAGGTGGTCCGATAATGGTTAAGGTATTTCCACTGCTATTTCCATGGTTACCTCCTGCTCCTCCTGATCCCTTCTTAGGGCAATCTCTTGCTAGATGATCTTTAGAACCACAGTTAAAACAAGCACCCTTCTTTGGGTTTGGACAGTTTGGTGCTATGTGGCCTTCCTGACCACAATTGTAGCACACTCGCTTTCCTTTCATGCAAACTCCCAGATGAGCTTTTTCACAGTTTGAGCACGCTTCAATTTTCTTCTTCTGCCCTCCTTGTTGACTTCCAGCTGACGAGTTATCCGTCCACTTCCTCTTCTGATTATGACTACCCTCAGTATTACTCCCACCAGTCTTGTTATTTTCTTCACCTTCACTCTTCTTTTTCTTCTGCTCTTGATTGTACTTGGTCACCGCATCGCTCCCACCTTCAGCGAGGATGGCCTTTTCCAATACTTCGGCAAATGTGTTTATCTGAAACATTGACACCTTACTGTAAACCCAAGGCTTTAGTCCTTGTTCAAATCTTCTGGCCTTTCTTTCGTCAGTGTGTACTTGGTACGGGGCAAACCTTGCCAACTCATCGAATTTAGCCGCGTATTCAAGTACGCTCATGTTTCCTTGCTTCAGTTCCAGAAATTGAATTTCCATCTGATTCTGCGAACTAGTTGGGAAGTACATTTCGAAAAACATTTCTTTAAATCTCTCCCACGTAATTACACCTTCACCTCCTCGCACTTTGTTTGCTTGCCACAAGTAGCTAGCCTCAGACTTCAGCATAAACGTTGCGAAAGCGGTCTTTTGGTCTTCTCTAACCCTAGCAACGTCAAATACTTTCTCCATTTCCATGACCCACGTTTGAGCCTCGATTGGGTTCCTTGAACCTTTGAACTCTGGCGGTCCCACTGCCTTGAAGTCTTTAAACGTTGTGTTTGGTGGAGCTTGAGGTTGATTATTCATTGCTCCCGTCAGTAAGTTCACCAACTGCTGAACAGGATTAGTATTGGCGTTATTGTTATTATTGGTTGACTCTTCCTGAGCTGGTTGACGATGTTGTCTTCTCCGTGGCAGCATATTTCTGATAAAATAAACGCTTATTAGGACTTTATTTATTTCTCTAAATAGTTAAGGCATTACTCAATAATTTAACACATCATCTCAAACAACTTAATATATTTAATTCAACTCAAAATTTTAACATCACACTATAGCATAATTGCTATTTACATCAACTATCCTGAAATAAAGAATCCACATGATTTAAAATATTAACATATTCCTTCGTTCATAAACACATCGGAATTTACATATAAAAACTAATTAAGTCTTTCACATAATTAAACGGATTCTAATCCTGTCTATCAAGGTGCTGAATAGCCTTGCCACGCTCCTCATCCAAGATACGAGACATCGTCCTGCGATCCAGCATATACGACGGAAGTCCTTCGAACTGGATGGGGTATCTCAAAACTCATTTCTGAGCCTCATCCATTGCATGATTAAGTGTGGAGTATGTCTCTTCAAGCTTTGCCTTCTATGCGCGACTATCATCTTCTGCACGATCAGTTCGACGTGATTCTCTTACCCATCCTTCCTCTGCTATTTTCAGTCTTCCGGAGGTTTCTTTCAGTTCCTTTTTCAGCTTCTCTATCTCCTCGGTCTTATCTTCGGTTTGACCCTTCTCATGGACCAAATCCCATTCTACCTTTCCCAATCGTGTGTGAAGAGTCGAAATCTCCCTCTCCTTATCCTCTAAAGTAGACTGCTGAACAGTCGCTCGCTCAGTCAATTCCTGAACCTCGTCTTGTAATTCCATGTTACGGTCGTATAATGTGTCATACATCTCTACATCAACGGTGTATCGTGGTAACTCCTCTTCTTCCTCTTCCTCATCAAATTCCTCCTCAGGATCAGTCTCGGGCTCATGCTCCTGACCAACAACGGTGATCAATGGAGATGACTACCTCTGAACTAACTGTTCCCTAATAACATGTATGTCTCGGGGCTCCTCTTCTGTAGGTACTATAGGTAATCGGGGTTTCTTCCTCCGCAGCTTGAGTAGCTTCTCCAACATTCGTCATCCTGACAACAAAATTTTAAGTTTTAGTTACTAAGTCGTACTAACGAACACATAAATTAACACATAAACACATAATGTATTTTATTATCTTCAATGAATTACCAAAATTTATTTCTTAAAACTCGATAAGAGTTTTCCTTTACTATCTTCTTTCTATAGGTTACTACCTAAGGTTGTTCCCCCACCTAAGGTTCATAACCTACAGCTCTGATACCAACCTGTGACACCCCCAAATCCGGGTACTTCGATTCCATGGGATTTGGTGTTCACTACACAAATATCATCTATCTATCTACCCATAAAAATGCAAACCATACATTAGATAGAATTAAAATCTTCTCCTTAAAAGGATTACATCATCCGAATAATAAATACAATCCTAGGTTAAACTAACCTTAAAACATCTGTGCGGAATTCTAACAATAAGTCTTAAACAACATCTTTAACTTACGTCTTAGACAAATACATCATATAAAATAACAAGTCATATCAAATAACAAGTCTCCATCATTTGCTAACTTTGCCCTTGCCCTTACTAGTAGAAGGTTCGTCAGCTCTTTCGTTCTTAATTGCAATGTTATTATCAAACAAGAGTGAGCACAAATGCCCACAAGTATAAAAATGAAATAACAGTATAATAACATGCGAATAAATCGAAGACATCTGAATAAAAGCTCGACTTTTGAATCAAGAGTGAATAACAAAAATCAAAAGAATTCTGAGGGTCGTAAGACCTTGAACTATGTTCTAGGTTAACAAGGGTTATACTTGAAACCTTTAACAGTCATAAGACTATGGACCTTCTTCTCGTACTTAGGGGGATCAGCCCTTGGTACCATACTGTGCACAATATCTTAACGCTAAGCGTAAATAATCCCCTATACAGGGTTGTTTATCTCAGTTTGACATTCGAGTCCGCACCAAAGAAAGTTTGGTTTGGATAATTCTTCAAGGGTTCTGAAATTTAGAACGCTCATCAACTATGGACTAATTGAATCATTAAGGTTTCACTAGCTAATAAGGTTCAACAATAATGATATTCATTTTGAATAATAATCTCAAGAAGTATACAATAGAACAATTATTGTATAACTAAATCATACTTTGGAAAGATAATCAATCTTTAATAAATCATTTGAACTTGAATAATAGTAACGATAGCTTATTCAAGGTAAATAATAAGCTTGAACAATAATGACAAATAGGGTTAGGGAACTTGCTCAAATTTAAGAGTTTAAGTTTAGGAAAAATGCTTCGTGCGTAGGTTACACTTTAACTAAACTCGTTCTTTGAATTAAATCCTACATACCATTCACATTCACAATACCAGTTAATTATAACTTAACTAATCATTATAAACTCATTCTCTTTGTCTAGTTTAATTATTGACTACACTTAGTCAATTTATCACATTTATTGTCACATAATATCACTTCATGAATAATAATCTAATCATGTATTCAACAATTCAAATCACATGTAATTATATTATTTACATGTTAAACATCTATTTTATTATCACATTATACCTCTAACATGTTTACATGTTCATTACATTAAGTTACTAACACATTGCTAGACTTAACATTTTAAAAATAACATTTTCTGAAATTTCTGGAGAGTGGCGCTGCGGCGCCACTTTTGTACATGATCTTTGCTCTGCGGCGCGGTGGCGCTGTGCCAAAATTTTGGCATTGCAGCGCCGTGGCGCTGCAGCTCAAGATCTGGCGTTGCGGCGCGGTGGCGCTGCGACGCGGGACTTCAGTTCTGGAGCTAGCGCCGCGGCGCGAGACTCCAGATTCTGTTTCCTAGTTCGCGAAGAACACAGAGTTCGGCGAATTACACATTTCATGGTCATTAAATTCTCTAATTTAACATACCCACATGTTAATACTCACATATAATCATTACCCAACCTCTATAGAGTGATTTTAACCCATCTAAACACTTAATAACAGATTTAAATCATAAAAATTCACTGACTTTGATGTTCATAAAGGTTTAGAAAATAAAACATGAAAATTGACCATACGGATTCGTTATAACACCGAATCCGTTTATTTAAACTTCGGTCTCTTCGTATTGACATGCTCAGTAATATAAGGGTGTATATTTTACGAAAACATTTATGTTTGACATACTAAAATCACGTATAATGCCTTAAGGCCAAAACCCAAACTCTGTAATTTGTAGAAATCATATACGATGTATTTTCCTGAAACTGATGATATGGAATCATGTAATATATATATATAAAACATGCTAAACTTCTCGAATTGTTACACATATCCTTATAACAATAC
Organism: Panax notoginseng; assembly: GCA_016801055.1. NCBI lineage: Eukaryota > Viridiplantae > Streptophyta > Magnoliopsida > Apiales > Araliaceae > Panax > Panax notoginseng. The sequence goes on along the minus strand of CM029017.1, from coordinate 96,711,349 downwards.
CAATTTCCAATTCACAGAGATTAACAGAAGTTTGAAAGTTATTTATAAAACTTGAATACGTGAAATAAAAATTGGGTTGGAGAAAATTACCCAGAGTGTAGATTAGAAGATGATTAATGAAATTCTTTTCACAAGTACCTGTTGATTACACACTTACAATTTCTCTCAAAACTTCTCAATTTTCTCTCTGAACTCTCTCTATATTTCTAGACTTAGCCAAAAAAATAATAAAAGAAAAGGGAAGGAGAGTACGTATAAAGGAGAAGAGAACTGACGCGCATCATGGTCAGTTGCCCATCATGGGTTAACTAGCCATAACTCCTCTAAGGCCATGTTTGGCTAGCAATTAAGTTCAAAGCTCATTATTTTAATAAAACCTTTTATCATATAGTTTGAAAATATCACACTCCTTATAAAATAAATCCAATATTTTATTTATTTTACTTTAAATAATATATAATAATTTCTCATTAATTCACATAGTCACATAATTAACTTTCTCATTAATAATAAATGTCAAATTATTAAATCTCTAATTAATAATTAACTTAATTAAAATAACATCATGCTTAATTAAATAATTCATTTAATTCAATAAGCTCACATAATTACATGCTTTGAATAATAAAATTCTCCACATTAATTTAATAAATGTAACACATATAATTAAATTAATCTACCACAATTACATCAATTAATTATTTAATCCAATAATTAAATTATCGAAAAATATTTATTTAATTCAATAAATATTAAAATAATTTATAAAATTCTCGTTCGTCACAATTCTCGAGAAAGTGATTATAGCAGAGTATGGTAGTGAGGTGTTGACTCAATATCACAAAGAGAGGAAGAATAAGAATAAGGGAGAGGGAGAAACCAAGGTAGAGAGTGCCAGTGGTAGAGGTAGTATGTAAGACATGCGAGAAGACTCATCTAGGAGTCTGTATAATGAATGCTTATGTGCTGTTTGATTGGAGTGCTACTTTTCTTTTATAGCATGTAAATTTGCTAAGTGATTAAGTTCATTCCCGAAAGGGATTATAGATACCTTTAAACATTAAGATAGAGAAGGAGAAAATAACTCTCATTGAATATATTGTAGAAATAGTTTTATGAATAAGAAAGATAAGCAAGTATCGGTAGATGAGTACCGATAAAGTTAAGAGAATTTGAAGTAATTCTCGGTATGAATGGGTTGATTAACCATAGAACTTTAATAAATTATGTAAGGAAAAGTATGAATCTTCGGTTTTTCTAAGAAACCCAAGGTAGTAATTTACGGTGATAAATCACCGAAACTTTATTGTTGTCCAATTATGACGCAATCTAGAAGGATGTTAAGATAAGTTTAGGTTGTGGTACAATCGTAATCTTTGATGGTTGACATATGGGAGCTGGGCTAAACAATTCCTTTAGAGAGCGAGGTATATACGAAACTGGTAACCGATCTAACTCACTGTGATGGCAGTGTAACGAGACGAAAACTTGTTTGTTGGTTGTTTGTAGGAAACCACTCAGAGTACCATATGGACTGCTAGCAGAGAAGCGATGTGTGCTGATTCCTAGAGAAGTAATAAGAAGAAGTTAAGAATGTAAATCATCAAAGATGATGAACGTATTAAGTAAGACATCTCCGTATGTCATGAAGCTGTAAGCTAGTAATGAAAGTAGATCGCGTAAACTTAGGTCGAAAGAACGCGAATCCTAAGAAATAAAGTTAAGTAAATCAATGTGTAAGTCAAATATATGACGATTTGGTTAGCGGTTAAGAGTATATACCCATGGCCCAGGATCGATGATCTAATTGATCAGTTGAAAGGGGTAAAGAATTTTTCTAAGATAGAGTAGCGTATGGGGTATAATCGGTTGAAAGTAAGGAAGAAGGAGGAGGTACCTAAGACGACGTTCAGAACTTGTTACAGTTTGACAAGTTTCTGGTTATGTCATTTGGGTTGACTAATGTCCTGATGTTAGACTTTCCATAAGGGGAGCCGAGCAAGTCGGTGGCAAACAGTTAGGTTCTCTTGTGAGGTGCTATGGTTAAAAGTACCATTAGTGTCACAGGATTTAAGAGTAAGGTTAAGTAAGACACTTGTATTATCTTTATCAAATGATACGAGGAATTTTGTAGTATATCTCGATGTTTCGCATGGATGACGAGATTGCGTGCTCTTGTAGCATGGCAAGGTCATTGCGTATGCATCACGCCAGTTAAAGGATTATGAGAAGGTTTATCCTACTTATGATCTAGAATCAGTAGCTGTAGTTTTTGGAAAAAAAATCTCTGAAGATGGTATTTATATGGGGAAAAAGGTGAGATATACACGGACTCTAGGAGTCTGAAATATATCTCCACACAGAAGGAGTTGAATATACGAAATAGAGAAGGACTGTGATATCTTATATCATACAGGGAAGGTAAACGTAGAAGCTGGCGCGTTAAGTAAGGAAGAGTAGGGAAAAACTATCAATGTTAACAACTCAAAATGAGTTAATAACAGAAATGGCGATAACAGAGTTAGGGGTTAAATTACGGAATAAAGAGGTAAAAATGTTATTCATAACGTAAACTCAATCCACGATAATGGAACGAGTTAATTAAGAACAATTAGGTAACGGTTAATGCAAGCGAATGAAAAAGAGGATGCAAGATAAAGACAAAACTAAGTATAATCTTGTTTTGAGGGAGAAAATTGAGTTCTAAATAATTAGAATTTAAAAGAAGGACTAATAAAAGTAAGATAGCGTAATATGATTAATAAGTGTTTAACTTCCAACTCAACATATCGATAGGAAGTGACAAGTCATGTAAATTAAGATAATACATTCGCTGAAGGTAAATGTGAGGAACCATAATGCCGAAGAAGCATTGTGGGAACTCGAGATTAAAATGAAGAAAACTTTTCCTCAAAGGTGTATGTATTATTAGCGAGATTGTGGGGCCATAATCCTTATAAGGAGGGAAGAATGTGACGCCCCAGAAAATCGGATTTTTAGGAGAATTAAAATTTTATTTAATTATGAGGATTAAATGAATTTAATTGATTATTTAAGGAGTAAGCTAATTGAAGGTCGTTCTAAGACCTAAACATGTCGGAACGTCGTAGTATTTTGGCTACGTAGTAGAATTAAAGTGTTTGAATTTTCAAGACGAAAATAAAAGTTTTTCGAGAAATTTTTTGAAAAACATTATTCACACGCATTTCTGCTCGGGAATTATTTATGAACTTCCGAGAAATACGTAATGATAGAATATCAAGGTGAGATGGAATATCCAATAATATTTCAGTTATGAAAAACGCAATTTTTCGCCTGCGGACTTAAAACCTAACGATTAGGGAAAATGATTTACGAGAAGAAACTTAATGTGATTAATCAATGATTGCATGATACATAAGTATTGTACGAGGTAATGAATAGGAGTATAATAGGAGATATTATACGTGTAAGTATGAATGATGGAATGTCGTATATTAAATAAGTATACGAGTTAGAATACGAGAATTATACGTAAATTATACATTATAAGGCTCTAAGCCAAAAGAAAGTAACTTGTAGGATTTATTAAGTATTATGATTAGCCCAAGTATGGAAATGGTTAAGTCCAATATAATTAATGCAAGCCCAATGGTTGTTTAATTACAAGCCCAAAGTAATTTAATGTGCAAGCCCAAATGATTAAGTTAAGATAATTAAGCTAAAGTCAAGTTAAGATCCAATGAGTCAAGAATCCATGGGCAACCCATGATCATGTGGTAAATCTTGGTGACCAAGTGTTGTGGGGAGCAAGATAGCTTAATGGCTAAGTGTTGTTGTAGGCAAGCAAGGGATAATTGTTGTGGAGGCTAGGTAAACTTGGTGAGCACATAAGGAATAGTAAGGAGGTGGATTAAGGAGGTAGAAGGGCCTAAAAGACTAAACTACCCTCACCTTGAGATGCCCATAAATAGAGAACTTGTGCATTCATTTGTTAGTTGTTAGTTTTTCATCCAACTCTTTACAACTTATTTGTTAGAGAGAATAAGTGAGAATAAGTTAGTCTTTAATTATTCAAATAAGCAAGAAGGAAGTAGAAGGATTAACAAGAGGACATCAAGGGTAAGCAATCCTAAGCCATGATTCTCTTTCTCTTCCATTGTTAGAGAACTGGGTAGTGGTAGGATTTGTATGCTAAGAAATGAAGAGAATGAACAACTCAATGAACTTAAGCCGTATAAGTCACGAATAAGTAAATTAAACCTAAATAAGTTATGAACTCATGAGGAACCTATGTGAACTTCTCATATGTTTACCTTAATAAGTAGTATGATGAGAAGAAGCAAGAATAATGGTTAGAAGTCATTAACCATAATAAGTCATATAAAAAGAAGACATAATTCATGAGAAATGGAAACATAAGTATTTTATACTTTAATAAGTTACAAACTCACCAAGAACAAGTAATAACTTATTATGTTTACAAGTCAATGAAGTACGTATGTCAAGATGTTAGTATGTTGGAATGAATTCATTTGAAATGATGAACAAATCATAAGAAACGAAGTTTTGCCGGAATTCACACGATTAGAGGACAATCGTCGAATTCGTGAAATTCTCATAATAGAAGTCGAAGTTTGATATTGAGCTTGGAAACATTGGTTTTCAATGATGATAATTCTTGTTTGGCATTATAGAGTTGTGAACTCGAGAATGACCGAATTCCGACTTAGAACGAAGAAATGAGCATTGAACGTTCACGAACGTTTATTATTTTCGTTAAAAATGGACTAATTGGTGAATTTTTAGCAAATGAAGTCGAATAGATAAAATTCTTGCATGACCACGCAGAGTACATGATGTGTGAACCGTAGGCTCTTGAACGAACCAATTCAGACTTATAACGAAGAAGTTACGAGTCCGGGAATCTCACAATTCAAAAAGTCTGTAAAAATTTTATATGGCTCAGAGTCCGCGCTGCGGCGCGACTCCAAGCTTAAAGGACCGACGTCGTAGCGCTAAAGTGAGCATCAGCTACTGTTAGTTGGCACCGCAGCGCGACCATTAACAAAGGGACTCACGCCGTAGCGTCGAGTCCGGTCTCCAAGCCCTAATGGGCGACGCCGCAGCTTGAGATGCAGTACAAAAGCTGGCGCCGCAGCGCCAGCACTAGAATGTAGATGGAGAAGAAAGGTTTTGATTGTAAAGGAAAGGAGAAACGAATAAAGATTGAATTAAATTCTTAATCAACTTAATGTAACATCATTTAGATGTATAACCTTAAGAAATGCATTAGAGGTTGAAAGAAAGAATAATTTAAAAGAAGCACGTGAAGGGTAATTAAGTAAACCATGAATGGTATTCAAAGTTGGTACTTCACCAATGGCGATCAAGTTTCGATTAATAATTTAAGGACGTTAGTAAGCCGTAAGGAAGGATGTTTAACTCGAACTGAGTTGTGTTAATGAAATAATTTCAATTAAGTTATAGAAAGGAAAGAATTTGGTAAGAACGATGTAAAAGAACGACGAAAAGCTGGAACCAATAAATAACAAATCTAATATATGATTAGATTGAGAAGAAGGGTAAGATTCTTTAGGAACTATGCATGTTCATTCATGACCTAATGTGGTATGTTATGTGATTATGTGTTGTAGAGATCGTAAAGACTCAAGGAAAAGTTATTATACTGTAGCATACGCTGAAGGAAAGTTTTTCTTAAATACTTGTCTAACCTTCGTGTTAGCCAGGTTTTCAAATGATTCAAGTTATGAGATGCATGTATAGTTTTAAAGAAAGAGTCGATGCCAGTTTTAACTTGGCTAGACTAATCTTGATAGATTGATTGATTTATTTACAAGTCTTTCAATATAAAATTGCTAACACTATCCTATGCCAAGTATTTGGTACGAATTCAAAGGTAAGTTTGTCTATGAACAAACAAATGTATTTTCATCGATTATTCGATGGGCACGTGAGGTTGCCAAAACTTAAACGTACATACGTTTAATGGATGTAGTGTTGATCAACATTGAGTACTATAGGCTGATCACCTAGAAGTGCTCGTAAGCTACACCGAACTTACGGACTTCGTGCTGAGTTGTCCTTTTCAAAGAAATTATGAAATGCTCATGGTCTTGGACCAGAATTGATGTTTTACTGAATATTGTTATTGTAAAACATTTTGAAGAAAAAGGAATGCTATTTTGAATTATTGATAGTACTTCATAACTATTATACAGTTACTGAAGATATACAATTCCTATGTTTCAAGCATAATTTTTAAATAAAATTATTGTACTTGCTGAGCTTGTTATGCTCACTCTTTCTTGAACCATATGAATGCAGCTAAGGACGAGCGAACCGAAGTTTCCACTAGGGATAAAGGCAAGGCGAAGACGAATGATTAGTTTATCTTGTAATAGACTAGTAAGTATATGTATTATATTATGATGAACAAAGAATGTAATGGTTTAAGAACCTGGGAACGGGATGTATTATTATTAATGTAATAAGAATGTCATTGGAACACATATTTTGATGTCATTTCATTAGAATGAATGTACAGTTATGAGTACCGTGTAGCACCATTTGTCGGGTTGAAAGAGACTCGAATTTGGGGCGTCACAATCCTCATGCATATATTGTAATGAAAGTCATCTTTGGCTTACGTGCATAGATGGACTTAATATGATTATGACCAGGGATTATGCAGTATAATCATGACCGTAATGTGACGAATGATGTGGTAAAAGTCCTCAGTGGCCTGTTGTGCATTGATGGACAGTTGTTGGTATGATTATAACCAGGGATTATTCGTTATAGTCGTGACCATTGATGATTACATGAATATCCTTGGCCGTAGTGCATGGATGATTCAATTTTATTTATTAAGCTAAGTCTCAGCGATAAAGTTGATGAAAAACTTTTTAAAGCATATAAGATAGTAGATTCTATACTTTACTTGACTCTTTTAATGGATTGCTTGTTCCGCTGCATTTAAACTTTGTCTATTAAATTCTATCAGTTTAACATTGTTGAAGGCTAATCATAATTTATTTGCATTATCTTAGTCATAATATTTCTTACTGGGCTAGTTGAGCTCACCCTTTCTTTCACTGTTCTCTTCAGGAAATGAGAACGTAGTTGGGACTAGTCGGGAAACAGAGTGATGGTCCTAGATAGTGCATTAGTAGTCTTCACTATTCTGTGAAATAGTGTGATAATAAATATAATGAGGACTCCATTGAGTGTGGATATTATCTAGATGACTGTTTGTATAAAACTCACAGCCTATGTTTTGTCGTATTTTACACGACTGTTGTATAATTAAGTTATATTTGTATTCAGTACCTTGTATCTGGCGACCCAAGATGGGTGATGTATACCTGTTTTGGGGGTGTCACAAATGTATTAACTCATGCAAGGAATTAAAACAGTTCAATAATAGAGACGAGAGTTCAAAAACTACGCTCATTATACAATAATAGAACTTAAGAAACTTGCTTAATTGTAAACAAGTTAGAATGACTCAATATAATAATAGAACTAACTCAACGAAAATGTAGAGTTAGAAAACTTGCACAATGTAATAAATGAACTAGCTCAACGAAAGTGTAGAGTTAGAAAACTTGCCTTGAGCGTAAGCTATAAAATTAAACTCACGATCACCTACACATAATTTTAGAACCACAACCCCTATTAGATATGCTAACATACCATAACATGATCATTACCATTTACATTTCAGAAACTTTAAGTGTTTTTCTTCGCAACCCTTGTCTAACGTTCATTATGTATACCAAATGATCACATAACGCATTCTTGATTTACTAATCACTTTTAACATTTTGAATTCATAATCCACATAACATGACTCTATTTAACTTTGTTGTTACCTGATTCTCACATTCCATAATCTTAAGCTAAGCTACAAAGAACAACCAAAGTCTGCAGAACAAGCAAACTTCAGTGTCTAAAAATGGGCACTCGCGCGGCCGCGTGAGTTTTATATGGGGATGCCACGCGCCTGCGCGACAGCTGTGCGCCTGCGCCTAAGGGCTGCGCGCCCGCGCGACTTGCAGAACCCAATTTTTCAAAATAGAGCTTCGACACATTTTATTAAGCCAACTAACACGAATTTAACCCATCAAACAGTGATAATAACACGTAAAATAAATATACAACTATCATAAACATGATTGCTAACATATACAATCACTTAACACAATTTAACAGCTACTAACATTATTTTAATTTCTTAATTTTCATGTTTTTCACATAAAACTCCAATTTTTTATATTCATCCCAAAAATCATCACTGTGAATTCATTATTTGGCCAAATCACTCCATTCCAATTACGTTATGCTCGTATTTCAACAAACTAGCATAAACAAAACTCAATTAACATTTTTGCATGTAATTTGACCCTCAAAATTGGTACTTTTCATGAACATATGAAAAAAATACGTATAAACATACACTGTCAAAATTTTCTTCTACTATAAACTCAAATTAGCATGCAATTATCTTATTTGACATAAATTCTAGCATTATAAACATATATAATTGCAATTACCAACTATATAAATCCACAATTCAACAATTGCTTATACCAGAACATGAGAAAATTCTTGTCGTGAAATACATATACATGTATATACACGCATATATATATAACTCTAAGGTTGTGAACATACCTTCAATTAGCGTGTAATTCTTGTTAACCCACTGGAACTGCTTGAAAATCCTAAGCTTTCTCTCAATTTCTCTCAACTCTCAATTCTCTCTATTGCCTAGCACAACTAGAATGAAACTCTGATAGCCAGTATGCGAAATATAAAAAACACAAACTGATATGGCCTTAATAGCCATCATCAGTTATCACAATAACGTACACTTTATATTTATTATTTTATTTATTTATTTTATTTATTTAATTTAATTTAAATAAACTAGAAATCTCAAAAGCCATAAGGCTTGTTTGGCAAAACCCTTTAAATATTAAGAATTAATATATTAAGCCTTGTTTGTTAAAACTAGCTTAAACTACTTTAATTTATTTTAATAACTCCTTATAATATAGTTATTTGTCACACTATATTTAATCAAGCTTTCATATTTATTTTAATTAATGTAAATCACAATTAATTAAATAAATCCTTTAATCACATAACACAATACAAATAATTAATCATTTAAATTGAAATATCAATATAATAGTCATTTCCTTAATTCATCAATTATTTATTTAACAAATAATTAACTAAACAAAATTAAATCATTTGAACAAATATTTATTCAACGATAATCACATCCATTAAATATTTATATAAATCAATAAATATTTAATATTACATTTAAAATTCTGGAATGTTACAGTTCAACATCTTTATTTTGGCTTTTTTGGCATCGATTTAAGTCGCCAAATGGGTGTCTTTAGGGGTGTTGATTATTTTAATCTTGGTGGCAGAGATTCTGGTGTCGTTAGTAGATGTTTGAGGTTCTGAGGAGCTGAAATCAGCCATTAATGATAGATAAGTTAGTAGGAGCAGTGTTGGTCTGACTAAAAAAGGGGAGAAGTTTCTAAATATAAAAATGGAGAGTAAGCGGTTGTTTTTGGGGTGACAAGGATATATGATATGAAAAACTTCTTATCTTTCACACGTTTATCCAAGTACGACACGGTAATGATGAATGTGGGTCCCTATTTAGCGCGATAATGATGATTGTAGGTTCTTATTTGGCACATGGCATAAGCGGGGTGTTTGGTTGTTATGAACGACGACTGAAAGCGGGGTGCTTTAACTTACTTTTGTTCTGAATTAAATGGTGACGTTTGTAAGTACTACGTATGTCCGCAGAACTAAATCGCGTTTCCTTAACTATTAAAACCCTAATTGCATACAAGGCCCAAATTATCTCTTTTGTCGTTCAAGGGGTCAATCAGCTTGAGAGGGCATATCCTACAGTGTAACAATACCAGCACACAAGCGTGTCATTAGTAAGCTCTAATTTGGTTGCTAATTACTGATTCATTTGTTTTGTCATGGATTTGTTTGCTGAAGAATCATTTCATTCACTTTCAAGCACTTCTAAAAAAATTGTATGATTTGAATGATGTTACAAGTTTATGTGATGATACCATTCCGCATGTTGGTCAAATATTTGATACGTTGGAAGATGTTAAAATTTTTTATAGAAAATATGCGAAACGTGTTGGTTTTGAAGTAAGAATAAAAACTAGCAGAAAACAAATTAGATTTGAAGATTTTTTCTAGATTGTATCAGTGTTGTAAAGCTGGGAGTATGATTGTTAAGAAAAGAGAGATTGTCACTGATGATGAAGATAATAATGTGGTTAAGGGCAAGCGGAGGAGGGACTCGAATGATAGAACAGAATGTATAGCAAAATTTTATGTTGTGCATGATAAGAGTACAGATAAACGGTTTGTGTCCACTCTTGAACTGAATCAAAATCATGAATTTGTGTCCCCACGCAAATTTTCACAAATTCAAACACACAAAAATATTTCAGGAATTGCCAAAGATCTTATTGAAACCTTTAATAATGTTGGGATTGGTCCAAGTAGGATGATCAATGTTTTTAGCTCATTGGGAGGAGGTATGAGCAATGTTGGGTTCTCTGAAACGAATGTGCGAAATATAGTTAGAGAGATTAGACGTGATAATATCGTTGCGAATGATGCACAGACTGCAATAGATAACTTGAGAAAGTTGCAGCTAGAGAGCCCGAGCAGATTTTATTTTGGTGGATGATCGTACCGGATGTATTATGTGGGTAGATTATCGGTCAATAGTTGCTTATCAAAATTTTGGCGACATTGTTACGTTTGATACCTGTAGACACTCGAGATTTCGTTTTCCTGTTACTAACTATATAGGAGGACAAAAGCGTCTTTTTCACACTCCAGAGATAACACTGGAGGCCCACAACATCAATTCTAACCCAGGAGATAGCCCTGGGAGATCCAGTTTAAAGCCCAGAGATAGCCCCAGGAGATCAGTTTCCAACCCCGGAGATAACCCCGGGAAAGTCGGTTCCAAACCAAGAGATAACCTTGGGAGATCAAGCCTAATGCCCGAAGTCCCAGGAGGTCAAACCAACCTTAGAGATAACCCTAAGGATATTTAGAGTCAACAACATGATAATCTCAGAGATAACCCTGGGAAAAGACCGCTACAACTGCGACAAAGTCAGAAACAACCATGGGAGGGGCAAAATGGTCATTTTGCCAAATCAATCTTAATTCAAACCAAATCAAACTCAATTCAAATCAAATCAACACATTTCAACTCAAATCGCTTGAAAAGAAGTCCCACAAGAACCATATCTTAACTTACAAGCGCAAACTACGAAAAACGGCTCAACGGACTACCTGACGAAAACCCATAAATGCTATTTCGGTTATGGACCCATCTTCCCAGAATCAAAAAAGGGCAAATCCTATGTCATTGCGTAGCTCTTGGAAAGGCTTTCTGGAATGGTATGGCACGTTTCCATCAAACTCCCGGATTGAAAGTTATGAAGGTTCGAGCGAATAGCGCGTCGTTCGAGTGCACGTACTTCGAGACGACAGGACCCACATTGTCCGGGGCACCCCGGGAAGCCGCAAGTACACCTGTTGCTACCACAGGTACACCTATGGTTCCCCCCTCTTTAAATAGAGGGCTTGGGGTGGCCATATTTAGAAGAGAAAAGGCGAGGAAGCCTTGTCCAATTTACTATTTACACACTATAAATTGAGTGCTTTCTCATTTTAAACACTTGTGAGCTTATATATTGCTATATTTTTACCGGTGGAAGTCGAGTGTTCATTCCTTTAAAGTCATTGAAATTTTCTTTGGCATTCCACTGTAAGCCTTCTTACACACTTTTAAGCCTTTCTCTTCATCTTTACACACATCGTTCTTCACGTTGAGAGTCGTGTTGCGGGTGTATGCCCGAAATTCGGTCTGTGGCTTTTATTTTCCTTTTATATATATATATATATATATATATATATATATATATATATATACACACACACACTTATATATATGTTGTTGCTATCAAACTTTGTTTGATTGAGCCTGGATTTTACATCCGGTGCGTTTACTGCTTATATATATATATATATATATATATATATATATATATATATATATATATACACACACACACACACACACACATTTCTGTCAGGCCTGGAGTTTACTTCGTGGCCTTTTACAGATTTATTTATATTTAGTCCCGCTTGGAGTTTACTTCGTGGCGGTTGATCCTTTTTACTGCTTTATTTACATTTAGTCCCGCCTGGAGTTTAGTTCGTGGCGGTTGATCGTATTTATTGCTTTATTTACATTTCTGATCCCCCATGTAGGTGCTTCGTGGTGATTGATCATGTCTACATATATATATTTACCGCTTTTATATATTTACATTTTTGATCCCCCATGGAGGTGCTTCGTGGTGATTGATTCTGTCATATATATATATATATATATATATATATATATATATATATATAGTTACAGCTTTTATATATATAACTGCTTACTGCTTTCATATAAATTGCGGCATCATGTGAGCCTAGGAATCATGTGATCACAGATTCAGTTTACTGAATCTAGATTCGGTTCCCGTGATGGACATTTTTAGCTGTAAGTAGCTTGTAAATTATTCACGGTGTTTGAATTTCCTTAGATGGCTCTCATGCCCACAAGGAGTTCAGCACTGCTTTGTACATTATTTTTTCGAAGATGCTTCGCATCTCGAAAATAAAAGTAACCAATCCGGACACATGATAAAATGAAAGTATCAAAGGCCTCAATTACTATTGAGCATAAGGGTTTGAAAAACCTCTTTTTACAAAACATCACTGCTATATCTTGTTTAAAACTGAATTTTTATATAAATTCAAACCCTTTGTATATAGGTGCAAATGAGTCATAACACTACTTCCAAATAACTGCACATTGACCCACACACACACGTATTCATATAACAGTTTCTTGAAAAGTGGCAGTAACCATGGCAACACGGATGTCGGGGGGTGCCTAACACCTTCCCTCCGCATAAGCAAGTCCCCGGACCCTAATGAATCTCAGTTTCGCAGACCCGTTAAGCAGTGTCACATCACTGGGTCAAAGTACAAACCTTTTCTCGGTTGTGTTGGTACAACCATTTAAAAATCAACTGGCGACTCTTACAGTCAAATCGTCGACATATAAATGTCGGACCTTTTCACAACTTGTTTTTCCAAGCAAATCTCACCTAAATGAGAACACTAAAGAACAAGAATAGAAAAGGGACAAATAAAATCCCGACGTCGACAGGTGGCGACTCTGCTGGGGACTCCAGTTAGAGGGCTTAAGCCGCTATTTACAAACTTTTCAAAACTTTTATATGTTTATGTGTGGATGTTGCATTTACATTTGAATGAATGTGTACTAATGCATTTACTTACTGCACTTAGTGCTTCACACCATATCTGCATGTGATATTAGTGCTTCGCATATGTCATCATTTCCATACGATGAGACGCGATGTATGTGAATGTATGTTGTGTGGTCGCTCCACTAGGAGGCTATCCTGTCGGTGTTTGATTACTGGAATCGTAGGGAGACTAATTCCAACGAGGCTCAGGAAAGGCACCACCCAAATTCGCTCCAGTTAAAAGACCGGATTAACTTCTCGTCAAGTAAATTGCGATGATTTGGGAACCTTCGTGCCAAAAAACCGCTAGAGTAACCTAAGATAGGTCAGCCTCTGATTAACCAAACGCGGAGGGAAGTCTCTTCATACCTTCCCATTTCAATTACTTGTAATTTTAATTACTTGTAATTTCATTTCAATGTCAATCTCAATGTAATGGAAAATATGAAGGAATATGTGTACATGCATTCCCTTTTATATTAAAATCTGCCATGCTATCTTGTCATACAAATAGCTGACATCTGTTTCGTAGGATGATCCTAAAAATAACACATCGCATAGTATGTAACATTTCTACATTCCCTAAGACTAAACTATATAAGTCTTTTTTGTAGGGAAACTATTGATCCCGTTGCCCGTTCAAAATCCGAAAAGGCACTATGCCCACCATCAGACATCGCTACAAGTGCCCATCCTGATCCTACTCCTGTTTCTCGAGAGGAGTTCAAAGGATTAAGGAATCAGATAGCAGAATTGGTTGTCTTTCTAAAAGAACAAAGTAAAAATATTCAAGGCCAGATAATGCCTACTCAACCAGAGTCATTCAAACCAGGGGGCAGTCAGGGTATTGGCAAAAAGATGGAAACCCATATACCTGAGCCTCATTCCAATAAAGGAACCAACCCCTGAAATCACAAAACTCAGGGATGATCGAGAAACTGGGGATATAAGAAAGAAAGTCCAACAAATGGAGGAAACCATCTGATCAATCAAAGGGACTGGAAACTATGGAAGCGTCACCTATTCAGATCTCTGTATATTCCCAAGGGCTCGATATCCTGACAAATTCAAAATCTCAGAGTTTGAAAAGTACAATAGGGCAGGCTATGTGACAACCCGGAGAATCCGGATTGTCCATAATTTAAGTTTAAAGAATTAGTTATTAATAAAATGAATTCTTATTAATACTATTCTATGCTATGTGTTTATTAATCGTTATATAACCTAGGATGATTATAAGTCAGGAGTATTCTGGCTACGAGCTAGATTGAACGAGTAAGAATTTTCAAGACGAAAACAAAATTTTTCCAGGAACAAAAATATTTTCGGGGAAAAAGACGAAATAGGCACTATTCATCAGTATCTGCTCGGAGATTTATTTTGAAATTCTGAGAATTTAATGATTACGTATAATTTTGAGACGTGATGGAATATTAAATAATATTTTAGTTATGGCAAAAATTAAGTTTTTGCCTGCGGACGTAAAACCTAAGGGTTAGGAAAAGTGATTTCCGAGAATTTTAATGAGTACGTGTAATAACTAGGGTTATTATGCGTGAGAGATACGAGTATAATACTAGTTATTATACGAGTATAGTACGAAGATTAGTACGACGTATAATACGAATATCGTAAGAACGATATACGAACAGAATACGAGAATACGAGAATAGAATGCGTAGAATACGATTAGTCTTAATGGACTTTGAGTTCATGGACTTTGTAGAATCCAATTGGACTTGAATTATATCAAGCCCAATGGAATGTGTAATCAAGCCCAGAAATAGGCCCAATAAGAATTAGGGTTAAGGCCCAAACCAAGAAAAAAAACTGCGAATCGAACCGATGGGTAAACGAATGGGTATTAACCATTGGGGCAACCCATGGGATGACCCATGGGCATGTGGGCCGGCCACTTGGCCACCAAGTAAGGGTGGAGGCCAATTTTACTTGGTGGCTAAGTGTTAGAGGAGGTGGGAATAGTAAGAAGGTGGGGGGCGAAATGACCAAATTGCCCTAGCTTTGGTTTTCTATATAAACAAGCCTTAAGCTCATTTGTTTGGTTTAAAATTTCAACCAACACTTGAGAGCTATAGAGAGAGAGTTCGGAAGGGACAAGAAGAGGGAGAGAATGAGGAAAAGCTAGCTCGAATGCACGCTTTGTCCAGCAGAAGGAGATTAAAGAAGAACGGTAATCCGAACCCTAGTTTCTTCTAATATTTTCTGTAAGTTTTTACGTTCAAAAATATAGCTTAACGAGAATAGAGAGAAGATAATGTTAGAAATGATTTCATATGATTGAAATCATGAGAAAATGAAGAAATAAGAATTAGAAATTTAGTTTATAAATTTCTTAAGGAAGTATAAGATTCGTAAGGATTTTGAGCGATCGAAATGAATATTATGAACGAGTAGATGAATTAAGTAAAAGAATAATCGTAATCCAAAATATCGATTAAAACGAAGAATGAACGAAGAACACGAAGAACGTTGTTGATGGACAAATTTAAAACCATCGTAGGATAATTGTTGTTGATGGACAAGTTAAAACCATCGTAGGATAATTGTTGTTGATGGACAAGCTTAAAACCATCGCGTATTAGTTAGTTGCATATTGCTTGGTTAGGAACGGAAGAAACGTTCATGAAGAACGGATTAAAACATAGCTATAACGAAGTTATGACGAAATTTTCGTAAAAGATGAACGAGAATTAGGAAGTTAGTAAATGAACCTGAATGTGTAGGGTTTCATAAGAAAATAAGAGAATATAGAAAACGTGAGTCGTGGACTCAAGAACGATCGAGTTCCGAGTTCGGATGATCGAATTACGGACGAATGAGCGAAGAACGTTAAAAGCGTAAAAATGACCGAAGGGTGAAGATTAAGCCAATCGAATGGCATGTTAACGGATTCAGAATGAAGTTCTATCCAAGGGTATTGAAGTACATAAGATAAGGAAGAGAATGACTTTGGAACGACCTCGTTCTGAGTTATAACGAAGAAGTTATGAGAACGGGAAGTAAGCGTCTCGAATCGGATTTAACACTTAGAAAAATGTCTAGGGTTAGGCTTGGCGCCGCAGTGCTGGCTGAGCTTTAAGAAGTGTAGCCGCAGCGCCAGCTCGGAGCCTCAGGTACTGTTAGTTGGCACCGCAATGCGAGTGATAACAAAGGGTTCGGCGCCGTAGCGCCAGACCAAAGGGAAGAGAGAGACGTGGGTCGCGCCGCAGCGTGAAAGAAAGGAAGGGGCACGGCGCCGGAGCGCCGGTGCAGGGCAAGGCCCAGAAATGAGACTTTATGTGCTCAATTACTGGGGGATGTGCAAGAAAGAAATATGAACATATAATTCACGTAACGTAACTCTTAAGCAAGTGAGTTAAACCTTTATTAAAGGTTGAACGAAAGGATTAAACGATATTAAAAGATAGAGAATGTAAGCGCTAGATTACGTAACCGATATCCGGGGACCGTAGTCATAATGAATGAACGTGAAGGATTACTGTGATTGTGATTCCTTAGACGTTGAGTGACGAAGGTAATGAATAACATTTCAATGTTATGTCATGGTGATGAGAGATAAGTGTAAAGCGTATAGACGCTGTGAATGAAGCGTTGTTGCGACGAAGGATCTGTCTTAGCATACAATGAACGTTATGGCTTTGACATTAAGAAAGAATAATGAACATGGGATTCATGGGTTGGATAACGAATGAAAGCGATTAAAACCTTGAGTAAAGGTTGAATGAGAGATTAAGAGACGAGCAACGTAAACGTTGAATACGTAAACGATCCTCGTGAATCGTATTCGTGTCAGACGAACGTTCTAAGTATACAGTGGTTGTATGACTTGGACGTTGACGAAGGTAGTAAGTAAGATATGAATTATCGTAAGAAAGCTGTAAGGAATATGAATTTGACTTAACGAACATTATTGTTTAATGGTTCAGATAAGTTAAGAGAAGTTAGGTTGTGGTACAATCGTAACCTTTGATGGTTGACATATGGGAGCTGGGCTAAACAATTCCTTCAGAGAGCGAAGGTATATACGAAACTGGCAACCGATCTAACTCACTGTTATGGGCAGTGTAGATGAGACGGGAACTTGTTTGTTGGTTGTTTGTGGGAAACCACTCAGAGTACCATATGGACTACTATCAGAGAAGCGATGTATGTTGAGTCCTATAGAAGTTATGAGAAGAAGATAAGAATGTAAATCATCTAAGATGATAAATGTATGAATAAGACATCTCCGTATGTTATGAAGCCGTAAACCGGTAGTAAACGAAGTTAGTCGCATAAACTTAAATTACAAGAGCACGAACCTTAAGAAGTAAAGTTAAGTAAACCAATGCGTAAGTCAAGTATATGACCATTTGGTGTACGTGTTATTTCCTTATGTATTATATAGGGATTTGGAAATGAGCAGTTCAGCGTAAGCTGTAGCTGTGCGTAAGGCAAGTTTCCTAACTTCATTCATACTCTAAATGAATGCTAGTTTCTTAAACTTCTCAGATGTTGAACTTGAGAAGTTCTGTCTATGTGCGAATGTGCGATATTTGTACAAGGTGGTAGAATGTATGAGGCCTTGTGCCACAATGTGAACACTTCGGTGTTTCTTTGAGATGAACTGTTCTGTGATTGAACTGTTCAATATAAGTATGTTCTGTTTATATATGAACCGTTATTGTTAAGTCTGTGCTAATGATTCTAGCCAGACATGATGTATATGAAAAAGGTAGAGGAATGAAAGTATTTCAAAATCAAAGTGACTGATGTTTTAAAATGATAGGAATCAAGACTATTCCTATTATTCAAGCTGCTTCGTAAGCTTTGTTCGGTTATAGAAGTTCTAAAGAAATGTTTTAATTCTGAAGTTGTTTGCTCAACTGTTATGACTTGATGGGCAATTGAATGCTCACACTTGCTTTAAATGAAAAATATTTTCAGCGTACGATGTTAGAAAGAACTTAAGGATCCCTTAAAGATCAAGTTGATCGGTATCCATAGGAAGTGCCATTCAGTATGTGAATGTGCGTGAAGATCAAGTTAAGACTTGTAATATAGAATGCTAGAATTAAGCTATAGACTAGTTTAATGAACAGTTATGTATCCTTGGTGACGGATAAAAGTCACTTGTGCAAGATGTAAAGAATAATGTAATTACCATTATTTGTAATGAAAGAGATTTTAAGGTTTCGAGAACCTGGGGTTTGAGAATGGATGTTATTATATTTAACTATATAATGATGTGTGTTTGGAAGGTGATGGGATCGTGACGCACGGAGTCCGGGTCTGAAAGTAGGCCGAATTTTGGGGCGTTACAGGCGATCCCTGTACGCACCTAAAAGTGTGCATTGGCGAACTGGGGTCTTATGCTGAAGATGAAAGCCTTAGAATGTAACTTTTTCAAAAGAGTCTCACTGGAGAGGCTAAACCCTGGTCTGAACGACTTAACAATGCCAAAATCCACAACTGGGAAGATTTGGCCCATGCTTTTCTAAATCAGTATAGTTTTTAGTCACAAATGGCACCAGATCGATACCAAGTGACTAAAGTCAAAAAGCAAAGTACTGAGTCTTTCTGAGAATATGCCCAAAGGTGGAGACGTCATGCAGCGCAAGTCATTCCATCAATGATAGAAACTGAGATGGTAATGACATTTATTGATATTCAAGAGGTGCCTTACTATGAGAGAATCCTAGCAGGCATAGGGAAACCATTCTCGGAGATGATCAAACACGGCGAAATGGCAGAGATGGCCTGAAGGCAGGCAAGATTAAAGACTTCATTGCCTTGCAAGCAGTCACCGAGCATATACAAACTGGCAAGTATACGAGCGATCCCAAGGGGGTACCCGATAAAGGCAATGAAGATGTACCCCTTGTTGTACAGGGGAAAGCTACGAGATCAAACTACAGTCCCCCTATTTGGAAAAAGCAGGACAATCTGCCATCTCAACAATAGGTTCCATTCAACCAATGCCAGGATAGAAAAAGAAAATTTGAAAGAACGGAAAATTGGGTGTTCACTCCACTAGGCAATTCCCTTGAAAATGTCTTGGCGATATTAATAGATCACAAGAAAATTATCGAAATTGCTCTACCTCTGGAACCAGGGAGCAAAAGATACAATCCGAGCTAGAGATGTGCTTACCACTTAGGGTCTCCAGGATACGATACACAAGATTGTTGGTCCTTAAAGCATAAGATTCAAAATTTGATCGAAAGTGGCAGTATTGTGGTCCAACAACCCGATTAACAAAATGTCAACACCAACCCTCCGTTGCAGTATGATACGGAGGAAGTAAACATGATCAGGTCAGGAAGCACTGAAATGTATCCAAATCGTAAGTACATACGAAAGGTGGAGGATTACCCCCCAAAGGCACAGAACAAATGTCCTAGAGTGGGAAAACTCGGAGGAGGGTATGCCAGTAATGTAAAAATTAGAGACGATCCAAAATCAAGTAAATCTGCTAATTAAGCTGATAGTGCGCCAACATCAGGAAACGAGGTAGTTTTTCACTCAACTATCAGAAAGCCAAGAGAAAAAGGAGGTTAACCATAATGTAAGCCCATATCTCTCTATGATGAGCCAGCTAAATGAGGAATATCAAAGCAGGCTGAAAGTACAAGAAAAGGGGGATGATAAAATTGCTAGAAGATCTTGCCAGCGGAAAAATTGCTCAAGGGAATGCGATTTACCAAAGAAGAAAGATCAAACAACTTCCCAAAGAGCCCGAAAATTCACCCCTCTGAGCAAAGCAAATGAAGAAATGCTACACTTTCTGATAAGCGAAGGAAGGATTACTGAGTTGCTGCCTCCTATAATTTCCAAGACGAAGAGTTGTGATTCCACCAAGATATGTCTCTATCATTCTAACTCACTTGGACATACGACTGAGGAATGCTAGTCTTTGCAACATAAAATCTAGGATCTCATTGAAAATGAAGAGCTGAAGATAGAATTCCTCATGACCAGAATAAGCGAAGAGGAAATAAAAAACTTAAGTTGTTCACTCGAGACATGCAGTTCAAAAGAATTGAAGTCTATGAGCCCCAATTCTTACAGAACACAAGGTGGACTAATCCTAATGCAAGGAATGACAGAGGAGACCAGGGAATCCCCAAAGAAGATTCCTCCGCCAACATCAAACATCATGTGGTCCAAAGATAGAAACCACATTCCAAATTTTATAACCTTGGATGATGCGGAGGAAAAACTAATCCTTTCCAAAGAAGAAAAAGCAAAAAAGGAAAGTTCCTTGCGAGAAATTCATCAACAGTTCGAGGGAGATTTCATGGTCAAATCATCTCAAACCTATGAAAAAGGCAAAGGAACAGATGAAGAAAAAGGTGGTGAGATTGTCGGGGAAGCCAACCCATTGAAGAATCCAGAGTTCATACCTTTTTGCGATGGGTCCAATTCAAGCGTCCCTAAGGAATGTATTGAATCAGGAAGCGATCAAGTTATGACCATAAATGAGGATATTCAGAACCAAGAGGTAACCTCTATCACGAGCCCTGAAGGCAACATAACTACTAACAACTGGACTATCATGCCTTAGCTAGCCAAGAAGATGCATATCCAAAGGATACATTTGTGGGTTCTAGGAGATATTGGGACGATATCACTTTCTTTGCAGTGTGCCTTTTATTTTCCATGCATGTTAAAAAAAACAAAGACAAAAAGAAAAAATTAACAAAAACAAAAAAACAAAAAGAAAAGAAAAAGAAAAAAAAAAGAAAAAAACAAAAACAAAAACGAAAACATCTCTACACCCTTCTCACCACTTACCACTTTGAACCTTTTCAAACCAAGGTTGGAACTACGCAGACTTGATCTCCCCTTATAAATGGGAGTACGTAGGCAACCATGTATGGTGCAGTCTAACCACTATAAAAATCGAAAAACCCCTTCAACCAAGCTCAAACTCCAATAAATATTTTCAGCCTTTCAAGCCAAAGCCTGAACTACGAAATACCTGATCTCCCTTCATCAATGGGAGTACGTAGACAACCATTTATGATGCGGTCAAACTAAACTAAAAACCCAAAAACCCCAAACAAACACTTTTCAAACCATGTATCTTATCAAGCGGGAACTACATAGACCTGATCTCCCACACACATAGGAATACATAGGCAGCCATCAGTGGTGCGGTCGGACCCTCAAAAGAAATATCCAAAACCCAAACATCAATCCCAAGTCTTCGCCCAAGAAAAACCCTCCAAGTCAGCGACCTATGTTGAAAAGACCCAACAACACTTCAATGTCATTCCATCAAATCTGGCACAAATCCCAGACAGGAAGAAATAGCGATACACTAAGACAACCAGCAGCAAGGACCTTCAAAGAGTCGACACCCTCAATCATAAGTTTTCATCAAATCAGAAGAAAACCATTAACGCCGATTGCGAGAGCAAGTCAGGAACAATGATTGAGGGCATCAAAGCCCAAATCCACTACATGTTCACCATCTGGTACAGAAGTAAAAGCATCTTGCGATCTCGACATCTTATCAGCTCATCTGTTAAAGCAATTATCCCAGACAACAAGCAAGGCTGGGGCAATTTCAAAATTGGCGATAACCCGATATTGGAACCCGTACAACAAGATTGGGTTAATCTCAAGAACAGCGATAACTCAACACTAAGGCATTTATCAACCATCTTAATGAGGAAAATGCACCAGTCAACACCATCAGCATGGTACATCATCATCAGAGCTTTACTCACATCATCTCACTGGCGATTTGGATATTACTCACTTGCGACTTCATCAACAAAGAGAGTTTCACATAGGAATCCTCGGCATCAATATGCGAAAGGACTGGGGCATTGTTCAGTTCCAAGAATGGAAGGAGCTTAAGGCGGGATCAAGCCTCTCGTCAAAAGAAAGGGGAGAACTCCTGAAAGAAATCATGGCTACATGAGCTTGTCCCTACAGAAGAAGGGGAAATTTCTCAAAAAAGTCCTAAACTCAATAGCAGAAGGCCAACGACAAAAGGTCTAACGAATGAAATCCTCATCAACAAATGTGCCAACCGACGACGAGTCCTCACAAGTCGAGGCCCCTACACCGAAGTTCAAATATGGGCAGCAAAAGAATAAGCATCACCCTCCAGGGATGTCAGCGGCATTCATGTCATCAGTTCAGCTGGGTCGCAAATTAAACGCTCAAGGAAATGGGGCACAAGCACCTAACAGCGAAAGAAAACTCCAAATCACCTCAAAAAGGGTGAGGTAAAATTCTATTCTAGACAATTTATAATATACATCAACCTAGGACAATAGACTCCTAAGGATAAATCTAGATCATCACATCATGCATGATCTACACATATGCATAGGACTGAGCAAAAAATGGGTATAACCGAATAACCAAACCGAAATAATTTAACCAAAATTTCTTAATAATTTGGGTATTTTTTACAATTCGGTTATATTTGAATTTTTTTTCTGGTTTACGGTTATCAGTTCGGATTTCATTTTTGTATTATTCGGTCTAACCGAATACCGAATAACTTGTTAAATAAATTAAGCCTTATCTTAATAACTCTTTTCTCTCGATCTCCTAATCTCTATCTTTCTCTCGTATCTCAGAGTCTCAACCCAGATCTAATCTAACAGAAGTTAGATCTTGATTTCTCATCTCCCATATTAGACTGACTCCGACTAGATCTCCATCTCCATTCTCCCTCCTATTCATTTATTCCTTATCTCACAAAGTAAAACCTATTTTCCCGATCTCAAACTTTTTAG
Source organism: Panax notoginseng (assembly GCA_016801055.1). Taxonomy (NCBI): domain Eukaryota; kingdom Viridiplantae; phylum Streptophyta; class Magnoliopsida; order Apiales; family Araliaceae; genus Panax; species Panax notoginseng. The sequence continues at coordinate 96,688,167 of CM029017.1, read as the reverse complement.
CAAATCAAACGGAAACAATGGCCATATCTCCCCACCTAAAACTTCGATCTTCATCCTCCTCAACACTACTTATGCCAAAAAACATCATCTCCTCCTTCAATCAAATGGGTGCCATCATCTGTCATCCCCTTTTCTCCCTCCATAACCGTCAGTTTGTAATAGAATCAAATCAAGGGAAGGAACCCAATCAGCCCCAATGGTGAAGACCCGGATTCTGGCGAAGCTCATCATTTGCTCGTCGCCTGTTTTCTTTTACTTATTGTCACGTAGTTGCTATCATACTGCTGCTGATGGTTGATGATGGGTTGAGTAATGAAAGTTAAGACTTAAGACACACTCGGTTTTTATTGATCCCAAAGTGGGCAGCTAGCTTATTGCTATTGTTGAGCTTTTCATGTGGGCTGAGTTTTTTTTGGCTTTTATTGATCCCTACGTGGACAGCTTATTGTTATTGTTGGGCTGAGTTTTTTTTGGTTGGTGGGCTTCTTCTTTCAAATTCGGTTATTACCCGAATTACCGAATTATAAATTCGGTAATTCGGTTACTTACGAATTTCGGTTAGTGTTTAGGATAGTAAAATTATCAATAATTCGGTATTCAGTTATAACCGAATAGTTTGTTCGGTTCGATTATAATCGAATGATCACCCCTACATATGCAAATGCATTACATCAACGTACATCTCTATCAAGGTTTAGCATGCATCTCCAGTAGATTTAAATATGCATGCAAGGTAAATGCCTAGATTAGAGAAAAATTTCGTCGAAGATGTCAGGTGGTTGTCATCAATCCAGCGTAACATCAAGCAGAGTCTGGTGAAGTAAACCTTTGAATATTACTTCAGTGAAGGCATCGGAAGATCCGGTATTCAAAACCATTGGCATCAATTCAGCGCAACATCAAGACAGTTCAACGATGAAAGCTTTGTATACCACCGTTCGAGTGGGAACCGAAATAGTTTGGCGATGCCAGTGTACTCAACTACCAGCAGGGTAGGATCTGTTGTCAAACTGTAACGCCCCTAAATTTAGGTATTTGAAACCTGAACTCAGTGCTTTACGATACCATTTCTATGAGCAAAAAAATACTAATAATAATAACAATAATATGAATATCAAACTTAATTTACATTTATCAGAGTCTAATCCCAAGTATGCAACCTTTACTATAATTCTTTACATGATATATAATACATATCATTATATTAATATAGTCTAACTATTACAAAAGATACCATTAAACATATTCTGTTTGCTTTCCTTTTCACTTACTGTTGGCCGAACCTTCTAGCTTTTCACACTTAGCTGAAAATATTTAAATTAAGCAAGGGTGAGCATTTGAGTGCCCAGCAAGTAATAACAATTATAAAAATAATTAGCTGAAAGAATTAAATATTTTCTTTATACATCACTTCTACAACAAATCTATAGTTGTGAAGTAAATTGAACCGATAATAATAGCATAACAATTCTATCTTAAATTTTTGAAACTACGTAATGACTATATATGGGGTTTAGTTGACATACTATGAACATTGTTTTAAATTTTCAAATAGGTTTAGCAGAACTTCATCCGCAAACCGTCATAACTTACGGGCGCGAGGGTGTACATCCCATGGACCCTGTATTGATCAATACTACATTGCAAGAATGATAGGATCATTCACTCTGTCCGCCTTGGGCGCATAAAAGTTTTCCCGTGATCGGGATGTTCATACTAGTCTGGAATCTGAACCAAAACAATTTGATTGGATACAAAGAAGTTTTATCATATTCAACGATATTTCTAAATCTGTGTCTAGCTGATCAAGTAGCTTAGACGACTTATATATATATATATATCAACATGTGATTAAATACAATGATTATCCAAGTGGTGACACTTGTATAACCATATTTAGAAATTAACGAACAGAATATATATATATCTGAATTACCATATACTAACATGTTGATAAACAATGATCAGATATAGAATATATCACAATAGGGTTAATAATATAGCATAATAATAATATAATTCTGAAACTTCTTACTCATGTCCACTGCATAAAGGAAATGTAAAGGTAAGATACTTGCTTGGTCTGCTGCTTACAATACGCAACTTAGTTTTATCTTTTATATCACAACCAATCATTTATAAAATCATTTTACTGATTAGAATAACATACTATAACACATAGCACTGCTTATTGCAGTCATCACGCAACCTAATCACATTGTCACACATATTCAACAGTCATTGAATCACAAACAAACACATATACAGACAACTTATACTAGTCCAGATCAATTTTTGAAACATGTCGGTGTACCGACGGCTTTATCGAGTAATTATCGAGTATAAGACTCTATCTTGGAGTTCAATATCTTCAGGTATCGGTCATATTATTTTTAAATGACTTATAATAATTTTTAAACATTTATTATAATAAATCATGAATTTTCAAACACCAGAATCATTACTAAATGATTTAAATATTAAACAATTCTATTATCATTAATATTTAATTAACATTAATCTATTAATGAAACCATTGCCAAAAGATTAAAGTTATTTATAATAACTCAAAAATACTTTTAAAGTATTAATATTACCCTTAAATAATGTTTTAAAGAATTAAAATCATTTTTAAATAATTATCATTAATATTAAAGTATTAATGTATTATTTATCAAAATATTAAAGGTCATTATTTATAACTTAAAATATTTTTAATTCATTTATATCCTTTTTAAATAATTTTTATATAAATAAAACCATTTTAAAATTATTTATTTAATATTATTAAATAAACTTAATATCATTTATTATTAAATTAATATCATTAATATTAAATTATTAATGAGATTATCCTTTAAATATCAAAAGTTATAATTTATAACTTAAAATATCTTTAAACACTTTATTTTCATTTAAAATGATTTTTCTAATATAAAAATCATTTTTAAACTAATTTATTTAATATAACTATTAAATAATTCTAATATCATTAATAGTAAATAATTAATGAAATTTACCCTTAAATATTGAAAGTTATATTTTATAACTTAAAATACTTTTATAACCATTAAATAATTTGTCTATAATTTTTAAATCATTAATTCTATTTTTCATAATTTATTTAATATATTGAATAAATAACTTAATTATCATTAATATTAATTAATTAATGAAATTCATCACAAAATATTAAAAGTTATCAAAAATAACTTAAATTATTTTCTTATACCATAATATAATTTTAAATGATTTTTTTCATGTATTAAAATTATTTTTAAATAATTTATTTAAGATTATAATTAAATAAACTAAATACTTTTAATATTCCAAAAATATTAATTAATTATGAAATATATTCAAAATAATTAAAAACTAATTTTTGAATTTTAAAATAATTTTTAATAATTTATTTTGTATTTTTAATAATTAAAAACTAATTTTTTTTTCTATTTATTTATTAATTTCTAGAAAATAACCGTCGCTATAGGTGTTCTTCATGTTCTTGGCCAAAATCCAGAACACCATAGACAGTTTCGAGGGGCTTGGTTTGACCAAACGTAAATCTTAGCTCGTAACGTTTCTGGGATTTCTGCTCGTCGTACCTTGTAGTACTAGTAACATACTACAAAATCTAACCATCAACATGATCACAAAGCAACTAACAAAGGAGATCTAATCGTCCAAAGTGGCTGTCAGAGCTGTTCTTCATTTTCTGGGTTATCCAGAAATGAAGAACAGTTCGACTGCTCATATTTGGGCTTCCACAACTTGTGCTATAGGTGATGTTTTAGCAATTTAAGAGGTCTAGGTTGTAGAACACATGTAGTACCACAGATCTATCACCAAACATTATCATAACAACAACACAATCATAAAGATACATGTCGGTCAAAGGCTGTCAGTCGTCATGTTCATCAGTTTTCTGGGTTACCCAAAAAACCGTTGTCATGACCTTCTGCCCTCCTTTGACCAGCCACAAAATCCTGTATACTGGATATCTGAAGTCACTAAAAGCATGGATCGATAGTTAAACTAACATACTATAACATGGATTCAACAACAAACTCAAAACATAAATACACTGAAAGATGTAGCCGGTTTAAAACCTTGTCCGGTCGGTCCTGGGCTGTTTCTGGGTTACCTAGAAACGCCCGGTCATGGCCGGTCAACTACTTTTGACCGTAAATAACTTCTATTCTAGACATCAAATGATCCTAAGTCCACTTACAGATTACAGACCACAGTACAGGCTACATATAACAACTTGAAAACAACACAAATCATAAACGATCAAGGATATGTGGCCACTGACATTCGTTGTCAGACCACAGAACCAAGTTTTTCCAGATTTTGCAAAAACTCAAATCCGAGCCTATAGATGTTATGGATCTAACATCTATCAACCCAGATCATCATTATACACTACTACCAACATATTCTAACACTCAAACATAACATCTAACAACCGAAATTTAGACAAATTTTTTAAGTAGGGTTTATACCTTTACTTTGATCGATCTTGATCTTAGGCTACTGATTTGTTGTAGATGTTAGTGGGGCTCGGTTCTTGACTGATAAATGAAGGGAAAAATCATGGGTTTTAGAGAGAGAGACTCAAGGTTGAGTGTGTGAGCAAAATAAGCTAGCAAAATGAATTTCTCTCTCTCCAAATCTACTTATACTACATAGATGCAATGAATCTAACATGCAAGGTGTCAAAAGAGATAAGCTTGGATTTTTTTTTAGGCATGTGCTATAATCTTAGGTGATGACTTTGCAAGATATGGAAAGATTTGCAAGAAATCTAATAAAAATAAATCCAAAAAGGGTATTTTAGTAAACTCATAAAACAATTTAAGGGTATTCTTGTCCATGATGCTTGAATCTAGGTTTTAATCAATAGATATTAAACCTTAAGGTTTCCCAAATAATTTCTAGGGTTTAAAAATTTAAGTTTAAAGTTCAATAAAATTTTAATTAGAACTTACTAAATAAAATTTTGGGTTTTTAACTAATTAGGGTTTCCAAAACATAAATAGGGTTCTAATCATTATAATTTTAATTTACTAATTAGGTTTACCTTAATTAGCAATAAAATCTATCATACGCGTTATTATTCACAGTAACACAATTTCTGACTAATCAAAATCTCTGGTTTAGGTTTCCAATTAGGGTTTCTAATTATTAGAAATTCAAATATCAACTAGGGTTTTAAATTTATAATTAGGGTTTCCTAATTATCATAACATTATATAACACACAACGTACATCATATAACACCGTTATATAATAGTCTTAAACTCATAATTCACAGCTACCAAATAGCTTCGAACCCATATTCTAGTTTTAAATTAGGGTTTCACAGTAAAACTAGGATTTGTCATATAACACCATAATTGACCAACCATTATCGGTCCACGTATACAGTACATATCTACAGCACTGAAAAATCAAAATATAATATTATTATATTATTATTCTGATTCCTTGATAAAAGTCCAAAATTAGGGTTTGGATTCCATATCTGATTATTCTTCCATATTTAACCTTATTAATTAAGTTAAAATAATTAACTTAATAATCTGTACTAAAATTCATATAATAAAATAATTATTATAATTATTCAAAGAAAATCATTCCATATATTATTTAAATAATATGTAACTATATTTTCAGGAAAAATAATTAATAAAACATTCCTACAATAAAAGTAATTATTATGAGAATATACTTTTTAAAAATCAATAATTCTAAAATAAAATTATTTGTAAATATTCATGTAATAAATATATTTTTATTTACCACATAAATACATGTACACATTATTTTGTACAAATCCTCATCTTTAAAATAAAAAAAAATTTATACACAAAATTTCTTATTTATTTATATAGAAAATATCGGGTTGTTATATTCACCCTTCCTTATAAAGATTCCGTCCCCGGAATCACCTTTTTAAAACCTATACATACAAGGATACATAGCATGAACAATCATTTCAAGTAGATCTTGATCATAAATTGATAGACTGATCTTTAACTGTTCACATAAAGCTTGTCTTTCTGATTAAACGGAAATTTAATTTCTAAAAGAACTCAAATTTCTCCCTCAAAATAACCTATAAAATAACTTACTATATTTATAAGAAATAATATATAAGAAAATAAAATGGGTTTGAATAATACTTGGAGTTGCATCCCTGGCTGTTACGATATCTTGAACGGTCATGTTGAAGACGCTTGCTGTTGATTTCGTTGGTTTGTTTGTTGATGTTGGTCCCATTGTCGCCAATGTCCTGCTGCCTGTTCCTGTATTCGCATTCCTTGCCTCCCATCTCCTTCTTGGACAGTGTTCCATCTTATACTCCATTGATCCACACTTAAATCACGCAGACTTGCCCTTTATCTCCTTTCCTTTTATCGTACAGGTGACAAAACTATCTTTTGCCCCTCCGTTATCCTAGCTATTACAAACGCGTCAATAGGGTTAGTTGATCTTCCGAATCCTGGCAGTCTAATGGCCTTGAAGTCTTTGACGTTCGTCGATCAATTATCTGGCTAATTTTCTGCGGTTGGTATTCCGTTCTGCATAGCTTGATCGTCTACATTCGAAAATTTCTGTATCGGGTCTGGTTGTCCTCCAGCTTTGCGGATAGATTCTTCTATCCTTGGGTTTCATTTTTGTCTTGGCGACATTATCACAATTTATTCTTTATTCTAAGCCTTATCGTATACGTATAATCATATAACACAAAACTTTCTATTCGAATAATCATGTACTCAAAATATTAGATTTTGAAAATTTTGATTTTCTGCATTAGCCAGTACTCATATAATTAACTACTATCTTTATACCAACTTATTTCATTAATCCAACATAGACTCATATTCATAACACTTGACATACATTAGCACATATTGCTTTAAACATCCGCTATCCCTTTGTGACTCAAAAGTCGGGAATCGCTGCCACAACTTATACAAAAGACTACATTACACTAACATACCTATCATATACACAACATAGAATCATACATATTTAACTAATACTAATACTACTTATTCCTTACACCTTCACTAAGGATCAATTGCTTAGTAATCTGTCTATTCCCATTATCCTCAATAATCCATTCACACCTAACTACACCTAGTTCGCCCAACTTACCATACATTATGAGTTTAAGAACTCACCACAAACATATGAGTTTAAGAACTCGACATTGACCACACATTCTTTAACTATACTTTACCTATCAGTCATACTATCGTTTCTAGGTCTGGTACTATACTTTCCAAAATAACCACCTCATTAAGGTAGCTTTCAATGTGAGTCTCTATTCCAGCTATTGGCTTTAACATCGGCCCGGTTATGGAGATTGGCTCCTTCTTTACAATCTGAGGGTATTCTAATTTTTTTCTATCTGACATCTACACACTTTTCTATCTGACCTTTACACACTTAAGTTATCCTGATTATCAACTAATATATACACACAGCAAATAATAATTTTATACAAGTTATCTTTTATTTTGTTTGACGATAAATTTGTTCAATTCATCTCCTTATAAACTCTATATGAGTTATTTGTATTTTCAACGTTTCCCTCTGTTCTAAAGTTATAGCCTAAGGTCTACCCCACCTAAGGTTTCTAACCCTAAAGCTCTGATACCATGATGTAACGCTCCCAAATTTGGGTACTTGAAACCCGAACTCAGTGCTTTACGATACCATTTCTATGAGCGGAAAAATACTAATAATAATAACAATAATATAAATATCAAACTTAATTTACATTTATCAGAGTCTAATCCCAAGTACGCAACCTTTACTATAATTCTTTACATGATATATAATACATATCATTATATTAATACAGTCTAATTATTACAAAAGATGCCATTAAACATATTCTGTTTGCTTTCCTTTTCACTTGTTGTTGGCCGAACCTTCTAGCTTTTCACACTTAGCTGAAAACATTTTAATTAAGCAAGGGTGAGCATTTGAGTGCCCATTAAGTAATAACAATTATAAATATAATTAGCTGAAAGAATTAAATATTTTCTTTGTACATCACTTCTACAACAAATCTATAGTTGTGAAGTAAACTGAACCGATAATAATAACATAACAATTCTATCTCAAATTTTTGAAACTACGTAATGACTATATATGGGGTTTAGTTGACATACTATGAACATTGTTTTAAATTTTCAAATAGGTTTAGCAGAACTTCATCCGCAAACCGTCATAACTTATGGGCGCGAGGGTGTACATCCCATGGACCATGTATTGATCAATACTACATTGCAAGAATGATAGGATCATTCACTCTGTCCGCCTTGGGCGCATAAAAGTTTTTCCGTGATCGGGATGTTCATACTAGTCTGGAATCCGAACCAAAACAATTTGATTGGATACAAAGAAGTTTTATCATATTCAACGATATTTCTTAGTCTGTGTCTAGCTGATCAAGTAGCTTAGACGGCTTATATATATATATATATATATATATATATATATATATATATATATCAACATGTGATTAAATACAATGATTATCCAAGTGGGGACACTTGTATAATCATATTTAGAAATTAACGAACAGAATATATATATCTGAATTACCATATACTAACATGTTGATAAACAATGATCGGATATAGAATATATCACAATAGGGTTAATAATATAGCATAATAATAATATAATTCTGAAACTTCTTACTCATGTCCATTGCATAAAGGAAATGCAAAGGTAGGATACTTGTCTGGTCTGCTGCTTACAATACACAACTTAGTTTTATCTTTTATATCACAACCTATCATTCATAAAATCATTTTACTGATTAGAATAACATACTATAACACATAGCACTACTTATTGCAGTCATCACGTAACCTAATTACATTGTCACACATATTCAACAGTCATTGAATCACAAACAAACACATATACAGACAACTTATACTAGTCCAGATCAATTTCTGAAACATGTCGGTGTACCGACGGCTTTATCGAGTAATTATCGAGTATAAGACTCTATCTTGTAGTTCAATATCTGTAAGTATCGGCCATATTATTTTTAAATGACTTATAATACTTTTTAAACATTTATTATAATAAATCATGAATTTTCAAACACCAGAATCATTACTAAATGATTTAAATATTAAATAATTCTATTATCATTAATATTTAATTAACATTAATCTATTAATGAAACCATTGCCAAAAGATTAAAGTTATTTATAATAACTCAAAATACTTTTAAAGTATTAATATTACCCTTAAATAATTTTTTAAAGAATTAAAATTATTTTTAAATAATTATCATTAATATTAATGTATTAATGTATTATTTAACAAAATATTAAAAGTCATTATTTATAACTTAAAATATTTTTAATTCATTTATATCCTTTTTAAATGATTTTTATATAAATAAAACCAGTTTAAAATTATTTATTTAATATTATTAAATAAACTTAATATCATATATTATTAAATTAATATCATTAATATTAAATTATTAATGAGATTATCCTTTAAATATCAAAAGTTATAATTTATAACTTAAAATATCTTTAAACACTTTATTTTCATTTAAAATAATTTTTTTAATATAAAAATTATTTTTAAACAAATTTATTTAATATAACTATTAAATAATTCTAATATCATTAATAGTAAATAATTAATAAAATTTACCCTTAAATATTGAAAGTTTTATTTTATAACTTAAAATACTTTTATAACCTTTAAATAATTTTTCTATAATTTTTAAATCATTAAATCTATTTTTCATAATTTATTTAATATATTGAATAAATAACTTAATTATCATTAATATTAATTAATTAATGAAATTCATCACAAAATATTAAAAGTTATCAAAAATAACTTAAATTATTTTCTTATACCATAATACAATTTTAAATGATTTTTTTAATGCATTAAAATCATTTTTAAATAATTTATTTAAGATTATAATTAAATAAATTAAGTACTTTTAATATTCCAAAAATATTAATTATTTATAAAATATATTCAAAATAATTAAAAACTAATTTTTAGATTTTAAAATAATTTTTAATAATTTATTTTGTATTTTTAATAATTAAAAACTAATTTTTTTCTATTTATTTATTAATTTTCGGAAAATAATATATTATCTGTCGCTAAAGATCACCTATAGCGACAGAACCGTCGCTATAGGTGTTCTTCATATTCTTGGCCAAAACACAGAATACCATAGACAGTTTCGAGGGGCTTGGTTTGACCAAACGTAAATCTTAGCTCGTAACGTTTCTGGAATTTCTGCTCGTCATACCTTATAGTACTAGTAACATACTACAAGATCCAACCATCAACATGATCACAAAGCAACTAACAAAGGAGGTCTAATCGTCCAAAGTGGTTGTCAGAGCTGTCCTTCATTTTTTGGGTTATCAAGAAATGAAGAACAGTTCGACTGCTCATATTTGGGCTTCCACAACTTGTGCTCTTAGTGATGTTTTAGCGATGTAAGAGGTCTAGGTTGTAGAACACATGTAGTACCACAGATCTATCACCAAACATTATCATAACAACAACACAATCATAAAGATACATGTCGGTCAAAGGCTGTCAGTCGTCATGTTCATCAGTTTTCTGGGTTACCCAAAAAACCGTTGTCATGACCTTCTGCCCTCCTTTGACCAGCCACAAAATCCTGTATACTGGATATCTGAAGTCACTAAAAGCATGGATCGATAGTTAAACTAACATACTATAACATGGATTCAACAACAAACTCAAAACATAAATACACTGAAAGATGTAGCCGGTTTAAAACCTTGTCAGGCCGGTCCTGGGCTGTTTCTGGGTTACCTAGAAACGCCCGGTCATGGCCGGTCAACTACTTTTGACCGTAAATAACTTCTATTCTAGACATCAAATGACCCTGAGTCCACTTAAAGATTACAGACCACAATACAGGCTACATATAACAACTTGAAAATAACACAAATCATAAACGATCAAGGATCTGTGGCCACTGACATTCGTTGTCAGACCACATAACCAAGTTTTTCCAGATTTTGCAAAAACTCAAATCCGAGCCTATAGATGTTATGGATCTAACATCTATCAACCCAGATCATCATTATACACTACTAACAACATATTCTAACACTCAAACATAACATCTAACAACCGAAATTTGGACAGATTTTTCAAGTAGGGTTTATACCTTTACTTTGATCGATCTTGATCTTAGGCTACTGATTTGTTGTAGATGTTAGTGGGGCTCGGTTCTTGACTGATAAATGAAGGGAAAAATTGTGGGTTTTAGAGAGAGAGGCTCAAAGTTGAGTGTGTGAGCAGAATAAGCTAGCAAAATGAATTTCTCTCTCTCCAAATCTATTTATACTACATAGATGCAATGAATCTAACATGCAAGGTGTCAAAAGAGATAAGTTTGGATGATTTTTTAGGCATGTGCTATAATCTTAGGGTGATGACTTTGCAAGATATGAAAAGATTTGCAAGAAATCTAATAAAAATAAATCCAAAAAGGGTATTTTAGTAAACTAATAAAATAATTTAAGGGTATTCTTATCCATGATGCTTGAATCTATGTTTTAATCAATAGATATTAAACCTTAAGGTTTCCCAAATAATTTCTAGGGTTTAAAAATTTAAGTTTAAAGTTCAATAAAATTTTAATTAGAACTTACTAAATAAAATTTTGGGTTTTTAAATAATTAGGGTTTCCAAAACATAATTGGGGTTCTAATCATTATAATTTTAATTTACTAATTAGATTTACCTTAATTAGCAATAAAATCTATCATACGCGTTATTATTCACAGTAACACAATTTCTGACTAATCAAAATCTCTGGTTTAGGTTTCCAATTAGGGTTTCTAATTATTAGAAATTCAAATATCAACTAGGGTTTTAAATTTACAATTAGGGTTTCCTAATTATCATAACATTATATAACACACAACGTACATCATATAACACCGTTATATAATAGTCTTAAACTCATAATTCACAGCTACCAAATAGCTTCGAACCCGTATTCTAGTTTTAAATTAGGGTTTCACAGTAAAACTAGGATTTGTCATATAACACCATAATTGACCAACCATTATCGGTCCATGTATACAGTACATATCTACAGCACTGAAAAATTAAAATATAATATTATTATATTATTATTCTGATTCCTTGATAAAAGTCCAAAATTAGGGTTTGGATTCCATATCTGATTATTCTTCCATATTTAACCTTATTAATTAATGTAAAATAATTAACTTAATAATCTGTACTAAAATTAATATAATAAAATAATTATTATAATTATTCAAAGAAAATCATTCCATGTATTATTTAAATAATATGTAACTATATTTTCAGGGAAAATAATTAATAAAATATTCCTACAATAAAAGTAATTATTTTGAGAATATACTTTTTAAAAATCAATAATTCTAAAATAAAATTATTTGTAAATATTCATGTAATAAATATATTTTTATTTACCACATAAATACATATACACATTATTTTGTACAAATCCTCATCTTTAAAATAAAAAAAATTATACACAAAATTTCTTATTTATTTATATAGAAAATATCGGGTTGTTACACAAACTACCATCAGGGTAGGCACCATTATAAACTACCAAGCGTATACATCGGGAAGGTCTAGTGATTTCAGAACGTCATCCCCAGTAGAGATATAGAAAACATCTGACTTTCTCTTCATCAAACAGGCATCAGCCACACCAAAAAAAACTAAACCATTGAAGTCAACACCAACATAGGCATCAGTAATTATCGATAAAGGTAAAGCGATTTGCAAAAATATTTTAAACATTCATCATAACATTCATTACATTGCGATTTGCGAAATACAATGTGCGAGTTGTGATGTGCAAGTTGCGAAGTGCGATTGGCCAAATGCGAAAAGCGAAGTGCGAAGTGCGAAATGCGATGTGCGATTTGCGAACTGCGATTTGCAAAAATATTTTAACATTCATCAAAATATTCATTACATTGCGATTTGCATAATTAGAAATAACTTGTCATATTTCAAGTGTCTAGTAATCTTTATCATGTCCATTCCATTGCATTGGATGAACATGATAAAGAGGTGCATCTGTAGACACTCGAAATTTCATTTTCCTGTTACTAACTATGCAGGAGGACAAAAGCGTCTTTTTCAAACTCTAGAGATAACCTTGGAGGACCACAACATCAATTCTAACCCGGAAGATAGCCCCAGGAGATCCAGTTCAAAGCCCAGAGATAGTCCCGGGAGATCCAGTGCAAAGCCTGGAGATAACCACGGGAAATTAGTTTCCAACTCCGGAGATAACCTTGGGAAAGTAGATTCCAAACCCAGAGATAACCCCGAAAGGTCAAGTCGAATGCCCAGAGTTAACCCCGGGAGGTTAAGCCAACCTCAAAGATAACCCTGAGGACATTCAGAGTCAATAGCATGACAATCTTAGAGATAACCTTGGGAAAAGACAGCTACAACTGCGACAAAGTCAGAAACAACCCCGGGAGAGGTAAAATGGTCATTTTGCCAAATCAAACTCAATTCAAATTAAATCAACTCATATAAACACAAATTGCTTCAAAAGAAGTCCCACAAGAACCATATCTTAACTTATGAGCACAAACTACGCAAAACGGCTCAACGGACTACCTGACGAAAACTTGAAAATACCATTTCGGTCATGGACCCATCTTCCCAGAATCAAAAAATGGAAAATCCTATGTCATTGCGCAGCTCTCAGAAAGAGCTTTCTGAAATGGTATGGCTCGCTTCCATCGGACTCCCGGATTGAAAGTTATGAAGGTTCGAGCGAACATCGCGTCGTCCGAGTGCATGTACTTCGAGACGACAGGACCCATACTGCCCGGGGCACCCCGGGAAGCCGCAGGTACACCTATTGCTGCCGCAGGTATGCCTGTGGCTCTCTCCTCTATAAATAGAGGGCTTGGGGTGGCCATATTTGGAAGATAAAAGGCGAGAAAACCCTATCCAATTTGCTCTGTACACACTATAAACTGAGTGATTTCTCATTTTAAACACTTGTGAGCTTATATATTGCTATATTTTTACTGGCAAGAGCCGAGTGTTCATCCCATTAAAGTCATTGAAGTCTTCTTTGGCAGTCCACTGTAAGCTTTCTTACACACTTTTAAGCCTTTCTCTTCATCTTTGCACACACCGTTCTTCACGTTGAGAGTCGTGTTGCGTGTGTATTCCCGAACTTCGGTTCGTGGCTTTTATTTTCCTTTGTATATATATATATATATATATATATATATATATATATATATATATACACTAACATTATCGAGTTATGCCTCGATTGAGCCTGGACTCACGTCAGGAGCGTTTATTTTCTTTTATATATATACTTATATATATAAAAACTATTGCCAAACTTTGTTCGATGAGTCTGGATTTACATCCGAAGCTTTTATTGCTTTATATATATATATATATATACATTTCTGTCGGGCCTGGAGTTTATTTCGTGGCCTTTTACAGCTTTATTTATATTTAGTCCCGCCTGGAGTTTACTTCGTAGCGGTTGATCGTTTTTACTCCTTTATTTACATTTAGTCCCGCCTGGAGTTTACTTCGTGTCGGTTGATCGCATTTATTGCTTTATTTACAATTCTGATCCCCCATGGAGGTACTTCGTGGTGGTTGATCATGTCTATATATATATATATATATATATATATATATATATATATATATATATATATACAGTTTTTATATATATAATTGCTTACTGCTTTCATATAAATTGTAGCATCATGTGAGCCTAGAAATCATGTGATCACAGATTCAGTTTACTGAATCTAGATTCGGTTCCCGTGGTGGACATTTTCAGCTATAAGCAGCTTGTAAATTATTCACGGTGTTTGAATTTCCTTAGATGGCTCTCATGTCCACAAGGAGTTCGGCACTGCTTTGTATATTATTTTCTCGAAGATGCTTCGCATCTCAAAAATAAAAACAACCAAGTCGAACATATGATAAAATGGAAGTATCAAAGGCCTCAATTACTATTGAGCATAAGGGTTTGAAAAACCTCTTTTTACAAAACATCACTGCTATATCTTGTTTAAAACTGAATTTTTATATAAATTCAAACCCTTTGTATATAGGTGCAAACGAGGCATAACACTACTTCCAAATAATTGCACATTGACCCACACACACACACACATTCATATAACAGTTTCTTGAAAAGTGGCGGTAACTGTGGCAACACGGATGTCAAGGGGGTGCTTAACACCTTCCCTCCGCATAAGCAAGTCCTCGGACCCTAATGAATCTCGGTTTCACAAACCCATTAAGCAGTGTCACATCACTGGTCAATGTGCAAACCTTTTCTCGGTTGTGTTGGTACAACCATTAAAAAAACTAACTGGCGACTTTTACAATCAAATCGCCAACATATAAATGTCGGACCTTTTCACAACTTATTTTTTCAAACAAATCTCACCTAACATGAGAACACCAAAGAACAAGAAAAGAAATGGGACAAATAAAATCCCAACGTCGACAATATCACATGCCAAACAAATAAGTATTTCATGTCATTTACTCATTTCACGAGTGTAAATAATCATTATCATTCTATATTGCTTGGGTGTGCACTATTGAGTGATGAGACTAAGGATACATTTATATGGTTGTTTGAGCAATGGCTTGAAGCAATGAATGGCAAACATCCAATAACGATTGTCACTGATCAAGATCGTGTTATGTCGAATGTGATTGCTAGGGTTTTTCCTTATACGCACCATGCATTATGTACTTGGCACATTTGCAAAAAATTCCCCAAAAAACTTGGGCATATCTATTCCTCGCATCCAACTTTTAAGTCAAACTTTAACTACTGTGTGTTTAAGTCTTTGACTATTCAAGAATTTGAGGACAAATGAAATTTATTTCTTGAAAACTACGGTCTGCAAGATCAAGAATGGTTGAAATATCTATATGAAGTAAAAGAAAAATGGAATGGGGTGTATTCAAAAAATTTATTCGCAACAAGAATGACGACAACATCTAAGAGTGAAAGTATGAAAAGTTTTTTTGACAAATTTGTAAACACTTCCATGGGGATTAGAGATTTTGTTTTAAAGTCCCAAAAAGTCATTGAGAAACAGTTCATAAGAAAGAAATAAGATGATTATCTGACGGTCAGTTGAGCAAGAAAATTCCTCTTTGGAGATCTATTAGAGATGCATGCAGTTAAGATATATACCAAGGAGATGTTCTGGCGTTTTCAAATTGAGCTGATAAAATCACACAAGTTAAATACAAAAAGGTTTCATGAGTTGTCAACTCCTGATTCAAAAGCTTATTTGGTGTTTAAAGTGATGGATCCTGAATCTAGCCGTGGGTATTTTACAATTATGCAATATATCAAAACCAGGATGGCAAAATGTAATTGTAAACAGTTTGAAAATTTTGGTACAATATGCGTCACAATCTTAGACTTCTAAGTTTAAAGAACTTGGTTCAGATACCTGAAGAATTGATACACAAGTGATGGACTTAAGATGCTAATAAAATAAGCGGTGTGGCCACGTACATTCTCCCCTCTGCAAAAGATTATTCTGAGACACAAACTGGTCGGTTCAGTCATATACACAAATAATTCGATCTATTTGTGTTGGATGCTTCATCTTCTAAAGAAGCCAAAGATTATGCTCTCCATGTGCTAGATCGTGAGCATAAAATTGTTCGCACCTTCCTTGTAAAAGGTGTGAAAGTAAGACCGTACGAGAATGTGCAACTTGTGATCAATAATGGGGTCGATATGTGATTGTCAGATGATGATGAGTATGATGATGCAGCTACTTCCAATGATCTTGTGTTTGATCCAATATGTTGGCAGACAAAAGGTCAAAAAAAAAGCAACACGGCTGAAAAGTGTTGTCGAATAATTGACAGGTCCGAACTTCGAAAGTGTGCAATATGTAGAATCTTTACAAACCACGATAAGTGAAACCATTATAAAGTTTTAGGGTTAAAAAGTCCTGAATCAACATAATTTCATTTCTTTCGAGTTATTATGACATCTTTATAAAAATAAAGTGTTATTGTTTTCTTATGATTTGTCTTTGTATGTATGTAACTCTCGGTAACTGCATATCTCTATCCGGTAAATTCCACGATAAGCAGAATCGTTAAACTCTGAATGGTTAATATCTTCAGCGTCGTCTTAAAACGACCTCGTATTGTATACCTAGCGTCTGCAGTATTAAACTGTAGACGGGGACCTTTCAAACTTAAGAAGGATACGGAGTCGTTCGGACCTTTCAGTGTTATTAATGTACGGCGTCGTTTTAATCCTTGAATTAGCGTCCGCAATATGAAACTGCGAACGATATGCCAAAAATGTATTGCCAGAATGGGTCAATTATTTAGCTTTTTTATACAAACCCTGGAAGTTCCAGCACAACAAATTGAGGTTTATTGATGTGTGACCTTAAGATGTTGTGATGAACACTCCAAGGTTTGCACAGAAGTGCTAAATAATTAACGCAACCTGCCAGTACATTTTTTGAGACATCTAGGAGTTAAAAATAAGTTTATAAAGCTAAAAATCATATGTTTCTATTGCATATTCTTGCTACTAGTAACATATCCAAGTAATTTGGGATGATGAGAAACACACATGGCAACCAAAATTGGAAGAGTTAATACAAAGAGTCGGTTGGATGAAGCTTATAATTCAGAACAAATTATGGGCTTCTAGATGTTGTGCCTTCCAAGGATGGTTCCATGCATGTCTCTTCATCCCAGATCACATGAATCGGTAACAACAAGAATATGCAAGAAGAAACAAAAAATTCTTGAGTTTTAGGTCAAACTCTTTGTGCGTATCCAGATGTCTTCTGACAGTACTATCTCCCCTTATATATAGGAGACCTAGCGTCCGTATTTTAATATTGCGGACGAGACCTTTAAGTTCCATTATTTGAATATGACGTCGTCTGACTGTCCTTTCAATATCCCAACATACGCAGTATTAAACTACGGACGGGAGTTCTACTAATCCGTTCGATCTTCGGATGGAAGGTCGCAATGTGTTGTAAGGCTACTCTTTTTTACAACGTTTGTTATGGATTGGAACCCATATATATATATATATGGACCAATCCATGACAACCGTTTGATAGGAGAACTATTTAATTAACCATCATCTTCATCGTTGATTAACATATTTAATGATTGAGATTGAGAAAATTAAAGGAATATTTACCAACCATGCATGCTGCTATAACATGTAGCGTCTGGCCATATCCATCTTATTCCAATTTGTTGTCATTCCTCTTGTTAGTTTCCAGTAGGCACAATAGATCTAGAAGGGGGGGTTGAATAGATCCTTTTAATTTCAAATACTTTTTCGGTTTATTTTGTATTGCTCATAATTTAGCATATTACAAACATAAGAATCTTTTTAAGCACATCCGAATAAGTAAAAGATCCCCTTTATTGATATATTCATAATCACACATACATTGTTCGTAGAGTTAGTTCAATGGTAAGCAGGTAAAACATACGTAGCAGTTATAGCAGTTAATAGACATAATGTAAATGACAGTAGGTAAAAGACACAAGGGGTTTTAAGTGGTTTAGAGACTCGAGCTCCTAATATACTCTTCTGCTTTTAACTAGCAGGATTTCTACTAAGGAAGGGCAGCACCTTGAATCACTAAGATTCCTTTAAGGCCAGCAGCCTTGGGACTTCAGTTCACTAAGAACTCTTCAAGGCCAGTAGCCTTAGAACTCCTCTAGTTCCCTAGGAACTCTTCAAGCCCAACAGGCTTGGAACTTAATTTAGTCCCTCCGGACAAGGACCCCTCAGGCCCTGGCTTCTTGTGAGTTGATTGTTTGTTTGTTAGAGTTGGTGCTGAGCTGCTAAGATGTCTTTATGCTCTTAGTAGCTTGGCGTGATCATCCTTGAAGTGCAGTTGAGTATTACTTGATGCTCAGCTTCTTCAGTTACTCAACCTCCTCTGATGATCCCTTGATGAACTTCCTTGAAGATCATTCCTCTTGATACGTGATGGCTGCACATGATGGATTTCTAAGATGACTGTAAGTTCTTCTGCTAGGTACTTAGAAACTTTCTCATGCTTGCCACCATGATGACGTTTGTGATCTCCCTTATTGATACTTTATGCATTCTCATGATGGACTTGCTAAGATGATTGTGAGCTCTTCTCTATGGTACTTAGAGTCTTCCCATGATGGACATCAAGATGTTATTAATGCTCTTCTTTCTCTCGGCAGTTCAGAACACTCTTCATGAAGTAGAACTCTCACTTCTACATTGTAAAACTCTCACTTCTAGTTCTTTCTTTGTATGTCTCTGAGTGTTCTTGGTGGATCGTAGAGTGAGCCTTCGGACTCACTATCTCACATGGTTTAGAACAGTCCACCGTTACTCCAAACTCGATAACTCCAGCGCACTTTGATCTTTGAAGCTCTAGCAGATTTATACTCCTTCCCAATCTTCCCATTGGAGAGTTACCGTTGAAAGCTCTTTAAAATGCTTCACAGATCTCGAGTTGCTTGGTGTAGACTACAGATGTGACATGATAACTTTTTCTAACTTTCTGATACTACAGTCTACTATTTCACCTACCCTGTCAGATATATCACTTTAATGTCTTGGGTAGGTTGAAGACTTTATTCTCTCCTTTTGATTTCTTGATCAGAGGTTATCCTTTTGCATCGATGCTCTCAATAAGCACTTATTCGAATATTACCCTTCAGATTGAACCGTTACCAATTCTTTAGTCTTCAGTTATTCGAACTCTGCGATTCTGATGCATGTCTTCAAGGACCTGATCGTAGTGTCTTGTTGACTGGTAGAGACAACGCTACGATCTTGAAGAGTGTTGATTGGATCTTCAATGTAGAACACCTCTTCCTTCTTTTGTGCAGTGCTTCAACAATTCTATTTGCCTGAACAGTTCTCAGATACTGATGACTTGACTTCTTTGTTCTGGCCCCTTCTGAATAGCAAGACACTTCAGATTTGTGGCGTGTCCAGCTCGCTTTCTCCTTGTGATCTCCCATTCACTTATCATCAATGGACTGACCCAATGCTTAATCACTTTAGCCTTATTCTTCAGAAGCTATTCAGTATCGCTGTATGCACTTCATCAGTTCTTTCTTTGTTTGGCAAACACTACGATCCTGGTTGCTTCCAAGATCGTTGTCTTCTGTCTGCTTGACAGCTACTGCACTTGTTGACTTTTCTTTGTCAGTTACTGAAGTCTTCTTCTGATCTTGTGGAAGACTTCATCTCGAATGGATTCACAACTCAATCTTGATGCTGATTAGGTTGGTGCTTAGATCTTCTGTTAGCTTGCATGCCATCGTTGAGTGCTTTCTGGTTTCCTTCAAGTTGGATGTAATATTGCAGCTTGAACCAGAGGCTTGGTTCCTTTGGATATTTTGGGAGTGCTCATTTGTTGAGAATCGTATTTGCTCTACGATTCTGGCTTGGCGTTGTGAGCACAACTATTGAGGTCGTAGTTCTACACTCAACGATTCAGATTTGGCTGTGCAGACCCTACGACTTCGAGATCAGATCTTAACACTCTATGATTTCTATCTTTGTGCTCGATGTCTTTATCTGATCTTGCCCGACTACGATCTCTGCATGTAATCAATAGACTCTACGACTCAGAGTGTAGTCTACGATCCTTGTCTTGGCTTTGACATCAGTAGACTCTACGACTCCGAGTGTAGTCTATGTTTCTGACTCGGCTTCGGCAGATGTTCGGTCGGCTCGTAGGCAAGCTATCTCTACGATTCTGAACATAACTTTCTCAGCAGACTTCGGCTATGAGGAAGTTCTACTCGATACACTACGATCCTTCCTCGTGTCTCCTGGCAGTCTACGTATTCCGAGATCTACTATCTTGCAGACTACGACTCTGCCTCGACAGCTCTCGAGTTCTCCTTAACTCTCCTGACAGACTACAATTTTTGGTGCAATGCTTGACGATCAGACAAGCGTATCTATTACATCATAAGATCAACCTAACATGCTTGATCTTTCTATATTCATAGTTCTTATACATCATTTCTTTTTAAGGACTTTACAGAGCTTTTTTACTTATGTAGGATCAACCTAATATATTTGATCAAATCATTCTAAGTCCATGTGCACATATTTTTATTATCTATCAAGGGACTTTACAGCGTTTCTTAATGCAAGCATACTTGCATATCATTCATATATATCATAATCAAATTATATGTAAATAGGAATAACATTCACATGCTTATTCCTGACAATCTCCCCCTATTTGATTATGACAAAAACAATAAGTGCATATGCATGTTATGAATGAATCTTATATATAGTGAGCAGCTGTATTTCTATAATAGATAATCATGAATGTTGTTTATAATGACATGGAATTTAATACACTGACATTTTACATCTTGGATCCAGAACATACCTAACTAGTTAGAGATGTACCTCTTTTGACTCCATGTATGTTTCCATGATTTTGCTGATCAGCTAATCATCTATTTGGCCTTCTTGCTCCTGCTCCCCTTGAGATGTGGACTTTCCTGCTTTGCTTTGCTCCCCCTCAGATGTATGCTTCTCTTCTCCTTCTGGCTCCCCCTCAGCTTCGGCGTACATAGGTTCATCATTCTTCGGCTCTCCCTCAGAAGATGACTCTGACTCTTCTTCTGCTATTTTCTTCTTTGACTTCTTCTCTGCTTTCCTTCTGCTCTACCTCTTTCTATGCCTCTTTTTCTCCCCCTTTTTGTCATTTATCATCTGGGAGAGCTGCTCCATCAGGTAGGAGGAGTTAGCAACTTCAAACTTGAGTTCCTATTGGCTTAGCTCAAGTTGCACTAAGAAAGACTGCTTCATGTCGTCGATCTTGTTAGAGAGGGCTTGGATCTGCTCTTTATTGACCTTCTGTGCTCGTAGAGCTTCTGCCTTTTGATCATGCACGACCTTCAGATAGATGTTATCTCTCTCTTTGAGTTTGAGAGATACATCAGCCATAGTAGCTTAAAGTCTATTCTGGAATGAATTGTCTCATGCTACTGTCAGCTTCTATGACTCTTCAGTGAATAGAGATATTTTCTCACTTAGTTCATCAGAGTTTTTCATCAGCTCCTTCTCCACAGATACTTGATCATTTGGTTGAGCAGTCTCCTGTCGAGCATTAGATTGAACTCTACGATCTGCATCCTTGGACAGATTTTCAAAGGTGTTAAGAATCTGAAGAATCGTTGAGTTCCAATCACTGATTGAAGATGAAGGAATGTCAGATAATAGTGCTTGAGCTGATGGAGGTTTCTGATTTTGACCTTGAACACCATCAGCAGTAGAGTGAACAGACTCTACGATTATCTCCTTGGTCATGGTCCTTCTTCCTTCAGAGTTCACTCTACGATCGTAGGGGATATAGTGATTTCTAGCATGGCGATAAACTTTAAAGTGGGGCTGATTTGTGATCATCTTTGTAGCAAAACTCTTTATCCTTGGGAAGTTTTGTGCCACCAGCTCCATGCTTGGAAAGTGAGAGTAGCACTAGCTGAAGTAGCTTCCATCTTTTTAGTATGGGCCTTTAGCCATGGCATCCATTGGAAGAACCATCTCATTAGCAAGTCATCAGGATTATAGAGAATGGTCGTGCAGTCTAGCTCCATGTTGTTCCAGTTTTTAGCTATATCAAAGGTAGTCATTCTTACCACTTTGAGATGCTCATCTCCATAGTTCACCCATCTTTCTGGTGGTGCTTCTGGTGGTTCATTCGAGACTTCTACCACTATTCTCCTGGTAAATTTTGCTGGAGAGATGACAGGATAGAATTTTGGTTCCTCTGATTCCTGATTTTTAGAATTGGAATCATTCTCCATTTTTTCTCTTTCGGAGCCTAAACCATCTTGATCATTTCCAACAATGAGTCCTTCTTGCTCCTTTTCACTTACAGAACCTTCTTCAGCAAGATCTTCTTCTGATTCATCTTCTTCACCACTAGTTTCATCTTCAGCACTTACTTCCTATGATACAGCCTTATCATCACTTAATTCAATGACAACATTGGAGTGATCGTTTCTGCTTCTAGAGGTAAATTTGGCTTGCAGTCTGTAGCTCTTCCTTCTTCTTGGAGGTTCAGTTTTGGGAGAGTCAGACTCTTCTTCCTCTTCAGACTCAAAAGCTTTTGGTTCATCAGATGAGCTTCCTTGGGGTTCAGCAAGGGTAGGGGCAGACCCTTCTTCTTTGGACTTATCACCTTTTGAGCCATCATGGGGGCTTTCAAGATTGGAAGGGGCATGTTCTTCTTCTTTAGAGACAGCATTATTTGACCCATTATCTGGGCTTGTTGGGGCAGTTGCATTTGGGGATTTAGTTTGGTTATCTTGAATCTCTTCTACATCAGCAGAGTGACTTCTCTGAGGATTAGCCATAGGGCTTGGGCATTCTTCTTTATCAGTAGATGCTGCAATTTCTTCCATTACTCCAGCTTCACCTTCATTATTGGACTCAGCCTTGACATCTGTCTCTTTTTCTTCTGCTGACTCTACGTCCTCCACTTCTCCATCAGATGTAATTTCTTAGGAAATTGAGGCTGGTTTGTTTACCATCTTAGCTTTCTTATTTGATGGTCCTTGAAGTAACATGTTGCTTCTTCGCTTTGTGGTTTCAGCAGTCAGGGCTTTTTCTTCTTCATCCTTATCTTTAAAGGAGAGACTTCTTGATCGGGTCTGAGCTTTCTTCACACCTCTGGATTTCTTTCTGGCTGGTGTGGTTGTTGCTGGTACATAGTCATCAGACTCAGAGCTTTCTACTTCTTTTGTCTTCCTCTTCTTTGTAGAGGCCTTGCTACTGCTCCCAGTTGTCAGCCTTCTGTTCTCCTTGGGGTTTTTCTTCCAATTCACAAATAGTTGTGGAGATATCACTTTGTGAACGTTCAGAGGCTCTCCTTCATCATCCTTGATCTTGCCTCCCAGCTTCTTCTTCATCACAATGCTCAGTAGTCTTCCATGAAAAACCTTAGTCAGAGGTTTATCTGTAAACTTCTTTAGTTCAGCCTTTTCTACCCATTTGGAGATCTGATCGAACAAGATAGCTCCAAAGTTGATTCGTCTTTTCTGAACTATTGCTGACATAATCTTCAACTGCTGATCAAGCATAGTATCATGTGCAGTATCCTTGCATAATATGCATTTGCCCATTATCTCTGCAAGGAACTCAAACTCATCTGGAAACTCCTTCTTCATGTCCTTCAGACTAGGGTTTCTTTGGTACTCCATGATCTCCTTTGCTTGTTTCGTATCGATATCGTCAAGGCTCTTCAGTCCTTAGTCAGGAAAACCTAAGCATTGATTGAGGTCAGAAGATTTCAGCTTCAGAGACTGACCTTTGACCTTAGTAGAAAGGGTTCCGGAGTTTATGGAAGCATTTGAGTAGAACTCTTTAACCAGTTCAACATATACTTGAGTGCTAGCCTCAAGGCATTCTGAGAATCCAGCTTTCTTCACAAGTTCGAGAATGTCTCTGAACTTCTTTTTGGATTTCTCAAACGACTTGGTTCCAAGCTGAATGCCAGTGATTACTTGCCAGTTTTCTATTTGAGCAGTTCGAAGAATATGGGTATTTGATTCAGAGGGGTTTTTGAGAGATGGCTGTTTGTGATTTGGGCAAGATTCTGGAAGGTTAATTGATTTTGGCTTTTGAGAGGATTCTAGGGTTTTAAAATAGGAGGGAGAAAGGTTCGATAGTTTCTGATAACTGTTTGTAGATTTTGAATTAGTATTAATGACAGTTCCTTCTAACTCTGCATAATCAGTGATGTGTCAACCAACCATTGGTTGCACGATGCCTAGTAATGAGCTGTAACTCCCCATAACTTTTCAGTTAGATATTTCTTTCAAAAGAGTAGACGTTTTAATTACGTGGATTGACCGTTGACCTTTTTGGTTCGTAGAGTAGTATGGTAAGGCAGCTATGGACTCTACGTTTTCCTTGTTGACTCAACGATCAACTTTTGAGAGATGCTGCAGTGGATGGTTTTGACATTTATCCTCATTTTGATGCATCATAGCTTGATCACTGATATATTTGAACTTATCTCCTCATTTTGAATAGTTGAGAAATTGTCCCATTTTCCAAGCTCCTTGTGAACTGGAGTACCCTTTGGTAGGACTGCGATCGTCGAGTTGACTTCTACGATCGCTGAGGTTGCACTACGATCGTGGAGTTCTCTTCAACCTCGACTCTACAATCATTGACTGACTTGGTCCTTGAGATGAACTTTACTAAGTATTCCTTCTGGGTCAAGGTAGCTCAGGAAGGGCCAACCTCTTAGAGTGAACTAAAGGTCAGGTTTGTCCCTGAGGCACTTTCTAGATGAAATACTTTAGAAGTGATTTGCAATGATATCTCATTCGACCTTTTCTGGTGGGGAGGTCCTCTACCAACTTTGGGCAATTGCATTTGTTGTAATCATGGTGTCCTCCTGCTCTTACACTACGATCGGATGTTTAATCGCTGGCACTCCACGATGTTGAGTTGGGTGGCTAATAGGTTATCAGTAGTACATTTTGAGACGTTCCTACTGACTATGGATCTTCATTTGGTTCATCAGCCACAAAGTTTTAGGACTCTGTAGCTGGTACATTTCTTCATAGTATATCTCAGTGCTGTTGTTTCTTAACAGATCACTGCTCCCCCATGGTTGATGTTGTCTTCCCAAATAGATGTGATTCCCTTTACTTTAGGTTTATTTGAAGGCAGCCTTGTATATCTCCTTTTTGACTGGAATCACCATTATCACTTAAATTTCCTTGTATCATAGGCATGGATATTTTCAGGACTGATCACTATACGATCATTTGACAGCACTACGAACGTAGTCTCCTTTGACAGTCTTGTGCGTGTGAAGTTCTGTTCCCATAATGAGTTCCTCTTGAATGATGCTCGATGATCCTCTAATGTGAGCTTCCTTGAGGATTCTTCTCATATAGCATGCTTTTCCTGATTTGAGCATATAAGACCCTTTTCATATTTGGTTGCATGGCCTGCTTCTATATACAGATTAGCAGACATGTGAGCTTCACTCAGGTTAGCTCAGCGGGTCTTCAAGGACAGGCTTGGACATATAGGAATTTTCTCAGAATCATTTCTGAGCAGTCCTTAGCCTTCTGCTGGTTGAGTCTTCTTGACTGAAATCTTCTACTTCATCATTCCTTAGTGTGGTCAGACAGACCAAGTATCTGCAGGCTAGATACATTTCTATTTTTGGTACCCACAATTAAATGGGTCCTGCTATGTTAGTTTTCTAAACCCCTGTTCCTCATATTTGGATAATCATCACATTTATTACCAACAGTCATATTCATGCATGCAATTAGTTTTAGATAATATATTTTGAAATGTATGATGGTGAGTGTGTGTAAGATTCTTCATTTTAATAACACACCCTTATTCTTTGATGGTTTCATCATTTGCTGGGTTATGTTCACAAGGTTTAAGTGTTCACAGAGTGAGAATCAAGTCTACGATTTATGTGTATCTAGTTGATTCATGGAGGTGATCAGTTTCTACAAATCATCAGGATACTCTTGTAGAACTGATCATACTCTGTGTGTTGTCAAACACTTTGAACATAGGTTTGTACATACACACTAACCCACCAGTAAAGATTACTTCACATAGAATTAATTTGGCCTGTGATGCTCTTATGACCCATTTCAGATTTCTTTCAAGATGTCATCTTCAACCTAAAACTTGGATGGAGTGAAAGTTTATAGTCAATTGAGTTTCCATCCTCAGGGTACTTTCTCTCTTCACCTTTTTAGGTAGATTGTGACTCCTTGACAGAATACTGTTATAGTTCATAAGGAGGTGCATTCATGATGTACACATTTATAATAGTGAGGAACCGTACCTTTTTACTGTCAGTTGCTTAACAGTAATTTATCTTTAATATACTGAGTTTAGGCATTGATGTGCATAGCTTCATATTTGCTCCTGACAGCTTGTTGCTCTTGTTAGCCTCTGATCAATCAGTCGTGGTCTTGAAGATGCAGACTAGGAGAACCTCAGCATCTTTAGTTCTTTGACATCTTTCAGTTTACAAGGTTTACATCCAGCTGCTGGTTGGCCAGACACAAATTTGAGAAGTTCTTCTTTCTTCTCTGGATAAGCATTTCTTTGCATGTATGGCCTTTTCATCTTTTCAGGCTGGAGGATGTTTGACTATTTTCTGTGGATGTCTCTTGAGCTTTCTAGCCTGGTCGTCAGACTACAAGATTGACTACGAGTATGGATTGGTCTTGTTGATATGACAGTCAAGAACGTGGACCAATCTGAGCAGCTTCAGGTGTATATACACATTTAACATGTACATAGTATTTCCAACGTGTGAGCTCATTTACATATAACAAGTGACTTACTACTAAACTAAGTTTAGAACAATGTTTGTGCCTAAGATCAGACTCAAAGCGATTAGCTTTTGAATATAGCATGAGAACCTGCTCTGATACCAATTTTTAGTTCCCAGTAGGCACAATAGATCTAGAAGGGGGGTTGAATAGATCCTTTTAATTTCAAATACTTTTCTGGTTTATTTTGTATTACTCATAATTTAGCATATGACAAACATAAGAATCATTTCAAGCACAGCAAAATAAGTAAAAGATCCCCTTCATTGATATATTCATAATCATGCATACATTGTTCGTAGAGTTAGTTCAATGGTAAGCAGGTAAAACATACATAGCAGTTAATAGACATAATGTAAATGACAGTGGGTAAAAGACACAAGGGGTTTTAAGTGGTTCAGAGACTCAAGCTCCTAATCCACTCTTCTGCTTTCAACTAGCAGGATTTCCACTAAGGAAGGGCAGCACCCTGAATCACTAAGATTCCTTCAAGGCCAACAGCCTTGGGAGTTCAGTTCACTAAGAACTCTTCAAGGCCAGCAGCCTTGGAACTCCTCTAGTTCCCTAGGAACTCTTAAAGCCCAGCAGGCTTGGAACTTCATTTAGTCCCTCCGGGAAAGGACCCCTCAGGCCCTGGCTTCTTATGAGTTGATTGTTTGTTTGTTGGAGTTGGTGCTGAGCTGCTAAGATGTCTTTATGCTTTGAACATCTTCTGTACTTAGTAGCTTGGCGTGATCATCCTTGAAGTGCAGTTGAGTGTTGTTTGACGCTCAGCTTCTTTAGTTACTCAACCTCCTCTGATGATCCCTTAAAGAACTGCCTTGAAGATCATTCCTCTTGATACGTGATGGTTGCACATGATGGGTTTCTAAGATGACTGTAAGTTCTTCTGCTAGGTACTTAGAAACTTTCTCATGCTTGCCACCATGATGAAGTTTGTGATCTCCCTTCTTGATACTTTATGCCTTCTCATGATGGACTTGCTAAGATGACTGTGAGCTTTTCTTTATGGTACTTAGAGTCTTCCAATGATGGACATCAAGATGTCATTAATACTCTTCTTTCTGTCGGCAGTTCAGAACACTCTTCATGAAGTAGAACTCTCACTTCTACTTCTTTCTTTGTATGTCTCTGAGTGTTCTTGGTGGATCGTAGAGTGAGCCTTTGGACTCACTATCTCACATAGTTTAGAACAGTCCACCGTTACTCCAAACTCGGTAACTCCAGCGCACTTTGATCTTTGAAGCTCTAGCAAATTTATACTCCTTCCGAATCTTCCCGTTGGAGAGTTACCATTGAAAGCTCTTTGAAATGCTTCACAGATCTCGAGTTGCTTGGTGCAGACTGCAGATGTGACATGATAACTTTTTCTGACTTTCTGATACTGCAGTCTACTGTTTCACTTATCCTGTTAGATATATCACTTTAATGTCTTGGGCAGGTTGAAGACTTTATTTCCTCCTTCTGATTTCTTGATCAGAGGTTGTCCTTTTGCATCGATGCTCTCAATAAGCACTTGTTCGAATATTACCCTTCAGATTGAACCGTTGTCAATTCTTCAGTCTTCAATTATTCAAACCCTACGATTTTGATGCATGTCTTCAAGGACCTGATCGTAGTGTCTTGTTGACTGGTAGAGACAACACTACGATCTTGAAGAGTGTTGATTGGATATTAAATGTAGAACACCTCTTCCTTCTTTTGTGCAGTGCTTCAACACTTCTGTTTGCCTCAACAGTTCTTAGATATTGATGACTTGACTTCTTTGTTCTGGCCCCTTCTGAATAGCAATACACTTCAGATTTGTGGCGTGTCCAGCTCGCTTTCTCCTTGTGATCTCCCGTTCATTTATCATCAATGGACTGACCCAATGCTTAATCACTTTAGCCTTGTTCTTCAGAAGCTGTCCAGTATCTCTGTATGCACTTCATCAGTTCTTTCTTTGTTTGGCAAACACTACGATCCTGGCTGCTTCCAAGATCGTTGTCTTCTGTCTGCTTGACAGCTACTGCACTTGTTGACTTTCCTTCGTCAGTTACTGAAGTCTCTTCTGATCTTGTGGAAGACTTCATCTCGAATGACTTCACAACTCAATCTTGATGCTGATTAGGTTGGTGCGTAGATCTTCTGTTAGCTTGCATGCCATTCATTGAGTGCTCTCTGGTTTCCTTCAAGTTGGATGTAACATTGCATCTTGAACCAGAGGCTTGGTTCCTTTGGATATTCTGGGAGTGCTCATTTGTTGAGAATCGTATTTGTTCTACGATTCTGGCTTGGCGTTGTGAGCACAACTGTTGAGGTCGTAGTTCTGCACTCTACAATTCAGCTTTGGCTGTGCAGACCCTATGACTTCGGGACCAGATCTTGACACTCTACGATTTCTGTCCTTGTGCTCGATGTCTTTATCTGATCTTGCCCGACTATGATATTTGCATGTAATCAATAGACTCTACAACTCAGAGTGTAGTCTACGATCCTCGACTTGGCTTCGGCATCAATAGACTCTACGACTCCTAGTGTAGTCTACGTTTCTGGCTCGACTTCGGCAGATGTTCGGTCGGCTCGTAGGTAGGCTGTCTCTACGATTCTGAACATGACTTCCTCAGCAGACTTCGGCTACGAGGAAGTTCTATTCGATACACTACGATCCTTCTTCGTCTCTCCTAGCAGTCCACGAACTCTGAGATCTACTATCTTGCAGACTACGATTCTGCCTCGACAGCCCTCGAGTTCTCCTTAACTCTCCTGGCAGACTACGATTTCTGATGCAGTGCTTGATGATCAGACAAGCCTATATATTACAATATAAGATCAACTAACATGCTTGATATTACTATATTCATAGTCCTTGTACATCATTTCTTTTTAATGACTTTACAGAGCTGTTTTGCTTATGTAGGATCAACCTAACATATTTGATCAAATCATTCTAAGTCATTGTGCACATATTTCTATTATCTATCAAGGGACTTTACAACTTTTCTTAATGCAAGCATACTTGCATATTCATTCATATATATCATAATCAAATCATATGTAAATAGGAATAACATTCACATGCTTAATCCTGACACCTCTCAATTTATATTACTAACTATTATTAATATTTTTAACTAATATTAATATTAACTAACTAATATTAATATCAATACTAATATTAATATTATTAATATTACTAATAATGGTAACTAACTAATAATATTACTAACTAAAATTAATATTAATAATATTACTAACTAGTATTAATAATAATAATAATATTAACTAACTAATAATATTACAGCAACCATCATCTTCATCGTTGATTAACATATTTAATGGTTGAGATTGAAAAGATTAAAGGAATATTTACCAACCATGCATGCCGCTATAACATGTAGCGTCTGG
This sequence comes from Panax notoginseng, assembly GCA_016801055.1. NCBI lineage: Eukaryota > Viridiplantae > Streptophyta > Magnoliopsida > Apiales > Araliaceae > Panax > Panax notoginseng. Next base: position 96,657,297 of record CM029017.1, on the reverse strand, counting down.
CCATATCTATCTTGTTCCAATTTGTTGTCATTCCTCTCAATTTATATTATTAACTATTATTAATATTTTTAACTAATATTAATATTAACTAACTAATATTAATATCAATACTAATATTAATATTATTAATATTACTAATAATTGTAACTAACTAATAATATTACTAACTAAAATTAATATTAATAATATTACTAACTAGTATTAATAATAATAATAATATTAACTAACTAATAATATTACTAACTAAAATATAAACCAATCTAAATCATAATTTCCACATTAGTTAGTAATATTATTATTAATATTAATACTAGTTAGTAATATTATTAATATTAATTTTAGTTAGTAATATTATTTGTTAGTTACCACTATTAGTAATATTATTAATATTAGTATTGATATTAATATTACTTAGTTAATATTAATATTCATATAATATTAGTTAGAAATATTAATAATAGTTAGTAATATAAATTGGTAAGAATGACAAAAAAAATTGGGACAAGATAGATATGATCAGCCGCTACATGTTATAGCGGTGTCCATGGTTAGTAAATATTCCTTGTAGTGGCAGTGTCTTTATTCTTTTCAATCTCAATCATTCATTAAATATGTTAATCAACGATAAAGATGATGGTTACTAAAATAATTACCCTAACAAACGGTTGTCATAGATTTGAATCTACTGGTACAAAAATAGCTTTTGGATACGGTTTTAAACCGTGACTATTCGCTTTTAGATACGGATTTTTGTTTCACATGTTGCGTGTCTATAGGCTGTGTGACAAAATTTGGTCACTGTGTTTCCACCGTTTCAATTTTATTCTTTAAAGCGTATTTAATTTCATCCCGTGACTAAAATGATGATCGATAGAAAATATATGTAGGTATTGAACACGATGGTAGTCATAACACTGTGACCAATATCTACGTTTATAATTGATTTGTTATGCGAAAATTATAAAAACCGTATCTAAAAACGCAAACATTGGTTTTGATTTTTCACCGTGTCTAAAATGTTCCATTTTTTTATTAAAAAAAATTTATTTTTGTGGTACAATGTCAATCACCAATAACCTACAAATGAACATGAATCCAAAAGCGAACGATATATATAAACTTGGAGACACCTTAACCCAAATCTTTCATACATTAAACCATTCATACCATTAACTCATTAATTCATATTTATTAAAGTATTTGTATATAACATCCTTAATCAAAAGTCAAAACATATATATATATATATATATATATATATATATATAGAAACAACCCCAATAATTCATTAACTTCCCTCCAGGTACGATGTTATGAAATTGATCCACTCCTCTTCTTGCTTTCCTTGTACAATTTAGAACATTCATACCCAAATACTACAAGTGCAACGGGTAATTGAAAAACAGAATCATATGTACTCGGTCAATAAATAAGTAAATTAAGTAGAGACAACAGAGTAATTTTCACATACCTGTAATAAATTGAGCACCCAATACCATGTGCTACAAACCAGTAAATCATTCTGCAAAAATCCAAATGAACAACTTTTAAATTACCCTTTAACTGAATGAATGTATACACACTTGTGTGTATATCAAAGCACAAGCATGTCAAACATACAAATTATAGAGATGACCAATGTGCTCTAATAGAATCCATTGTGCAAATGAAGGGCTTGTCTTCATCTCCCAATCCGGCAATCACAGGCTACCAGAAATATAGACCAAACCTACACATCAAACATGTGCATATATGTCATGTATGAATATTGATATCAGTCTAATAATATGTTATCACAGATAAAATATGAACATTAAAAGTTTCTTATGTTCAAAAGAATTAAGCAAACGAAAATTTATAGAGAACCAAAGAAACATTAAATCCCCTATACAAAAGAAAGTAATAGACATATTGAAGGACAAAAAAATATAGACTCATGAAAGTATCAGTTCCAAAAAGGCAATCTAGAATAATAATGATTTTAAGAGTTGGGGGGGGGGGGGGTGAGATCTTGCTTTTTGTTCATAAAAGTTCATGATTCATGAGAGCACCGTGGAAAGTATTGGCCCTTTCCAGCACAAACATCACTTATACCATAAAACAAAAATGTATTAACTAACCTTTTCTCATAAAGAACAACAGAGACCAGACTAGAAAAAGTTTCATGCTTCATATCCCTCTCCTCTTGAAGCTGATACAGCTTATGTCTAAAGACCAGCCGTTGATACCTTCAAAAAAGTTAAAAATAAAATCTCAATCACCTATATATTTATATATACATTATACATAAGAAAAATCAATTATATAAATTTGATAAAAGAAATTTGGTGTTCGAACTTCTTGTGATATCAATGCAGCATGTTTCTCATTCTACCACACGAAGATAAAATATTCAAGGTAGATCTTTAATTTCATAATCTAGTTGTAAATATTGAAACACTAAGCCTTATTTATTGAGTATAATAAATTAGCCCCATATTCATGTCACACAGTCTATACAGTTATTGTAACAATCCAGATTTTTAATTATAATATTTAAATATTTATTGAATTATATAAACATTTAATGGATGTGTTTATCGTTGAATAAATATTTGTTTAATTTGATTTGATTTGATTTGGTTAATTATTTATTTAATAAATAATTAAGGATTTAAGGAAAGTAATTATTTTGAAATAGTAATCTAATTTAATTTAATTATTAAGTTCGAAAGTTTATAGATTAAATGAATTATTATAATATTTTATTTAATTTATTAAATAAAGTGTGACAAATAACTTTATTATAAGTGATTATTAAAATAAATTAAAGTAGTTTTAATTTAGTTTTGCCAAACAAGACTTATGTATATTAAGTCTTTAATTTTGAGAGTTTTGCCAAACGGAGCCTTATGGCTTTTGAACTTTTTAAATTTGATTTATTAATAATATAAATTAAATAAACAAAATATAAATATATATAATAATTTTTGGTACGGCTGAATTAATAAGGTCATTAGTAGCGTCGATTTTTTTTAGACGTTTGTAAATCTTGGTTGGTTTTGATTTTTACGTAAACTGTATTTGGACTTAACCTAAGTCTAAGAAAAGAAAAGAAAAGAGAAAGGTTTTCAGAGAAGAGAATTTGTCAAAAAGTTTTGAGAGAGAATTATCAGAGAAATTGTGAGTGTGTACGTGAGGTTTTCAAACAATTCCAGTGGTGTTAGCAAGGATTACTAAGCAAATAGAAGGTATGTTTTATAATCTTCACATATATGTTTTATAGTATATTTTCTTAGTCTCGGTGTTCTTGAAGTTCACTGTGTTTTATGGTATAAGTTCTGAAATTCATATTTGATAGTTGAGTTTGGAATTATGAAGTTGTAATAGTATAACTATCCTATATATACATATCGATGATTGTATGATGAAACGTGTATGTGATTATTTCGTCAAAAAGAAAGAAATTGGTTTACAGTAAAAACATATGAGTATGAATATGATTTTTGTAAGATAACAAAATTAGTGTATGTTAATTGTGAAGTTGTGAAATTGTACCTTGTATATGATAATGGGGTAAGAAATTCAGAGAAACATAGTTTAAAAGGAATCAAATTTGGTTTATCATCGATAATGGAGTTTTGATTTTTAAAACAGTGTGTACAATGATTTAAATTTTCTAAAATTGTTGTTTAGTGGTTTAAATTAGTATATGCATGTTGGGTAATGTGTATATGAGTTATTTATATAAGTTATGCATGTTAATTTAGATGTTAGGAGTGTTATATAGACAGAAATTAGTTGTTCTGTTCTCCGATGGTTGGGTTCTGCAAGTTTCGACGCCTCAGCGCCAAAAATGAAGCCTCAGCGCCAAAAATAGCGTCCCAGCGCCAGAAATTCGCGCCGTAGGGCTGAAATTCGCCCCCCCAGCGCCAATCTCGCGCTGCAGCGCCACTGTATGACTTAGTTCTCGCGCTACGGCGCTGGAACAAAAGTCTGAGTCGGACGGTTTTGACCTCCTGTAGTAAAACGGCCATAACTTTTTCATACGAACTCTGATTGAGGTGATTCAAGATGATCCGGAACGAGGACGAATAGACCTACAACTTCCATTCTTTACGTTTTTCAATTTTAGGTCATTAGGATGGGTCAAAATGGTTATCTTTAGGACTATTGTGTTTTCAGAGGCAATCGGAGGACGTCGGGCATGCACATATGCATGTGTAGTGCTCCTGACCATAAAAGATGATGCCCTAAGTTACAAAACATAAATATTAGTAAATATAATGATGTTTAACATTAATAAATAATATATTAGATAAGTTATAGAAGCATAGTAAGCATACACAAGAGAGCCAAATCGGGCGTGTGACGAATGAACATCGAAACGTCGTGTCAAGTGTTAATGAACTTAAAAAGTGTTTTCATTCAATTGAAATGAATATTATAAGATATGAAATGGATTTAATATAAAACCAATAAGTAGTCCTAGCAAGACTTAAGCACTTAAATGAACTGCGAATATGAAATACAGTGAGATATAAGTTGAAAGTTAACACAATTAAGTTGGACATTGTGTATTTATGATAAGAAGGGTTATGAGACGTAGAGTAGAGTTTACATTATAATTACTATGTGTTGTTATATGACTAATAATTGATGTGTATGATTATGTAATTGCGTAGGGCACGTGGAGTGCAGATAGCTGTAAGCTGTTAAACTGTTATTGGTAAACAACGATCAAGGCAAGTCTTTCGGTTCCTATTTTCTACGTGGACTTGATGAACTGTTTTAAATTGCATGATATGTTATATATGATGAAATCATGAAATGTTAAAGTCAATATATGACTGTATTATTTTGGTTAAAGAATGATGATTGAGTATGAAACTCAATCTTGATATTTGCTATGTGAATTAAAAGCATGTATGCCATGTTACTTTAATGAGATGTATATCGAGCATGTTATTATGTGCTATGTGATGCATGAAAACTATTAGATTTTGCTGGGCTGTCGAGCTCACTCTTGCAAATAACCACTTTTGTAGGTCAAGGAATTAAGGTAAGGATATGTGCTAAGTGAGTTATAGAGATCTATATTCACGAAGATTACTTATATTTTATGAGAAATGTATTTCATATTTTGAATGTAACATGTTGTTGAATTATAAGTTGAGTTATCCAATGTATATAGATATTTAGTTATGATGTAAGACTTTATATAGTCATTTTGTTGTAACGATTCATGATATAAGTTTGAATCAAAGAGATGTAATGTAAAGGTTGCAATTTAGGGCAATACAGAATAAAATGTATAAAAGTTTTAAATATTTAGCTTTTTTAGTGATTTTAATATCGAATAATGATGTAAAATTAGAGGTTGAATGTATGGCTAACAACCGAAGTCGAGATTTAAATTGTATGGATTTTGGGGTCGTTACAGTTGGTATCAAAGCCGATAAGTTAGAAATCTTAAGTAAGAGTACCTTAGGCTATAACCTTAGAGAAGAGAGGTGAAGATAATGAAAGAATAAGCTCAAATAGAGTTTGAACAATAAGAAGTAGTTTAAGAAATTTTTTAAACTTGCGTGAAAGGATTCAAAGAAGAATCTCGCAGAGTTATAAAGAATATGAATGTGGGGTTACCCAACTCCAATAATAATAATAAATAGACAGTGTCTATAAAAAGAGAATGATAAAGAAGTTAAGAATAGAGAGTTATATACAAGTATGGTGCAATTGTACTCTTTAGTAGTTGATGTATGGTATCTGGGCTAAACGATTCCTTCATAGAGCAGAGGTATATACGAACTAGTAACTCGGAACCTAGTTTGTTGGTTGTTTGTGGGAAACCACTCAGCGCACCATATTAAAACTGTTAGAGACTCGATATGTACCAAGTGTGTAACACGAATGAAATGTTGAGCGATGTAAATGAAGTTAGAATTCTTAAAGGAAGAATTGTTATATAAATAAAAAGATTCAAAGAAGAATCTTGAAGAGATATAAAGATAAGAAATGAGAGTTTCCTAACTCTAATAGCCAAGATAACGAATAATATCGTAAATGATGAAAAAGGGAAAGAAAGAGGATCATAAAACAAAACGATCACGTGTTAAGAAAAGAATTTTGAGGGAGATGATTATAGAATAAGATCATGACGTGATCTGTTTAAGTTATAGAAGAAAGATGGTCTGTAATGTTTGAATGATTATAGCTTGATGCTATGAAGATATTGTACTATGAATAGTACAAGATGAACTCATGAGGAGTTATAGATAATGTGATACGAGAAATTCGTATCGAGCAAAGAGTAAGTTATAAGCAAAATAGAGTTAGGTGGGTTTTCATTTGAGGACTCATGTGATGAATGAGTTGTACAAATCTTTGTATGTGCGAGGGTTATGTGCTTGCACTCAGTTTATCCCATTGATAATCATTGGAATGTTTGTGTCACGCTATTTGCTATATGCCTGATGAGAAGGTGATTCTTTTCTCATGTGTATAACAAATAGGTAGAGTTTAGTTAAAGAATATTATAAGGTTAAGTGTGAGTTCTTAAAACTCATACTTATGGTAGGTTCGTGACTCATAATTATATGGTATATTTTTGAACCCCTCAGCGAATGGACACCTATGGTTTGACTAGGATAAGTTCTTAAACTCATATGATTGTGGCAAGTTCATGAACTCATAACGTGTGGTCAGTTTGACGAACTGGGTATAATTAAGTGTAAATGGAGTATTGAGGATGATAGGAATAGTTAGACCTATTAAGCAATGGATCATTATAGAAAGTGGAGTTGATGGTGGAAGCATATGTATTCTAAATCTACTAGTTATGCTAGACTTTAGAAATTTATTGACTTCGTGCTGATGTTTACACTTCTATTTTCTTAAAAAACATTGGATTAATTGATGAAACCAATGAGTTTTAACAACAATACTGTTATTCGTATGTCTATGCTAATTGCTTCGACTAGACAAAAATGATTTGCAATATATCAAAATGTATTTTATATATTATTAATGCATCATGTAACCTGGTGCAAAGATGATAAAAAAATAGAGTCATCAATGCAGTATTACTTAGTGTTGGATGTGATCTAAGGATCATCAGCCCAATATGTTATGATGTAGTATGATAAAATCACCAAATGACGGAATCCTCAACGGACCGTAAATACAGTACAGTGCGGTATCATGATGTCATAAAAAGATTTTTGAGATTTCTTTAAGATATGAGAATACATATGTATGTATATGTATATGTATATTTCGGTTGATATTCGAATTGTTATAGAGGTCTATGCTATTTGATTTAGCTATACAAATATTGAAAGATGTTCATGAAATTCAAGAGTTTCTTGAGAAGTTATGCCAAACTAAATTATTTTGGTGCGGATTCAGATGTTAAAAAGCTGAGATGAACAACCCTATTATTTAGGGGTTACGCTTAGTTTATACTTTGCGCTGAAATGTTTATGCACAATACATGTACGAAGGATTGATCCCCTAAGTACCTTGGAGCCCTTATAGTCGTATGACTGTTAAAGTTAAAGTTGAAAGATTACTTATAACTGTGGACATGGTTCGTGGTCATTAGACCCTCAGTTGAATGCTTGCACTCTAAATTCTGAGATGAACAACTCTTTTATTAGAGGTTACGCTTAGTTTACACTTTGCGTTGAAATGTTTGTGCACAATACATTGTACGAAGGGCTTAACACCCTAAGTACCGAGCTTAACGCATATAGTCGTTACAAAACACTACGTTGCGGCCCAACGTAGTGGTACAATAGGCTGGCCACCTAGTGTACGAGTAAATGGTGTTTTCAGTCTTGTGATTGATAAACATTCTGCCAAAGAGGGTTTAAAGTGTGAAGAACCGGGGGTGAAGCACTATTAAACCTAGAGAAGAGTTCACGGTCTTATGACCCCTCAGCACGATTTGGAATCTTTTAAATTCCTGAGTTATTCATACTACTTTCTAATTATTGAACAATTGTGGAAGATTCTTGTTATTCTACAAGATGAAAGTGAAAAGAAAAGTATTCCTTAGAAAGAAGTAAGTCGTAGAATGCGACACTGAATGATGAATTTGTTGAATAAGTGAGAAAATAGATTTTGAAATGAGAAGGGGATGAGTTATCAAAGAAATTTGTAAAACTTTTAATAGAAAAGTTAATAATTGTAGAATGATCTTTGTGGAAAAAAAGTGGTTATAGAAACCAATGAATGAAGTAGTGACGTAAAATCTACTTTGATAGATTGAATGAATACATATTAATAGATAAAATTTCGAGGACGAAATTCTTAGATGAAATGGTGAATGTAATATCCCGAGTATTTATGACAGTGATCCTTAGAAAAGGAAATGAATGGGTTAAGAATATAATACTCAAATATAATTGAGTTCAAGTGAAAGTTATGAAATGAAACTTAGAATTTATTAAACTAATGAATGTAGTAGGAAATATAAAACCTATATTTAGATAAAATGATGAAAGATTACTCTGAGTTATTTGTTTAATTTGTGTCTTCGATTCTGGGGACAGAATCTTTGTAAGTAGGGAAAATTATAACGAATGAGTGATTTGAGTTGTGATTCTGAGGACAGAATCCTTGTAAGGAGGGAATGATGTAACAATCCAGATTTTTAATTATAATATTTAAATATTTATTGAATTATATAAATATTTAATGGATATGTTTATCGTTGAATAAATATTTATTTAATTAATTTGATTTGATTTGGTTAATTATTTATTTAATAAATAATTAAGGATTTAAGGAAAGTAATTATTTTGAAATAGTAATCTAATTTAATTTAATTATTAAGTTAAAAAGTTTATAATGATTAAATGAATTGTTATAATGTTTTATTTAATTTATTAAATAAATTGTGACAAATAACTTTATTGTAAGTGGTTATTAGAATAAATTAAAGTAGTTTTAATTTAGTTTTGCCAAAACAAGGCTTATGTATATTAAGTCTTTAATTTTAAAGAGTTTTACCAAACGGAGCCTTATGGTTTTTGGACTTTTTAATTTTTATTTATTAATAATATAAATTAAATAAACAAAATATAAATATATATACTAATTTTTGGTAACGACTGAATTAATAAGGTCATTAGTAGCGTCGATTTTTTTTAGACGTTTGTAAATCGTGGTTGGTTTTGATTTTTACGTAAACTGTATTTGGACTTAACCTAAGTCTAAGAAAAAAGTAGTGGTGCACAAAAAGCCCGAGGCCTGCGGCCCGGCCTTGATCTGATCTGAGCCCGGCCTGGTCAAATCTAGGCCTGGTCAAAGCCCAGGCCAGGCTGGCCTGGCCTAGAAGGCTGTGAAAAGGCCTCCAATTTTTGTAGAAAATTCGGCCTTGCCTGGCCCAACCAAAAGCCCGGCCTGGACCGGCCTGTGGACTTAGTCAGGCCTGGTCTAAAATAACAAGGCTGGCTTGTTAGCCCATGATTCTTATTAAGTAATTGTTCAAGGAAGGCTGCATATCTTATTTATATTGTCAAAGGTCTAACATAAATTATGTGGTTAGGCGATGTGTGAACAAAAGCCACAGGAGGATGACATGACCAAGGCCTAACATATATTTTGCTCCAATTAAAGAAGATATGGAACAAGTAGTGAGTCAAACTATGTTGATAATGCAGCACTAAATACTAATTTATTATAAACTGAAATTGTCTGTACTTAGCTAAGTAATTCAACCTCTACGCATCACTACTCACTATCATATAATATAGCAGGGATATAAATCATAAAAAATCCAATCAACTGGTCGACCGTGATTTCATAATTACAGAAACTAAATTAAAAATAGAAGAAACAAGTTTTAGCCATTATACATAATTTCACGACTTTGAATAACTGAACATCGGACGAGTGTATTTCATTAGCAAATCCATATTGCACACTTTGATAAGTGTATTTGATTAGCAAATCCCTTCACTTAAATGCTTAAGGCCATTAATCATGAAAGTGGAGGAAGCAAAAGAGTCAGATCTCTAAGTTTACAAGTTGGAAGGAGTCCCACATCTGATATGAAGTGTTGGAAGTCCAAGTTAACTGACTATTTATATGATAGTTATAGATGTTTATTTATTTAGACATTTGAAGTCCCACATTGTCCAACTGTGAGTTCTTATCCTCTTTTTGTTTTATAAATAGGGGAGAGATCAAGTAACAAATTTTATAGTAAAACTTGTAAGTCAAACTAAAAAACTAGGACTGCTCCTGCATTGGGCATGGCCTGGCCCTGGCAACAGGCTTACGCAGACCACAGTATTAGCTTAATTATCCGGCCTGGCCTGACCTGGTCAATGGTCAAAGCCTGGCAGGCCTAGATCAGGTCAGACCAGGCAGCCTGTTTGTGCACCACTAGAAAAGAGAAGAAAAGAGAGGTTTTCAGAGAGGAGAATTTGTCAAAAAATTTTGAGAGAGAATTATCAGAGAAATTGTGAGTGTGTACGTGAGGTTTTCAAACAATTCCAATGGTGTTAGCAAGGATTACTAAGCAATTAGAAGGTATGCTTTATAATCTTCACATATATGTTTTATAGTATATTTTCTTAGTCTCGGTGTTCTTGAAGTTCACTGTGTTTTATGGTATAAGTTCTGAAATTCATATTTGATAGTTGAGTATGGAATTATGAAGTTGTAATAGTATAACTATCCTATATATACATATCGGTGATTGTATGATGAAACGTGTATGTGATTATTTCGTCAAAAAGAAGGAAATTGGTTTACAGTAAAAACATATGAGTATGAATATGATTTTTGTAAGATAACAAAATTAGTGTATGTTAATTGTGAAATTGAACCTTGTATATGATAATGGGGTAAGAAATTCATAGAAACATAGTTTAAAAGGAATCAAATTTGGTTTATTATGGGTTTACAGTGTTAACAGTGTTAAACAACATCGATAATGGAGTTTTGGTTTTTAAAACAGTGCGTACAATGATTTAAGTTTTCTAAAATTGTTGTTTAGTGGTTTAAATTAGTATATGCATGTTGGGTAATGTGTATATGAGTTATTTATATAAGTTATGCATGTTAATTTAGTTGTTAGGAGTGTTATATAGACAGAAATTAGTTGTTTTATTTTCCGATGGTTGGGTTCTGCAAGTTTCGGCGCCCCAGCGCCAAAAATGAAGCCCCAGCGCCAAAAATAGCGTCCCAGCGCTAGAAATCCGCGTCGCAGGGCTGAAATTTGAGCCCCATCGCCAATCTCGCGCTGCAGCGCCACTGTATGACTTAGTTCTCGCGCTGCGGCGCCGGAACAGAAGTCTGAGTCGGACAGTTTTGACGTCCTGTAGTAAAACGGCCATAACTTTTTCATACGAACTATGATTGAGATGATTCAAGATATCCGGAACGAGGACGAATAGACCTACAACTTTTGTTCTTTAAGTTTTTTAATTTGAGGTCATTAGAATGGGTCAAAATGGTCATCTTTAGGATGTTGTGTTTTCGGAGGCAATCGGAGGGCGTCTGGTATGCACATATGCATGTGTAGTGCTCCTGACCATAAAAGATGATGTCCTAAGTTACAAAATATGAATATTAGTAAATATAATGATGTTTAACATTAATAAATAATGTATTAGATAAGTTATAGAAGCATAGTAAGCATACACAAGAGAGCCAAATCGGGCGTGCGACGAATGAACGTCGAAACGCCGTGTCAAGTGTTAATGAACTTAAAAAGTGTTTTCATTCAATTGAAATGAATATTATAAGATATGGAATGAATTTAATATAAAACCAATAAGTAGTCCTAGCAAGACTTAAGCACTTGAATGAACTGCGAATATGAAATATAGTGAGATATAAGTTGAAAGTTAACACAATTAAGTTGGACATTGTGTATTTATGATAGGAAGGGTTATGAGACGTAGAGTAGATTTTACATTACAATTACTATGTGTTGTTATGTGACTAATAATTGATGTGTATGATTATATAATTGCGTAGGGCACGCGAAGTGCAGATAGCTGTAAGCTGTTAAACTGTTATTGATAAACAACGATCAAGGCAAGTCTTTCGGTTCTTATTTTCTACGTGGACTTGATGAACTGTTTTAAATTGCATGATATGTTATATATGTTGAAATCATGAAATATTAAAGTCAATATATGACTGCATTATTTTGGTTAAAGAATGATGATTGAGTATGGAACTCAATCTTGATATTTGCTATGTGAATTAAAAGCATGTATGCCATGTTAATTTAATGAGATGTATATCGAGCATGTTATTATGTGCTATGTGATGCATGAAAACTGTTAGATTTTGCTAGGCTGTCGAGCTCACTCTTGCAAATAATCACTTTTGCAGGTCAAGGAATAAAGGTAAGGATATGTGCTAAGTAAGTTATAGAGATCTATATTCACGAAGATTACTTATATTTTATGAAAAATGTATTTCATATTTTGAATGTAACATGTTATTGAATTATAAGTTAAGTTATCCAATGTATATGGATATTTAGTTATGATGTAAGACTTTGTATAGTCATTTTGTTATAACGATTCATGATATAAGTTTGAATCAAAGAGATATAAGTTTGAATCAAAGAGATGTAATGTAAAGGTTGCGATTTAGGGCAATACAGAAATAAATGTATAAAAATTTTAAATATTTCGCGTTTTTAGTGATTTTAATATCGAATAATGATATAAAATTAGAGGTTGAATATATGGTTAACGACCGAAGTCGAGATTTAAATTGTATGGATTTTGGGATCGTTACAGTTATTAATATAGATGTTTAATTTATACATACATTAGCCCCACATTCATGTCACAGAGTCTATACAGTTATTAATCATTCACATAAGCCATATCAATACCTTTTGTTTTTTTTGTTTCCGAGAAACATTTATATTCTTTTCAAATCTTTTATAATTTTGTGTGAAATAACCATTTTTCTCTTAATTGACTTTGTCATAGCTTTAGAACATGAATACTTCACATATTTGGTTTATAAACTATTTGCAACTTATTACTTTGATATTTCGTATTTTCATAATCTAGATCTTTCATAACCTAGATATTTAATTTATACATACGTTAGCCCCGTATTTCATGTCACAAAGTCTATACAGTTATTAATCAAGTCACTTAAGCCATATCAATACCTTTTGTTTTTTTTTGTTTCCGAGAAACATTTATATTCTTTTCAAATCTTTTATAATTTTGTGTGAAATAACCATTTTTCTCTTAATTGACTTTGTCATAGCTTTAGAACATGAATACTTTACATTTTTGGTTTATAAACTATTTGCAACTTATTACTTTGATATTTCGTATTTTCATAATCTAGATCTTTCATAACCTAGATATTTAATTTATACATACATTAGCCCCATATTTCATGTCACAAAGTCTATACAGTTATTAATCAAGTCACTTAAGCCATATCAATACCTTTTGTTTTTTTTGTTTCCCAGAAACTTTTATATATTTTTCAAATCTTTTATAATTTTGTAATTTCGCTTAGTTGACTTTATCACAGCTTTAGAACATGAATACTTTTACATTTTCGGTTTATAAACCATTTGCAACTTATTACTTTGATATTTCGTATTTTTATACGTAACTTCAGTATACAAATTGAATTTGTAGCTTAATTTATGTATTGAGCGTAGTTATAATTTATATAGGTAAATTATAGCTACCATATTAATTTATAGATTCATTTTAGTGAACTAATGCGTTGAAAACCGTCACAAACCATATAAGTGTCAAAACAGCCCGTTGGCCATGCACTGTCGGCAGTCAAGCCTTGCTTGACCCTGCTTGGCTCGATCGAGCTTGGCAACCCCCCCCCCCCCCCCCCCCCCACACTTGGCTATTTTACAATTCTTAACCCGTTAATCCAAATTTTATTGAGCTTTGGTTAAGTTATAAATTATATACCCGTCTATAGAAATTAACTTTTACAGGTACACTAACAAGCTAAAACACAAGCCGGATATAGAAATTAACTTTTACAATTCTTAACCCTTTAATCCAAATTTTATTGGGCTTTGGTTAAGTTATAAATTATATACCCGTCTATAGAAATTAACTTTTACAGGTACACTAACAAGCTAAAACACAAGCCGAATCGCTTGCTACTGCTAACTGCTTACTGCTGCTGCTAGTTGCTGCTAACTGCTGCTGCCTTTGAGCAGCAGCCCCTTCCCTTGCGCCTCTTTTTGCTCATTTTTATTTTCTATGCTAGCGATCCGTTTACGTTGAAATTTGAATATAATTTAGGTGGTATACCCACATATTTGAGAAAATATCAACCGCACGGTTTGAACAATTAAACGTGTTGACTGAGAGCTCAAAGGAGTCCCAGTCACTGCGTGCACTCTCACTGCTGCTGCTATGGGCAGCAGCCTCTACTTCAACATGACTACTTTGTGATTTTATTATTCCTAGCTCGCACGTCGGATGTCTACCAAATTTTAGTATGTTGTAGATGTCATAGTAGGCTACTTTTTAAAAATATGGGTCCCCCATTTCAGACTTTTTAGGTGGCTCAAAACAGATTTCAAAACTGGCTTGACGCACTAGTTTTTAATTTTTCGTTTTGAGTCAAATTTCTTTTTATTCTAATTCGTCTCACCCAAACAATTTAGTTAAATACATATAGGGTATATATACCTATCCTAAGTCCCCAATTCTTCGTTTTTAACAAAAACAGTTCTTAGAGGACGTTTAACGAGCACATGGTGCGCATCGTTTATAAATTCAGTTTTTATAGCGATTTCTCTGCGTTTCAAACCTAATTTTTTCCTCCTTACTCCGCACAACCACGCTATATATTGGGGCTCTAACATCAGTCCACAAGAAAAAATTTATATCAAACCCATACATGACATATATATCTTTAACAATTTAGCTTGCTAGCTTTGCATTTCCAGACTTGTTTTTAAAATAACCTGTTAATCTAGCAAGAACCAATATCATTACATGCTACAACTAACTTCCAGCCATAAATCATACTCATGTCATAAGTATACCAACTGATTTCCAGAATTGCATACAAAATAACTGACTTTAAAAATAAAAACTTACCATATTTAACGCATTTGAAAAGAATACATACATGAAGTTCTCTAACTCCTTTACACTTAGCATAAGCATAAAACATATATCCCTTTCCAAAGCCAAGCTATATATCACAAATTACATAACCACATACTAACTGATTTTTTTTAAAAAAAACATTTGCAATCTTTAATTCATTTTGTAAAACCCAACTTATAACCCTTATTCCTATCATAAACCAACATATAGCACATCAGTGTATATAAGTTACTTTATCAATTTCCTACACATAACCAAAATCATAGTTATTATAACTTAACAATTCCAACTGTTTTTGCAACTCAGAACCCATTATATCATAGCCAAGTTATATACCAACAAGCATAACTCTGTTAATATCAACTTATCAACTGTTTTTGAAAGAAAACAAACAAACTTATTACATAACATCTTTACTTTCTTACTAACTAACACAAGCAATATCTATCGATCTCTAATTCCCAAAACAGTAAATAACTCAATTAATATGAGTTCAAACATGATAGCAATAATTCACATAGTTAATGACAGCAATGAGCAATGTATATAATGCAGTTGAACCTTTCTCATGGGACTTACAAGAATACATTGAATATTAATTATGGGAGAGGAATACATGTGGAATACTACTAAAAATAAAGAAAAATCAGATATAAATGCAGTAAAGAAATATAAATTTTTAGTGAGACTAAAATCACCGTTCAATTAATTTTAACCGTGTACAACCTCGATTTTAATTGTTCGATACATTGGTATCAACAAATAAACCCCGACCATCCTGACAAAAATAAGCAGTTTCAAAGTCATCATCTATATCAAATGAATCCATATCTGGCACTACATTGTCAATTATGCGACGACTTTCATTTACTAACGCCTCATCAACATTATCAATGTTGATGTAGTCTTTTAGAGGTGCCGATAACAACTAGAAAATATTTTTCAACTGTATGAAGCATAAAATGAAGTTAAGGTTGAATAAAGTAACAATATAACTTACTCAGTTACACTCAACATATATCCTCCACTATGCATCTATTATTACTGAAAAAGAAGTTCGTTTTCCTACTTCAATGGGGTAATTAGGAGACCAATCTCATTATTGTCCTCTTATATTCCTCCAAAAAAGTAATCCAAAAAAATTACTCTTTTTATGAAACCAGAGGAATATTACACTAAATCTACATAATTTCCAATAATAGCATTCATCTTTCTCCATCCAAACCCAACATATTAAATAAACTGAAAATTCCTTACCTGTAAGAAAGTGGAGGAGAAGGCAACGAGGAAGGTGGCGGCGGCCCAAAGGGAAGCTGTTGGAAATGGGTTTGACAAATAAATATTAAAGCATTTTGAGGCTTAATTTAATGTGGGATCCACAATTCGAAAATGTCGGGTCCATGCACTAATGCGTTCTCCTCCGCGAGGAGTAGGAGTATAACGTGGTATATTTATATGTTCAAATCCATTAAGAATTGAATGAGAAAATTGAATTCAAAATCACCTACTTGAAGTTGTAAATTGCAAAAGTCCCGCATAGGGCATTAGAGGGAAAAATGAACAACATATATTGTTGGAAATGGGTTTGATAAAATATATATTTATGTGTTCAAATCCATTAAGAATTGAATGAGAAAATTGACAGGCTGGGTCGGGGTCGGGTTCATGTGTCGTGGGCGGTTGACGCGTCCTAACGGTAATAAATTGCCTAATTATTTTATAAATAAACTATGTGGGATTACATTTTCTGCATAAGTTTGATTACACCGTTCTGTTTCTGCGTCCCGTTCCGTTCCTTCCCCTCTAAAAAATCCCGTTCCTTCCCTTCTGCAAAAATCCCGTTCTACAGATAATCCCGTTCCTTCCCTTCTGCAATCCCGTTCTCTGTCAAATAATGCAAAAATCCCGTTCTACAGATAATCCCGTTCCTTCCCTTCTGCAATCCCGTTTCTGCAGATTTCCCGTTACTACAAATCCCGTTCTCTGTCAAATAATATTGCAGTAACAGTAAGTGTTCTTAATTTTTCTTCATGCATGCATAATTAATATTCAAGTAAGTTCAGTACATAAACATTGAATTTGGTTCGTTGTGTTCTTAATTTTGAAGTGTTTCTAATTAAGAACTGTAAATCCGTTTTATCTTGGGAAGTAATTATTCAATTAATCTTTAGCACCTGTGAGGGAATAAATTTGCTTTAAGGAGACTTTGTGAATTCAAAGGACTCGGATTTATTCATTAATATTTTTTGTGTTATATATATATATATAAAATTATGTTCTGTTTTATTATATATATATATATATATATATATATATATATATTAAATAATACTATATATTAAAGATAACAATCTTAAAGCAAATTTATACTTTCTGTAATTGTGGTATTATTTAATTTTGTGAACAGAAATTAGATGTTAATGAATTTTATTGCATGTTAATACATATTCTGGAAATAGTAATTGCAAGCTAATGGAAAGTTATTGTTCCTGTTTTCATTAAGAAATTAATTTATTTGTTCCGGTTTTATTTAGTAACATGCAAATTGGATTAATTTCTGCAAATTAATTGTTCCGGTTTTTCATTAAATTCTGCAAATTAAATGTTCCGATTTTTCATTAATTTCTGAAAAATAATTGCATGTTAGTATATATATTATGCGAAATGATTGCATGTAAACTGATTTATTTTATGTTGTTCCAAACTGCTATTTTTGTTTAATATATATAAGTATGATTACATGCATACTGCAAGTATAAGTTAAAGATTACATGCATTCATGCATTTATACTTTTGGTCTAATGAAGGTTGCATGTAAAAATGATATACAGTAGTATAAAAAGGTAAGGCAAATAGGCCTGCTTTCAATTATATATATACTAGTTATATATTATCTGTAATATATTATGTACGTTAATTAGTATATAATATATTATTTGTACGTTCATATAATATATATATTGTGTAATAATCCTAAATTATTATTGTATAATAATATTTGTGTTGGATTTTTTTTTAACTAAACTTGTCCAACTTTAGAATACAAATTTTTTAAAAACTGAAATTTGTAAACAGAATTTGGATTTGTGATATACAAATTTTTATAAACAAAATTTGTTGTTTGAATTCTGTTAAATTTTTGTACAAACAGAAATTTATTTTGATTATTGATAGTCTTTATTTATATAACAGAAATGGCATCTACAAGCACCATTCCTGCCGTGAGTATGTCTCATGAAGAAAAGCCTGAAAGGTTCAATGGAACTGATTTCAAGCGTTGGCAACAGAAGATGCTCTCCTATCTCACAACACTGAACTTGGCAAGGTTTCTACAAGAGGATTGTCCTACTCTTATTGAAGGAGAAACTGACAAGGAAAAGGTGGCTGCTGTTGATGCATGGAAACATGCAGATTTTCTTTACAGGAACTATGTGATGAATGGTTTAGATAATACATTATATAATGTATATTGTACAATTCAAACTGCAAAAGAACTTTGGGAATCTTTAGACAAGAAATTTAAAACTGAAGATGCTGGCATGAAGAAATTCATAGTCAGTAGATTTCTTGACTATAAAATGGTAGATTCTAAAGTAGTTATCACTCAGGTTCAAGAATTACAAGTAATTCTATATGACATTCATTCTGAAGGAATGTTATTAAGTGATTCATTCCAAGTTGCTGCAATGATTGAGAAACTTCTACCATCATGGAAAGACTTCAAGAATTATCTGAAGCATAAACGCAAAGAGATGAATCTTGAAGAACTGATTGTGCGACTGAGGATTGAAGAGGACAATCGAGGATCTGAGAAGAAGAGTGGGAAAAAATTCATTGAAGCAAAGGCAAATGTGGTAGAACAAAGGCCAAACAACAACAAAAGGAAGCGTGAAGGCAAAAAAGCTTTCAAGGCCAAAAAGAAATTCAAAGGCAAATGCTTCAACTGTGGCATTCCAAGACATAAATCTAATGAATGTCGAAAGCCAAAGAAGTTGAAGAAAGATCAAAAGCCTCAAGCAAATGTGACAGAACTGAAAAAGCTTTCTGAAGATGTTTCAGACATGGATCTTTGTGCAGTTATATATGAATGTAACTTGGTAGGAAACCCTAAAGAATGGTACGTGGACACTGGGGCTACTCGCCACATTTGTTCCAACAAATGGATGTTCTCTACTTACAAATCAGTAGAGAATGATGATCAACTCTTCATGGGAAACTCCTTAAGTTCAAAGGTTGAAGGACGTGGAAAGATTATACTGAAAATGACATCTGGCAAAGAACTGACTTTGAATGAAGTGTTTCATGTGCCAGATATCCGCAAAAATCTAGTTTCTAGGTCACTAGTTAGCAAGAATCGCTTCAAGTTGGTGTTTTTGTTTGATAAGTTTGTACTTACTAAGAATGATATGTTTGTAGGAAAGGGCTACATGACTGATGAGCTCTTTAAGAAGAATGTTATGACTGTTGTACCGAAGTCTATTGATAATAATAAAATTAATTTTTCTACTTACTTGTTAGAGTCTTCAAATATATGGCATGCTAGATTAGAACATGTTAATTATAATACTTTGCGTAGATTAATTAATTTAGAATTCTTGCCTAAATTTGATATTAATCAGAAACATAAATGTGATATTTGTGTGGAATCAAAAATGACAAGATTACACTTTTATTCTGTTGAAAGAAAAACTGAACCTCTAAATTTAATTCACACTGATATATGTGACTTAAAGTTTGTGCAAACTAGAGGTGGAAAAAATTATTTCATAACCTTTATTGATAATTACACAAGATATTGTTATGTATATTTGCTAAGAAGCAAAGATGAGGCTGTAGAAAAGTTTCAACTTTATAAAAATGAAGTTGAAAATCAACTTAGCAAAAAGAATAAAGCAATAAGAAGCGATAGAGGTGGTGAATATGAATCATCATTTGAAGAAATCTGCTCTACTCATGGCATTATTCACCAAACTACCGCTTCTTATTCACCTCAATCTAACGGTATTGCTAAACGCAAGAACCGAACATTGAAAGAAATGTTGAATGCTATGTTAAACAGTTCTGGGGCACACCAAAATTTATGGGGGGAAGCTTTGCTTTCTGCCAATTATATTCTTAATAAAGTGTCTCATAAGAAAACTCATAAAACACCTTATGAATTATGGAAAGGTCGTAGACCTTGCTATAAATACTTAAGAGTGTGGGGGTGTCTAGCAAAAGTGATGGTTCCTAAACCTAAAAAGGTTATGATAGGACCAAAAATAATTGACTGTGTTTTCATTGGTTATGCAAATAACAACAGTGCTTATCGGTTTCTTGATCATAAATTTGAAATTAATGATATTCATGTTAATACATTTATTGAATCAAGAGATGCATCATTCTTTGAGAATATTTTTTCATATAATGGAAATAAAGATTCAAATTCAAACAAAAGATCTTTGGATGCTACTAGTAATAATTCTGAAAATATAGACAAAGAGTCTGTATTGGATGAACCTAGACGTAGCAAAAGGGCAAGGACTTCAACGTCTTTTGGTTCGGATTTCCTAACATTTTTGTTAGAAAACGATCCTCGAACGTATAAGGAAGCAGTATCCTCTCCAGATGCTTCTCATTGGAAAGAAGCAATAAATAGGGAAATTGAGTCCATTATGCAAAATCATACATGGAAACTGGTGGACCTTCCACCTAGTTCCAAACCCTTAGGGTATAAATGGATCTTCAAAAAGAAGATGAAAGTTGATGGCTCAATTGATAAATATAAAGCAAGACTTGTTGTTAAAGGCTATAGACAAAATGAAGGATTGGATTATTTCTACACTTATTCACCTGTTACAATAATTACATCTATTCGGATGCTAATAGCAATAACATCTTTAAATAGACTTGAAATACATCAAATGGATGTAAAGACTGCATTCTTAAATGGTGAATTAGATGAAGAAATATATATGGAACAACCTGAAGGTTTCATAGCTCTTGGACAAGAGAGGAAAGTATGCAAACTTGCTAAATTCTTGTATGGATTAAAACAAGCACCAAAATAATGGCATGAGAAATTTGATAATGTAATGTTATCAAATGGATTTAAAATAAATGAGTGTGACAAATGTGTTTATGTCAAAAGTACTCAAAAATAATATGTCATTATTTGTCTTTATGTGGATGATATGCTAATCATAGGTAGTAACAATGAAGTTATCAACTCTACCAAACGTATGTTGTCAAATAGGTTTGACATGAAAGACTTGAGGGTTGCAGATATAATATTAGGAATCAAGATTTCTAGAACATCTGATGGAATTATATTATCTCAAACTCATTACATTGAAAAAATACTTGAAAAATTTAACAAGTATAATATAATTCTGAATAAAATCTCAGTTGATATAAATCTTCATCTAGCTAAAAATGAAGGTGATAGCATATCTCAATTAGAATATTCTCGTATAATAGGAAGTTTAATGTATATCATGAACTATACTAGACCAGATATAGCTTCTTCACTAAGTAAGCTAAGTCGGTATACGAGTAATCCAGGTAAAGATCATTGGAAAGCTATTTTGAGAGTTTTGGGATATTTAAAACATACTCAAAACTATGGACTGCACTATACAAGATATCTAGCAGTATTGGAAGGATATACTGATGCTAATTGGATATCTAATACTAAAGATTCAAAATCCACAAGTGGATATGTATTTACACTTGGTAGTGCAACGGTGTCTTGGAAATCCTCAAAACAAACGTGTATTGCAAGGTCTACAATGGAATCAGAATTCATTGCGTTAGATAAAGCTGGAGAAGAAGCTGAGTGGCTTCGTAATTTCTTAGAGGATATTCCAAATTGGTCAAGACCTGTGCCAGTTATATGTATACACTGTGATAGCCAATCAGCGATTGGAAGAGCACAGAGTCATTTATATAACGGTAAGTCACGCCATATACGACGGAGACGTAATACCGTTAGACAATTGCTCTCAAATGGAATTATCTCAGTTGACTATGTAAAGTCAAAAGATAATATTGTCGATCCGCTTACAAAAGGTTTAACAAGAGAGCAAGTAGAAAAATCATCGAAGGGAATGGGTTTAAAGCCTACTGTTTAAATAAGAGTTGTCATAGTGGCAACCCAACCTAGCTGACTGGAGATCCCAAGATCTAGGTTCAATAGGCAAACCAAACTATGTAGTACTCAGTAAAGCAGTGATGATATATTTACTCCTAACCATTCCTAAACTGAGACAGTGCACATCTGCCGCGAGAATTTGGATAAGTTACGCTTTTAATGACTTTTATATCTTGAAATACGTTCAAGTGGAGTATTGCAGGATACTCTTGATAGAAGTCACCTACGTGAGTAAGAAGGGGGCCACTTCTATGAGAATTTTGAAGGCTGAATTCTCTAATATACTCACGAAACCAAGAGGTATTTCAAGGCCAAAATGAACACAAACGTGAGAATCAACTATGTCTGAAGAGATATTTTGTGAATTCTAATGTCTTGGTTTACACAAAAAGCTGACAGTTCAAAGACATCAAGTCTACTGATTAGCCAAGTAAATCCGATAGATTTTACTAGGGCAAGTTCAAAGCCACTAGGCTACTTAACCTGATGAAATATCTTTTCTCATGTACTCGAACTAGTGTCTGCATATTCATAACATATTTTACATATTGTAAAGCCAATTTTACACTCATGTGGGGGATTGTTGGAAATGGGTTTGATAAAATATATATTTATGTGTTCAAATCCATTAAGAATTGAATGAGAAAATTGACGGGCCGGGTCGGGGTCGGGTTCATGGGTCGTGGGCGGTTGACGCGTCCTAACGATAACAAACTGCCTAATTATTTTATAAATAAACTATGTGGGATTACATTTTCTGCATAAGTTTGATTACACCGTTCTGTTTCTGCGTCCCGTTCCGTTCCTCCCCCTCTGAAAAATCCCGTTCCTTCCCTCCTGCAAAAATCACGTTCTGTAGATAATCCCGTTCCTTCCCTTCTGCAATCCCGTTTCTGCAGATTTCCCGTTACTACAAATCCCGTTCTCTGTCAAATAATATTGCAGTAACAGTAAGTGTTCTTAATTTTTCTTTATGCATGCATAATTAATATTCAAGTAAGTTCAGTACATAAACATTGAATTTAGTTCGATGTGTTCTTAATTTTGAAGTGCTTCTAATTAAGAACTGAAAATCCGTTTTATCTTGGGAAGCAATTATTCAATTAATCCTTAGCACCCGTGAGGGAATAAATTTGCTTTAAGGAGACTTTGTGAATTCAAAGGACTCAGATTTATTCATTAATATTTTTTGTGTTATATATATACAAAATTATGTTCTGTTTTATTATATATATATATATATATATATATATATATATATATATTAAATAATACTATATATTAACGATAACATATATATGGGATGTTTGCTCAATGGGAAGGGCCCCAAGGGGCACCCCACTTTTGTGGAAGGGAGAGGACCTAGTCAAGACATGGTTGAAACCCACACACGCGCACCGCCGTCCGACTGGGCTGGGCTCGTGGGTCGTGATATATATTATTTGGACAAAATTTATTTAATGTTTTATCAGATTTTGTTAAAATAATTATCATGATACTACGTAGCTTTGGCCTACGGTTTACATGCCAACAGTAATATCCCAACCGCGCGGAATGGCAACGGTAATATACTAAACGCGCTAAATTATTCTTTAAATAATCGATGTGGGAGCAAAAGAAAGGCAACAAATTTTCCGTTCCTGTTCTACAAAATATTTTTTGTCCCGTTCTACAAAAGCTTTTCCCGTTCCTTCCCTTATGCAAACATCCCATTTCTGCAGATAGTTTCTGTTCCCCGTTTCTGCAGTTCCGTTTCCCGTTTTTGCAAATTTTGTTATCTGCAAGTTTGACCGACAAACATTGTGCAGTACATTTTTTTATTTCCAGTTACTTCATGCATGCATTATTAGTTTTCTGTTCGGTTCAGTACATAACATAAAATTTGGTTCAATGTGTTCTTAATTTTGAAGTGCTTCTAATTAAGAACTGGAAATCCGTTTTATCTTGGGAAGCAATTATTCATTTAATCCTTTAGCACCAGTGAGGGAATAAATTTGCTTTAAGGAGACTTTGTGAATTCAAAGGACTCGGATTTATTTTGTTTATATTTGACATTTTATAATTCTATTTTATTATATATATATATATATATATATATATATATATATATATTAAATAATACTATATATTACGGAATACAATCTTAAAGCAAATTTATATTTTCTGTAATTACAGTATTATTTTATATGAACAAAAAATAAGTTTTTTGTATATATATAACGTTCTGTAAATTATTAACATACTGTCTTTGCATGTTAATTCATGGTTATATTTTAATACATAGTATTCTGGAAATTTAATGCATATTAATATAAAGTATTCTGTTATTAGATATATTACAGAAATATTACATATATTACATGTTAGTTAATATATAATATTCTGTTATTGTTTGAAAATTAATATAACAGTTTATTTTGTTTACACTTTAATATATACTATTGTGTTAACATATAGAATATTTTGCAAAACAACTTTGTAAACAAAATTTGTTACATCTTGTACAAACAGAAATTTGTTCCTATTTATTGACAATTGTCTTCTTTGTATAACAGAAATGACATCCACTAGTACCATTCCTGCTGTGAGTATGTCTCATGGAGAGAAGCCTGAAAGGTTCAATGGAACTGATTTCAAGTGTTGGCAACAAAAAATGCTCTTCTATCTCACCACGTTGAACTTGACAAGGTTTCTGCATGAGGACTGCCATATTCTTGTTGAAGGAGAAATTGACAAGGAAAAGGTTGCTGCTGTTGACGCATGGAAGCATGCGAATTTCCTTTGCAGAAACTATGTGATGAATGGTTTATATAATACATTATAGGCTTAAATATGAATTAGTACCCTAAACTAGAGGGCATATTCCACTTCGATGATCCACCTTTCAATTTTGTCAATTAGATGATTGAACTATTAATTTTTTTCAATTACAACAAATTGAATCTGCCACGTCAGAAATTGCTGACGTGGCTATTTATGTGGGGCCATAAGAAGCTGGTGTGGCTAAAAAAATAAATTTTTAATTATGGATTAAACAAATTGATATAATAGAGGGTAAAATAGTCCAGCAACAATTCACTTGTCTCTTTCTCTCTCCTGTATCTATATTAAAAAAATACACCAAAAATTAAAAATTCAGCAAATGTTTTTCCAAAGCTTTCTCTCTCTCCTCGTTATCAATCTCTGAATAGGCGAGATTTGCTCTCTCTCTCTGTGCATCCAAATTGGGGTTTTTGTTTAGCTTGGAGTCTTCATTTTCTGGCGAAGGTTGTAATTTTGAGGTGGCAATCTCTAGAACAGTCCGAGATTTGCTCTCTCTCTCTCTCTCTCTGCATCCAAATTGGGGTTTTTGTTTAGCTTGGAGTCTTCATTTTCTGGCGAAGGTTGTAATTTTGAGGCGGATTCTTGATATAGGGTGAGTTATTCAGGAAGACCGATATAGAAATGGTAATTTTTAGCTAATCTTACAGAGTTTGTGTAGCTTATTTTTTGATTATTGCTAAGAAAGTATTAGAAAGTTTAAAAGATTGAATTTTGAATGGTGGATTTTCAATATTTTGCAATACAATTAGCTTTAAATTTTAGTGTTGCTTGATTTAGTAATTTGGATTAGGTAGGCTGAGATTTAGATTTCACCTTTTCCTTAGTAGCCAAAAAGGGTTCAATCATTCTTCCATTTGTATGTGTGGGAGATTTTTGGATTAATATAGTTTGAAGAGAATTTATATATTGACTTCTGATTATTTGTTTTATTCCTTGATGTCACGAACCAAGACGACATAACGATTTGTGTTTTAAGTATGACATCAGATGGGAAAATTGCATTTGCCTTGGGTGATGGGTAGAAGAAATTGAAGGAATGTCGTGCCGGAATCGTTTTTAGTATTTCTTCACCGGAATAGTAGATTTGCAGTTCTTGAGCTAGTGTTTTTTTGGACGGAGTTGGGGCTTGCTTTAGATCTACTGTGGTGGAGGTTTTCTAAAGATTTTAAGTTAATGTTTGTTTGGTCTGAATTGATGCTGGACCATTTTACCCTCTATTATATCAGATTTGTTTAATTCATAATTAAAAAATTATTTTTTTTAGCCACACTAGTTTTATACGACCCCACACAAGTAGCCACGTCAGCAATTTCTGACGTGACAGATTCAATTTGTTGCAATTGGAAAAAATTAATAGTTCAATCATCTAATTGACAAAATTGAAAGGTGGATCACCGAAGTGGAATATGCCCTATAGTTTAGGGTACTAATTCATATTTAAGCCTACATTATATAATGTATATTGTACAATTCAAACTGCAAAAGAACTTTTGGAATCTTTAGACAAGAAATATAAAACTGAAGATGCTGGCATGAAAAAATTCATTGTTGGCAGATTTCTTGATTATAAGATGGCAGATTCTAAAGCAATCATCACTCAAGTGCAAGAATTACAAGTAATTCTACATGATATTCATGCTGAAGGAATGTCATTAAGTGACTCATTCCAAGTTGCTGCAATGATTGAGAAACTTCATCATCATAGAAAGAATTCAAGAATTATCTTAAGCATAAACGCAAAGAGATGAATCTTGAAGAACTGATTGTGCGACTTAGGATTGAAGAGGACAATCGAATATCTGAAAAGAAGAGTGGGAAAAATTTATATGAAGCAAAGGCAAATGTGGTAAAACAAAGGCCAAACAACAACAACAAAAGGAAGCGCGAAGGAAATTCTAATTTCAAAGCCAAGATGAAATTCAAAGGCAAGTGCTTCAATTGTGGCACTCCAGGACATAAATCAAATGAATGTCGCAGGCCAAAGAAGTTCAAGAAAGAACAAAAGGCTCAAGCAAATGTGACAGTACTAGAAAAACTGTCTGAAAATGTTTCAGACATTAATCTCTCTGCAGTTGTATCCGAATGCAACTTGGTAGGAAACACCAAAGAATGGTGGGTGGACACTGGCGCTACTCGCCACATTTGTTCCAACAAATGTATGTTTTCTACCTACGAACCTGTAGAAAATGATGAACAACTCTTCATGGGAAACTCCTCAAGTTCAAAGGTTCAAGGACGTGGAAAGATTATACTGAAAATGACATCTGGCAAAGAACTGACTTTGAATGAAGTGCTTCATGTTCCAGATTTCCGTAAAAATCTAGTGTCTGGGTCACTGCTTAGCAAGAATGGCTTCAAATTGGTGTTTGTGTCTGATTAATTTGTTCTTACCAAGAATGATATGTTTGTAGGAAAGGGCTATATGTCTGATGGGCTCTTTAAGATGAATGTAATGACTGTTGTACCGAAGTCTATTGATAATAATAAAATAAATTCTTCTGCTTACTTGTTGGAATCTTCAAATATATGGCATGCTAGATTAGGACATGTTAATTATGATACAATGCGTAGATTAATTAATTTAGAATTCTTGCCTAAATTTGATATTAATAAAAAACAGAAATGTGAAATTTGTGTGGAATCTAAAATGACAAGGTTACCTTTTCATTCTGTTGAAAGAAAAACTGAACCTTTAGATTTAATTTACACTGATAAATGTGATTTAAAATATGTACAAACTAGAGGTGGGAAAAAATATTTCATTACCTTTATTGATGATTGCACAAGATATTGTTATGTATATTTGCTAAGAAGCAAAGATGAGACTATAGAAATGTTTCAACTTTATAAAATTTAAGTTGAAAATCAACTTAGCAAAAAGATTAAAGCAATAAGAAGCGATAGATGTGGTGAATATGAATCACCATTTGAAGAGATTTGCTCTACTCACAGTATTATTCACCAAACGACTGCTCCTTATTCACCTCAATCTAACGGTATTGCTGAACGCAAGAACCGAACATTGAAAGAAATGTTGAATGCTATGTTAACTAGTTCTGGAGCACCCCAGAATTTGTGGGGGTGGGGGGTGGGGGGGAGTTTTGCTTTCTGCAAATTATATTCTTAACAAAGTGCCTCATAAAAAAACTCACAAAACACCTTATGAATTATGGAAAGGTCATAGACCTTGCTATAAATACTTATGAGTGTGGGGGTGTCTACCAAAAGTGATGGTTCCTAAACCTAAAAAGGTTAAGTTAGGACCAAAAACCATTGATTGTGCATTCATTGGTTATGCAAATAACAGTAGTGCTTATCGCTTTTTTGTTCATAAATATGAAATTTCTGATATTCATGTTAATACATTTATTGAATCTAGAGATGCATAATTTTTTGAGAATGTATTTCCATATAATAGAAATAAAGATATAAATTCATGCAAAAGACTTTTGGATGCTACTGGTATAAATCCTGAAAATATAGACAAAGAGCCTATAGTGGATGAACCTAGACGTAGCAAAAGGGCAAGGACTTCAACGTCTTTTGGCCCAGATTTTCTAACATTTTTGTTAGAAAATGATCCTCAAACGTACAAAGAGGCAATATCCACTCCAGATGCTTCTCATTGGAAAGAAGCAATAAATAGTGAAATTGAATCCATCATGCAAAATCATACATGGGAATTGGTGGACCTTCTACCTGGTTCCATACCCTTGGGGTATAAATGAATCTTCAAAAAGAAGATGAAGGCTGATGGTTTAATTGATAAATATAAAGCAAGACTTGTTGTTAAAGGATATAAACAAAAGGAAAGATTGGATTATTTCGACACTTATTCACCAGTTACAAGAATTACATCTATTCGGATGCTTATTGCAATAGCATCTTTAAATAGACTTGAAATACATCAAATGGATGTGAAAACTGCATTCTTAAATGGTGAATTGGATGAAAAAATATATATGGAACAACCTGAAAGTTTCATTGCTCCTGGATAAGAGAGGAAGGTATATAAAATTGTTAAATCATTGTATGGATTGAAACATGCACCAAAATAATGGCATGAAAAATTTGATAATGTTATGTTATCAAATGGTTTTAAAATCAATGAGTGTGACAAATGTGTTTATGTCAAAAGTACTCAAAAAGAATATGTTATTGTTTGTCTTTATGTGGATGATATGTTAATCATAGGTAGCAACAATGAAGTTATCAACTCTACCAAACGTATGTTGGCAAATAGATTTGATATGAAAGATTTAGGGGTTCCTGATATAATATTAGGAATCAAGATTTCTAAAACATCTGATGGAATTATATTATCTCAAACTCATTATATTGAGAAAATACTTGAAAAATTTAATAAGTATAATATAATTCTAAATAAGACCCCAGTTGATATAAATCTTCATTTAGCCAAAAATGGAGGTAATAGCATATCTCAACTAGAATATTCTCGTATAATAGGCAGTTTAATGTATGTCATGAACTGTACTAGACCGGATATAACTTATTCAATAAGTAAGCTAAGTAGGTATACGAGTAATCCAGGTAAAGATCACTAGAAAGCTATTTTGAGAGTTTTAGGATATTTAAAACATACTCAAAACTATGGACTACGCTATACAAGATATCCAGCAGTATTGAAAGGATATAATGGTGCTAATTGGATATATGATACTACAAATTCAAAATCCACAAGTGGATATGTATTTACACTTGGTAGTGCAGCGGTATCTTGGAAATCCTCAAAACAAACATGTATTGCAAGGTCAACAATGAAATTAGAATTCATTACTTTAGACAAAGCTGGAGAAGAAGCAGAGTGGCTTCGTAATTTCTTAGAGGATATTCCAAATTGGTCAAAACTTGTGCCAGCTATATATATACACTGTGATAGCCAATCAGCAATTGGAAGAGCACATAATCATTTATATAACGGTAAGTCACGCCATATACGACGAAGACATAATACCTTTAGACAATTGCTCTCAAATGGAATTATCTCAATTGATTATGTAAAGTTAAAAGATAATATTGCGGATCCGCTTACGAAAGGTTTAACAAGAGAGCAAGTGGAAAGTTCATCGAAGGGAATGAGTTTAAAGCCTATTGTTAAAGAGTCGTCATAGTGGAAACCCAATCTAGTTGACTGGAGATTCCAAGATCTAGGTTCAATGGTTAAACCTAACTATATAGTACTTAGTAAAGCACTGAAAGGTATATACTCCTAACCATTCCTATGATGAGACAGTGCACATCTACAGCGAGAGTCAGGATAAGTTACGCTTTTAATGATTTCTATATCTTGAAATACGTTCAAGTGGAGTATTGCATGATACTCTTTATAGAAATCACCTATGTGAGTAAGAAGGGGGCCACTTCTATGAGAATTTGAAGGCTGAATCCTCTAATATACTCACGAAACCAAGAGGTGTTTCAAGGCCAAAATGAACACAAACGTGAGAACCAACTATGTTTAAAGAAATATTTTGTGAATTCTATTGTCTTGGTTTACACGAAAAGCTGACAGTTCAAAGACATCAAGTCTACTGATTAGCCAAGTAAATCCGATAGATTTTGCTATGGAAAGTTCAAAGCCACTAGGCCACTTAACCTGATGAAATATATTTTCTCATGTACTGAACTAGAGTCTGCATATTCATAACATTTTTATTTTAATTTCCATGTTGTAAAGCCAATTTTACATTCATGTGGGGGATTGTTGGAAATGGGTTTGACAAAATAAATATTAAAGCATTTTGAGGCTTAATTTAATGTGGGATCCACACTTCAAAAATATCGGGTCCATGCACTAATGCGTTTTCCTCCGCGAGGAGTATAACGTGGTATATTTATATATTCAAATTCATTAAGAATTGAATGAGAAAATTGAATTCAAAGTCATCTACTTGAATTTGTAAATTACAAAAGTCCCACATAGGGCATTAGAGAGAAAAATGAAGAACATATATATAGGATGTTTGCTCAGTGGGAAGGGCCCCAAGGGGCACCCCACTTTTGTGGAAGGGAGAGGACCTAGCCAAGGCATGGTTGAAACCCACACGCGCGCGCCGCCACCGTCGTCCGGTCGGTCGGTCGGGCTGGGTCGTGGATCGTGGGCGGGTCATGATATATATATTTTTGGACAAAATTTATTTAATGTTTTATCAGATTTTGTTAAAATAATTATCATGATACTACGTAGTTTTGGCCTACGATTTACATGCCAATGGTAATATCCCAACCGCGTGGAACGGCAACGGTAATATACTAACCGCGCTAAATTATTCTATAAATAATCGATGTGGGAGCAAAAGAAAGACAACAAATTTTCTGTTCCTGTTCTACAAAATATTTTCTGTTCTGTTCTATAGAAGCTTTTCTCGTTCCTTCCCTTACGTAAACATCTCATTTCTGCAAATAGTTTTTGTTCCCCGTTTCTGCAGTTCCATTTCCCGTTTCTGCAAATTTTGTTATCTGCAAGTTTGACAGACAAACATTGTGCAGTACGTTTTTTTATTTCCAGTTACTTCATGCATGCATTATTAGTTTTCTGTTCGGTTCAGTACATAACATAAAATTTGGTTCGATGTGTTCTTAATTTTGAAGTACTTCTAATTAAGAACTGGAAATCCTTTTTATCTTGGGAAGCAATTATTCATTTAATCCTTTAGCACCAGTGAGGGAATAAATTTGTTTTAAGGAGACTTTGTGAATTCAAAGGACTCGGATTTATTTTGTTTATATTTGACATTTTATAATTCTGTTTTATTAAATATATATTTTAAATAATACAATATATTACAGAATACAGAAGCGCCGAGGGCAATAACTGAAAGTAGTATGCATACAAGCCAATCATGTTTGATGATAAAGCATATACTTTGTAACAATCTTATTCATTTATTAATAAAAGGTATTAATTTATTAAAGGCTTTTAATTATCTACATGATGCTGTTTTATAATATGTGAGAAACCCATAGTTTTAAGCAATGCTTTTAGAATAATGATGATGATCATTCTAATGAGATCTAAATTCTTAGAAAGCTTAAAACTAAAATAGTTCCCAATCGTTGGATTACTAAATTGGGGATTAGTGAATCCGGATAGATTGGTACATACGTTGCTTGCTCATTGGATGAGGATGATTGATCTCATGATCATTTGTGTGGAGACACTAAAACAAGTATGTAGGTGCTTATTAGAGAATAAGTTCACTGAACGTGGCTCGCTAAAGGAATACCTAATGGAGTTTTACTTGCTTGTCAATAGGAATTCCTGTAGTGATAGTAGTACAAGTGATCCTTGGACTTGAGATCATCATAGTATCTTGTGTATGATGTGTTATACTTTGACTTATTCCTTAAGACCCTTAGGGTATATCAAAGGGTATGCTTAGGTATAATAAGTTGTACATGGAGATAATGTATGATCAATAAAGAATCTACCACTTCTAGTAAAAGAAGAGAAATGTCCTATGTGATTCGATAAATGACAACCCAGTAGTCCTTGGCCAAGGCAGAATGAAATTAGAAAGGAGTTTCTAATTTGCATTATTTGGTGTTGTGCATTTAAGAGTCGAAATACATATAATTAAATAAAATAAGACTTGACAGTAATTCCATGTCTTATATTTAATTGGGACATTGTATGGTGGAAGGATTGAATTGTACGGTAACTATTTACTCAAAGGTTCTTTTATGATTAATGTTGAAATCTATATTATCTGAAAAGTCGTTGATCGCTAGGGAGGCTTATCCCTATTGTAGAATAAATATTATTTATTTAAATAAATTAATAGTTTAATTTATTTATTTAAATAAGATTAGAATTGTTCTAATTGATTTATTCACAACTAGTTTAATATGGAGAACCTAAAGGGTCACACCATAAAAGGAAGAATAATTATTTAAGAAGTTAATGGCATAATCGTAATAATATGTTAAGTATATTTAATTTAATCTATGGTGATAGAATAAATTAAATAGCTTAGTATTTATTATTTAGTATTTTAGAAATATTAAATATAAATTAATAAGAGGAGTCTTATTAATATTATTATTATTATTATTATTTTAATTTCTAAAAGAGTTTAGGAATTAATTTAATAAATGCACTCTTATTTATTCCTAATAGGATTAGGAGGGAAAATTAGTTAAAGGAGTTTAATTAATTATCCCTAATAAGATTAGGGAGCCCATTTAATTAAAAGAGTTTAATTAAATAAATAATACCTTATTTTAATAGGGTTACTTGATATCTTTATAAGAGGAGTCTTATATCATATATCAAACATATGTTATTTCAATTGTTGGAGAGTACGCTCCTTTTCTATAGAGATAGAAAAAAACTAGGGTTTTGCCAAACACCCATCTTCTAGGATCTTTCTTCTTCCTTGGTGGATCACCTCTAGAGGCCAAACACTTGGGTGGCTAACGTTGATCAAAGGAAGGAACCAAACCCGGTGGATTCAAGTTGGACACGAAAAGAATTTGGAGGTGAACTTGTACCTGAGGAAGCTCGGATCTTCAAGGGTATGATTCTCGTCCTCTATTTTTCGGTTAATTAATAATTGTGCATAAAGGATGATCCGGGTATATGGTTTGTAAAATTTTAAACTCTGATTTTTACATGTTTCCGCTATTTTGTGCAATTTGATTGCGTTCATGAATATTACAAACCTAACAGTGGCATCAGAGCCAAACTTTTATGCGAATTATTAATTATCAAATTTGATATGTATATTGATATGTGTTTAGAACAATTTAATTGGGCATAATTTTATTGTATAAAATTTAAACAAACAAAAAAAAAAACGGCCGAATTTTATTTATTTATTTTTTTCTGAAAGCCTGTTTTTTTTATCCTGAGTCATACACGTGATTATCCTGAATCACGGTCACTTGTTACTATATATATATATATATATATATATATATATATATATATATATATATATATATATATATATATTATTTAACATGCAGCCTTTTATCAGGAGTATACTAATCACGTGGACAATTGTTATTGTAGTAACATCAAATATAATAGTACACGGTTTCTTATATATATTATAGTAATATATATTATTTTTAATTATTTTATAATTAAAATAAAAAAAAAGTTTATTTTAATTTTAAAATAAAAAAATTATTTTAATATTGAAATAAAAAGTTTATTTTAATCTTAAAATTGAATTTCATGCTAACTAATTAGAGTTGGAATTGGATTCCATGATAACTAATTGGAGTTGAAATTGGATTCCATGTTTCTTTAAATAAAATAGTTTATTTAGATATGAAATAAGATTTCATATTATTCAAAATAAAGGAGTTTATTTGTGAATAGGAAAGAGAATCCGTATTTCCTTAAATAAAGGAGTTTATTTAGATATAGAATAAGATTTCATATTATTCAAAATAAAGGAGTTTATTTGTGAATAGGAAAAAGAATCCGTGTTTCTTTTAATTAAGGTTTTTTTTACATGGAATTGGATTCCATAATTAATTAAAATAAATGTGTTTATTTTGATTAAAGATTTTGATTAAAATAAAATAGTTTATTTTATTCAAAATTGGATAAATTAAAATAAAATAGTTTTATTTTGATTTAAATTTGGATTAAAATAAAGGAGTTTATTTTGATTCAAAATTAAATTTTATACTAACTAAATTTGTCCATTAAATGATATCAATATATATATATATATATATATATATATATATATATATATATATATATATTGAATGTTTATTATTCATGAGATGAATATTATTTATTAATGCATATGGTGATGTGTATGATAATAAATGGGATTGATTATGGACTATTGACCAATGCGATTGGATTTTATTTTAGTTGGATGCATGAATGTATGGATTTTATTAAATGGGGTCTGCGTACCTCGTCTTCTCTAATTTTTCTTAATGTAAATTCTATCTCCCTCCTATGTACTTCCCCTTGACTGCTGATCAATATTTCTATTTATTTTAAATAGTTTTGTAATAGGAATGGTTAGAATTAAATTTTGAAGAATTGGAGATCAAGAAGCAAGGAGCGCGTGAAGACCCATTTGTAATGGAGCCCGGGTTTAAATGTAATAGTTATATTTAAATATTAATTCTTGCACCCCTAGGTTTGACCTTTTGGTTCACTTGGTGGCTCTAGTGAACCAAACTAGAATAAAAGTCCATAATCAATCCAGGTAGAATATAGTATTCTATATGTGCATGCTTATACTATATATATATATATATATTATATTATGGAAACATGCTTCGCATGTTAATTAATATGACGCGTATTTTATATATATATGTGCATGCACGCTAAACAAGATGAGACAAATTAATAACAAACCCCTCAAATATTTTATATTAAGTCCTAAGCGTTCAAAGATATTTGGAATATCGAACGTCGCCTTCTAGCATGATAAAATTAATAGAGTATTAAATATTTAATATGAGTTTGTTGTGTCACCACAAGGCAAGTATTAAGTATTTAAGATGTTAATTTATCACATTTGATGCTTATAAAGAAAATTGAACAGTATTGTTTTGTTGTGTCACCACAAGGACGATATTTTTCTTTTTTGAATATATGGAGTGCTAGGTTGGACTTAACTTAGATAATTTTGATTCGGATGTGCCACCACTTGATCAAAATAATCTAAGAGGCAAAATACAAGGAGTTGCATAGTTGATATAATTGACAAGAGTTGTCTACCTATTTATTTATATATAGTTTGTTGTGTCACCACAAGGCTATATACATTTGAAATGAGATCCTTATTCTCACTAGCAAATCTGTAGTTAGATTTTGCCGAACTATATATATTGAGGGTAATATAGTTTGAAGAAAATAGTGGGAGATACCAATTTAAAACAAGACCTAAATTATTTTGGTAATTAATAAAAGAATGTATGCTAAAATGCTGTTAATTACAAATTCATTTATAGAATTTTACAATGTCTAAATTACTATCTCTGCGAAGCATATTAGATGCTATTTAATCGAACAATATTAAACGGATTGGTTAAGAAATTTGAGAATAGTTCTCATGGCTGAAAAGCTATCTTATGTCCTTAATACGTCTATCCCTGCAATGGTTGCAGACAATGCCTCTGAGGAAGAGATTGCTACTTTTAAAAGTGGCAAGATGATGCACAGTTGGCTCAATGCATCATCCTCGCATCCATGAGTAACGAGCTTCAGCGTCAGCATGAAACTATGGATGCTCCTATTATATTCCTGCACGTCAAGTAGTTGATGGTGAAGAAAATAGGACTAATAGATATCAGATATCTAAGGAACTCTTCCGATCTAGAATGACCAACGACACTACAGTACAGACACATGTCCTAAACATGATCAATTTGATTGTACAATTAGGACAACAGGTTTTGTCATGGATGGAGAGTTGAGCCAAGATTTGATCTTGTACTCACTCCCAGACTCCTTTCACAATTGTTATGAATTTTTCATATGAACAAGCTAGATATCAGCCTTGTTGATTTGCTTAACATGTTAAAAAATGTTGAGAGTCACTTTCCAACCAAGAAAGACCAAGTCTTACTGGTAGGGGCCAAATGATCTTCTATAAAGAAGAACGATTCTAAGAAGGTAAATAAAGAAAGGCAAAAACAAAGGATAATAAGAACAAAATTGATACGGATAGCAAAAGAGTTTGCTTCTACTGCAATAAGCCTGGACACTAGAAAGAAACTGCGAGAAGCATCTTGCAGAGGCTAACCAAAAGAAGCTTAGTGAAGTTTCGGTTACAAATACAGTTTTTGTTCATGATTGAAATAAATTTTCTTTAAGTCAAGGTTCTACTTGGTATTTGATACCGGCTTTGGTTATCATAAATATAAATTTATGAAGGGACCATGCAGAAGTAGAAAGATAAACAAAGAAAAGCAATCCTATGTGTGGAAAATGAAGCAAAGGTTGCTACATTAGTCATAGAAACTTATAATTTAGCACTGCCTACGGAAAAGTCTATTAAGTCAATAAGTTGTTATTGTATTCCAGTTCTTGTTGGAAACATTATTTCATTTTATTGTTGGACAATGAAATCTTTGGTATTATATTTAAGAACAATTGTTGTTCTATTTATAATAATAATGTTTTGTATATAGAACTGAAATATTACTTAATTGATTTTGTATACTTGACTTACGTGAAAATAATTTTGCAAATTGAACAAACTAGTATAAGAAAAAGAGATG
This sequence comes from Panax notoginseng, assembly GCA_016801055.1. NCBI lineage: Eukaryota > Viridiplantae > Streptophyta > Magnoliopsida > Apiales > Araliaceae > Panax > Panax notoginseng. The sequence continues at coordinate 96,620,022 of CM029017.1, read as the reverse complement.
ATCATTCAAATAGTTGAATGTGTGTATTTACTAAAATACAAGTGTGAATTATTTGAAAGGTTCAAAGAATTCAGAAATGAAGCAAATTGACTAAGTATTAGGATTCTTTGATCGGATCAAGGAAGGAATACTTGTGCAATGAGTTTTTAAATCATCTCAAATGGTTTTCTCACAATGGGCGTCTCCTGATATGTAATAATTGATTGATGTATCTGAAAGGAAAAATCGTACCTTGTTAGACATGGTGCGGTCCATAATGATTTTACCGACATTCCAGTATCCTTCTGGGATAATGTCTTAAAAATGGCTGCATATCTACGAAAAGGTAACCTCAACATCCGGCCCCAAGACTTCATAAAAGTTATGGACAGGGAGGATTCCTAATCTTAAGTATGTTAAGATAAGGGGTTGTCCAACTTATGTGAAACGGTTTCAAAGAATAATCTTGGGACAAAATTTGACAAGTACAGATTTGTGGGACATCCTAAAGTAAGTTTGGAGCATATGTTCTATAATCCTACTTAGCAAAAGGTAATTGTTGAGAAAGATGCTGCCTTCTAAGATAAAGACATTTGTCATTGAAGGGGCTAGTGGGAGGATAATAGATCTTAAAGAGTTTAAGAACCACAAATCACTATAAGTCAAATAAGAGGAACTTGTAGATAGACCTATTGTACCACAACCGAATCGTAAATCTAGAATAGTACCGAAGATACCTATGAGGTATGGATTCATCATAGATGATGATGATGAGGTACACATCATAGAAGATGATGATCCAGTTACATACGATGAGGTAAGAGTTCTAGTGTGTACAAAAGGGTCAGTGGGAGCGTCGTGACATTCCTAGTATTATATGTTGATATACTACGAATAAGGAATGACATACCAATGCTATAATTAGTAAAGAAAAAGTTGTCTAAACATTCCTCCATGAATGATTTGGGAAGAGTATCGTAATTGGGGATACAAATCTATATAGATAGATTTAAAATGATGCTCGACTTAACCCAAGAAACGTATATTCATTTGATGCTAAAGTCGTTTAGCATGACAAACTCCAAGAAATGTCTCATGTTGATGAGACGTGGAGTGTATCTCTCTTAATAGTCCCCATAGACTCATAAAAGAGAGATCACATGAGTAACTATCATGTATGCAACAAAATATACGAGACCTGATGTTGATCGGTCATATTCTGGAGAAGATCACTGTAAGACAGTGAAAAACATCTTAAAGTACTTAACTGACACTAAGGATGTGATTATATTTATGGTGGGTCTGAATTAAAACTAGAGGGCTTAACAGACTCAAGTTTTTCAGACAGACCAAGACGACAAAAAATCCACTTTAAGGTAAAGCGTTACCTTGAACGGTGGTGCAGTGAATTGGAAAGGTTCCAAACAGCAAAGAGTTGTTGGTTTAGTGATAAAGACAAAGTATATAGCTATAAATGAAGCTGCAAGTTGATTGTTTGAATAGAAGTTCATTACAGAACTAGGAATAGTTCCTAAGTCTCATCTTGGATCTAAACATGTGTTGTGGCACTTTCATTTGATTATAGGAATCATTGAAAGATGAGAAATCACTATAGAGATAGTGGACTCTCAAGAACAATATTACATATCCATTTACTGAAGCTTATCCAATAGCAGGATAATCGTCACTTAGAGAAGAAGAGTATGAGATACCATGACGATTGGCTTTAGTGCAAGTGGGAGATTGAAAGTAGTATGCATACAAGCCAATCATGTTTGATGATAAAGCATATACTTTGTAACAATCTTATTCATTTATTAATAAAAGGTATTAATTTATTAAAGGCTTTTAATTATCTACATGATGCTGTTTTATAATATGTGAGAAACCCATAGTTTTAAGCAATGCTTTTAGAATAATGATGATGATCATTCTAATGAGATCTAAATTCTTAGAAAGCTTAAAACTAAAATAGTTCCCAATCGTTGGATTACTAAATTGGGGATTAGTGAATCCGGATAGATTGGTACATACGTTGCTTGCTCATTGGATGAGGATGATTGATCTCATGATCATTTGTGTGGAGACACTAAAACAAGTATGTAGGTGCTTATTAGAGAATAAGTTCACTGAACGTGGCTCGCTAAAGGAATACCTAATGAAGTTTTACTTGCTTGTCAATAGGAATTCCTGTAGTGATAGTAGTACAAGTGATCCTTGGACTTGAGAGCATCATAGTATCTTGTGTATGATGTGTTATACTTTGACTTATTCCTTAAGACCCTTATGGTATATCAAAGGGTATGCTTAGGTATAATAAGTTGTACATGGAGATAATGTATGATCAATAAAGAATCTACCACTTCTAGTAAAAGAAGAGAAATGTCCTATGTGATTCGATAAATGACAACCCAGTAGTCCTTGGCCAAGGCAGAATGAAATTAGAAAGGAGTTTCTAATTTGCATTATTTGGTGTTGTGCATTTAAGAGTCGAAATACATATAATTAAATAAAATAAGACTTGACAGTAATTTCATGTCTCATATTTAATTGGGACATTGTATGATGGAAGGATTGAATTCTACGGTAACTATTTACTCAAAGGTTCTTTTATGATTAATGTTGAAATCTATATTATCTGAAAAGTCGTTGATCGCTAGGGAGGCTTATCCCTATTGTAGAATAAATATTATTTATTTAAATAAATTAATAGTTTAATTTATTTATTTAAATAAAATTAGAATTGTTCTAATTGATTTATTCACAACTGGGTTAATATGGAGAACCTAAAGGGTCACACCATAAAAGGAAGAATAATTATTTAAGAAGTTAATGGCATAATCGTAATAATATGTTAAGTATATTTAATTTAATCTATGGTGATAGAATAAATTAAATAGCTTAGTATTTATTATTTAGTATTTTAGAAATATTAAATATAAATTAATAAGAGGAGTCTTATTAATATTATTATTATTATTATTATTTTAATTTGTAAAAGAGTTTAGGAATTAATTTAATAAATGTACTCTTATTTATTCCTAATAGGATTAGGAGGGAAAATTAGTTAAAGGAGTTTAATTAATTATCCCTAATAAGATTAGGGAGCCCATTTAATTAAAAGAGTTTAATTAAATAAATAATACCTTATTTTAATAGGGTTACTTGATATCTTTATAAGATGAGTCTTATATCATATATCAAACATACGTTATTTTAATTGTTGGAGAGTACGCTCCTTTTCTATAGAGATAGAAAAAAACTAGGGTTTTGCCAAATACCCATCTTCTAGGATCTTTCTTCTTCCTTGGTGGATCACCTCTAGAGGCCAAACACTTGGGTGGCTAACGTTGATCAAAGGAAGGAACCAAACCCGGTGGATTCAAGTTAGACACGAAAAGGATTTGGAGGTGAACTTGTACCTGAGGAAGCTCGGATCTTCAAGGGTATGATTCTCGTCCTCTATTTTTCGGTTAATTAATAATTGTGCATAAAGGATGATCCGGGTATATGGTTTGTAAAATTTTAAACTCTGATTTTTACACGTTTTCGCTATTTTGTGTAATTTGATTGCGTTCATGAATATTACAAACCTAACAATAACGTGGGCTCTATTGTGACGGAGGGCAAAATAAGCTACAAGTGGGTAGCAAGAGGATTGGATCATGGATCCGAATGGAGTGAGTGAGCCTAACCAAGTTGGGTCAGTGTTCAGGGCCTCACCTACCTCTTTGTAGACTCCGGGCAACAGAGACTTGTCGGCTCGTTCTATTATACAGGCGAGATTGACTAGTATGAGCATTAACTTCTCAGATCTCGTCATATCCTTCACCCTCACTCGTACAACAATAGAAAATATTTTTCCAAAACGAAGAGAGAAAGATAGAGAGGAGAAAGATATTTTCCAAAATGAAGAGAGAAAAAGATAAGATTGGAGAAAGATTCAGAAAATATTTTTCCAAAACAAATAGAAAGGAGAAAGATATAGAAAATATTTTTCCAAATGGAAGAGGGAAATATGGGTGTTCATGGGTAAAATATGGGATTGAACCGGCTCGAATCGAATATCGAAAGTATTCAAAATTGGGTACCGATACCGGTTAAATCGGTATATCGAACCAATTAACCGGTCTGATACCAGATCGGTTCCGATTTTTACCCAGTCTTGTACCGGCTTTTTAGCCCAAACAAATTCAGTCCTAAACTTTAAGCACTGACTAGATTTTTAAGCTCAAAATTCGGTCAGCCCCCAAAGCTATAAGCCAAAATTCGGCCAGGTGGGACTTAGATGAGAGTCTAAGTTGGTATTTACATCCTTATATTAAGTAATAATGCTTTGATTACTTGATATCTTGAATTCATTATTACATGGTAATCAATTTATAAGGAAAATTTCCTTAAAATTTTACTAATTTAGTCAATATGGGACTTGGAAACAACCAAATACTAAGGGCTTCACTTGGTAGTAATGTAGTATGCCATCTCTTGTCCAATAAGTCCCACATTGAATGACCACTACTGCATGTAAGGAAGTCACACCAAATTTCAAATACATCCCACATTGTCTAGTATGTCATCTCTTGTCTTACCTCTATTCTATAAATAGAGGAGACTTTTAAGTTAATTTTACATGGTTAGGCAAAAAAGTCTAATGAAAGGGACTTTCAAGTTATTTTTTAATATTATTTAATAAATTGGTACAACCGATTCGATTTGGTATATACCAATCAAGCCAAATATCCTACCAAAATCGGTATCAAAAATTCGGTATGTACCGGTTCTGTGTACTGGTACTGAACCGATTTATCTTTGCACCGAATCGATCGGTTCGAACCGATTCGGTGTCCCTAAAAATCGAATATACCTACTAGTTTGAACACCCCTAGAGAGAAAGATAGAGAGCAATAACCTAGAAAATATTTTTCTAAAATTTTGATACGGGTGTACCACCTTGTCTAAATTACGCGGGACAAACTTTCTCCGTGACAGTAATTTAGTAGTCATGGTGAACAAACCGTATCTAAATTCATTAAAAAAAATAGTCACGTTAACTACAAACCACCGTGACCAAAAAATTACATATCGATATTAGTCACGGTGAATCACCGTATCTAAACTTAACTACTTAATCCTGTGACCATTACCCTTAAAAAAAAATTTGGTCATTGGTTTTGTTGTTAGTTTGTCCCTTTGATTTTTTTCAACCGTGTTCAAATGTTATTTTTGTACTAATATGTATATATATATATATATATATATATATATATATATATAGAATCTATCCATGACAACCGGTTGCCATGTACACTGTTATAGCAACCCACTTTTGGACCGTTAATCAACTTATTAGAAGGCTTAGATTGAATGCCATAAATAGTCAGAAATTGCCCAGCCGACACAAGCTTTATTTTAATATATTGCATTGCATGGTCAACTGTTGTCATTTTAATGATTTTAAAATGATTTTTTAATATTAAAATACTCCAGCCGGCACAGCTTGTACCGACCGGGTATTTGTTTTTTTTACGCATTTCTCCATTATATGGGATGACTCAGCACAATAAAATCACATTAAAAAAATAAAAAATAGTCCACCCGGCACAGCTTGTACCGGCCGGGTAATTTTTTAATTTTACGCATTTCTCCATTTTATGGGATGACTCAACACATTAAAATCACATTAAAAAAATAAAAAATAGTCCGCCCGATACAAGCTGTGTCGGCTGAGAATAAAAAATATGAAAAATTGACAGCTGTGACAGCTTGAACCGGCTTGCAATAAAAAATTAAAAAATTCTCCCTTGGCCTTTAAAAGAATTGTTTCCAACTATTCGCTGCTAAACAGATTCGAACTCACAACCTCCAGCTTCAATGTGACGCCCCCAAAATAGGTATACATCACCCATTATGAGTCACCAAATACATGGTACAGAAATAAATACAACCTCAGTAATACAATTGTCGTGCAAAATACGACAACATATATACTGTGAATTTGAATACAAATATTATCTAATAGACAGTATACAAACTCAAAAGGAGTCCTCATTACAATTATTGATATACTATTTTACAAAATAGTGAGGACTACTAAAACAACTATCCTGAACCATCACTCCATACCCCGACTAGTACCTGTTATGTTCTCACCTCCTGAGAATAAAAATGGAACAAAAAGGAAAAGGGTGAGCTCAACTAGCCCAGTAAAGAATATTATGACTAAGATAATATACAACAAATTATTAATAGTCTTCAACAGGGAAAAATCTGATAGAATATAATAGATAACGAGTTTTAGATCAACAACTACAGTGGAAACAACAATCCATTAGAAGAGTCAAGTAGAGAATGAATTCTACTATCTTCTAAGATTTAAAAGTCCATCATCAATATTTTATCCCTGTAACATCAATCAATATACATCTTGAATCAAATATTCATCTTTGCACTACAGGCCAAAGATATTCATTTGTATCACTAGTTGGTCATGTTCATCTCAACACATGTTCATCTTTGTACTACGGGCCAAAGATATTCATCAGATAATCATTCATCTTTGCACTACAGGCCAAAGATATTCAGTAATATCATCATTTAGGACTGAGGATGATAAAAAATATTTTAAAGAAAACGAAACCAGTGAGACAAAAGGACAAATATTAGGGATTCGTATTACAGTTTATCCAAGTTCAATAATACTCCATAATAACCAATTGTGAAGCAAAATTCAAAAATAAAGATCAAAATATGGATACAATCAAAGATAGTAACCATAATAGATATATTGGACAAAAAGAAGAAAATTTTATTTTTCGGTGAATAGTGCCGTATTCGTGAATAGTGCTCGTATACGTAAATAGTGTCGTATACGTGAATAGTAACTCCGACACAAAAAGGTAGAAATTTCACAATAAAATTCATATCAATATTCCGGTATAATGATATTGAAGAAAATAATATCATTTACGAAGAAAATAACATCTCTTGCCTTAAAAGAACAGTACTTCCGGCTATAATATCAGGTATAAGGCTGAAGAAAATTTGTATTGATGAATAGCAACTCACAAAGTATCTAAATACTCACAAAATACGCTCGATAATATAGAGAGAGAAAGAAAGAAAACTTATTTCTGGTGTGATTTTCAATTCTAACTAAGCACCTTATTTATAGGAAAATGCTTAAAATGCCATAGCAGACTAACCTGCTACCTGATCGCTTTACTTGCTACTATTCACGCCCACCACTTTCAAAAATAAATGTTAGCACATTTCATTTTTCACCAACCAAAAGTGGAGCCCACCATATTTTTAATAAAAACATTTATTTCTGAAACTTCAATAATTCATAATAAATAGTCATTTTATCAGAAAAATACGAATTATATGTCCATTCCATAGGAAATTAAATTCTCTACAACTTTGTAGAAGAAAGTTTTTCCAAATTCTAAATAGAAAATGCCCGAAATCCACATACGGATGATTTTTAATACCTTCTTTCCAATAAAATACTGATAAAATACCTCAATATTAATTTCTTCATTTATAACCACAATAAATATATCCATCATTTATATCCACATAAAATAAATATTTTCTTATCATATAAATCAATAATTAATTATTTACAAATAATATTACAGAATCATAATTATGACAACCAGGTCGTTCCCAGGAAAGAGGGGGCTTTTCGATAAGGATTTCTCCTTATTGGCGCGTAATTAGGTGACCAAACCCCTTTCCTAGACAGAACTTCCTTAGACATTGCCAATAATGCTATTTAATAATATTATTCAAATAATCTAAATTATTGATATGATAATGGAGATACTGTGCAGGGACAATTAATGAAACAACAATAATATAAAATATCAACGCAGTAATTATTGAATCAATAAAATATTGAAAAGTAATTACTATAATAATTTTTGAGTAGTGCCTTCTTATGTAAGAATCAATAATTCAAAAATACTATGCAATACATTGTGCTACTATGCAACAACGCGTATTACTGTATTTTAACCACCGGGTATTCCAACAGTGTTAACGGTAACCATTACGTTGCTATTTATAAAAACTCAAACTTGTCGTTTTCTTCATCCGATAGCTATCCGTTATGGGGTCCACAAATGGCTGCGCCGTTGTACGAATATTCCCTGACAATAAGAATATTCCCCGACCAAACGAATATTTCCCGACAAAATGAATATTTTATAACCACTTGCTTATTTTGCAAAATTTTCACATTTCACCCACAACCAAAGTATTATATCAAATTAACACCTTATTATTCACAATAATAAATAGAGGAAATTTGATTTTATTTATAAAAAGTTGTGGTCTTACACATACATCATAGATCTTACATCATTCGTATTAACATGTTTATGACTAGTTACAATTCTAATCTCAAATCCATACATACTAGCAAGACGTTTAAGGGAATAAGTCTCCCGTATAGGGAAAATGAGCAGACTTGGTTAATCTATCAACAATAACCCAAATTGCATCTATGCCTTGAGAAACCTTGAGAAGACCTATAACGAAATCCATAGTAATGTGTTCCCACTTCTATTTCGGAATCTCAAGTGGTTGCAATGGACCCTTCGACAATTGATGCTCCGCCTTTACACGTTGAAAAGTTAAACACCTCGAGATAAACTTCGCGATCTCTCTTTTCATATTGCTCCACCAAAATGTATGTTGAAGATCATGATACATTTTGCTACTCCCAGGATGAATTGGAAACGGTGTGTTGTGTGCCTCCATTATGATTCTATGCTTCAAGTTAGAATCGTTAGGAACACAAAGTCTGGAGTTGACTCGAAGTATTCCTTCTTCATCAATTCTTGCTTCTGGAATAACACATTCTTGCACTTTCTTCTTCATACGCATCAGCTCCATGTCCGTAGCTTGAGCAGCTTTAACTTTATCGATTAAAGTCGGTTCTACTCGTATATTTGATATCATCACGTGGGTACTTTGAGCCTTTACCTCTATCTCCATCCTTTACAAGTCATACAAAATGGACCTTTGTGTTAACAACATTGCACTCGTACCCGCATATAATCTTCTACTCAATGTGGCAGCTACCACGTTTACTTTTCCAGGATGATATTGGATGGTATGATTGTAATCTTTCAACAGCTCGAGCCAACATCGTTGCCGCATATTGAGTTCCTTTTAGGTGAAGAAATATTTGACGCTTTTATGATCTGTATAGATCTCCACTTTCTCCCCATACAGGTAGTGTCTCCAGATCTTCAATGCGAAAACGACTGCTGCCAACTCCAAATCATGAGTAAGATAATTCCTCTCATATTCTTTGAGTTGTCGCGAGGCATAGGCTATGACTTTCTCATGTTGCATGAGAACACATCCTAACCTTTTGCTTGAAGCATCGCTGTAGATAACAAATCCATCCGAACCAGATGGTATTGTTAGAACAGGTGCCGAAATGAGTCTCCTCTTGAGTTCTTGAAAACTCTTCTCACAATCCTCACTCCAACTGAATTTTGTATCTTTACGAGTCAGCTGAGTTAACGGAGTAGAGATTCTAAAAAATCCTTCCATGAATCTCCGATAGTAACCAGCTAAGCCCATAAAGCTACGTACTTTGGTCACCGACTTCAGTTGCTCCCAACTTTGTATGGCTTCAATCTTCGCCGGGTCGACATATACTCCATGTTTTGACACCACATGCCCAAGGAATGCTACTTCCTCAAGCCAGAACTCGCATTTTTTCAGCTTGACATATAGCTTGTTATCACGAAGCCTTTGTAATACCAGCTTCAAATGGTGCTCATGATCTTCACGGCTTTTGGAATAGATGAGGATGTCATCAATAAAGACAACAAAAAACTGATCCAAATATTCTTAGAACACACGGTTCATCATATCCATGAAAGCAGCAGGAGCATTAGTCAATCCAAAAGACATGACTAGGAATTCATAATGCCCGTACCGAGTTCTGAAGGCAGTCTTTAGAATATCCTCAGTTTTAATATTCAGCTGTTGATATCCAGAATGTAGATTGATCTTTGAAAAGAATTGTGCTCCTTACAACTGGTCGAACAAGTCATCTATGCGAGGTAGCGGATACCTATTCTTGATGGTGACATGGTTTAACTCTCAGTAGTCAATACAAAGTCGCATACTCCCATCTTTCTTCTTTACGAATAACACAGGAGCACCCCAAGGAGATATACTAGGACGAATGAAACCGATGTCCAATAACTCCTGTAGTTGGACCTTTAACTCCTGAAGTTCAATAGGAGCCATTCGATATGGGGTTTTAGAAATGGGCTTTGTACTAGGTTCAAGATTAATAAAGAATTCAACTTCACGTTCTGGGGGTAGACCGGGAAGTTCTTCAGGAAATACGTCAGAAAATTCAATAACAATAGAAATATTATTTAAATCTGACGTGTTTTTGTTCAAGTCCGTGATATGGGCTAAGAAAGCTTGACATCCATTTTTCAATAAACGAATAGCTTTATGGCTTGATATGACAGTGATTAACTTTAGTGGTTTGGTTGTTTGAATTCGCATAACAGGTTGGTTAGGAATATGAAAACTAACAATCTTACGAAAATAATCAATTTTAGCATGATGAGTGGTTAACCAATCAATCCCTAAAATCACATCAAATGCAAATATTTTCAATGAAATAAGATCGACAGGTAATGTTATGGTTCCAACTTGAATCAAGCAAGATTTATAAACTGTAGATGTAATGAAATTTTCTCCTAATGGAGTCTCAACAGATAAGTCAAGGTCTAATTTCTTCGGAGTCAAGTTCAAATGTTGAGCACAAGCAGGAGAGATAAAAGAATGGGTAGAACCGGTATCTAATAAGGTATAAACTTTGCAAGAGTTTATGATTAGTTTACCCGTGATCGTTCGGGTTTTTCGCATTTTGGCCAGTTACGACAAACGCCCTCCCTTGAACCACCGACTTTGTTTTGTCCGTAGTCGCCTTTGGTGTCACCGTCCCAGCTGGACTTGACTTCGCTACCGGACAAAAACCGGGCTATATGACTGCCTTTTCCACAACTTAAACACACCTTGGAAGGCTGTGAACAGTTTGGACTTATGTATCCCTCCTCTCCGCATCTGTAGCATCTAACTGACGGTCGTTCTCCTCCCCTAGAATTTGTTGTTGGTGCTGGTGCTGCTGATGATGTCTTCCTGTCATTGTTGAATCTCCTCTTTCTGAAATTTTTACTTGACTCACCTTTCCTATTATCATGGCCACGATTACCACCCGAGTGGTTACCGCTTTTGTCTGTATTCTTTCCTCTCCGCTAGTTATCATCGCTCCAATGACTGCTGTTACCGGTATGGCCCTGATTATGGTCCCTCAGTTGGGCATACTCATTATCTCGCTCTAATAGTTGAGCCCTGTTGACAACATCTGAATATAAAGAAAATTTATGAGAGATAAGATATTGCCGAATCTCGGGTTTTAAATCTCTCAGAAACATCCTCGTCATTAGTTCCTCATTCTCGACTAAATGAGGTGCAAACCTGGATAACTCTGCAAACTTCACCTCGTACTGGGACACCGTCATGTTATTTTATTCTAGTCTGATAAACTCCACCTCCTACATATGACGAATACTTTCAGGAAAGTACTTGTCATTAAACAATTTTTGAAACGTTTCCCAAGACATGTTGAGTGCGGCTGGCTGGGTACGCTTCACAGATTCCCACGAGTAATCTGCCTCACCGCGGAACATAAAGGTGGTGAATGGAACCTTCTGTTCCTCTGTGCATCCCAAGACATCGAATATCTTGGTAATTTGTTTGACCCACGTTTTTGCCTTAATTGGATCCGGCTTTCTCGCAAATTCTGGTGGTCCCAACTCTTTGAACTGCTTGGCTGTGACAAGCTGCGCATTGCTATCATTTCCACCCATATTTTGTACATGAGTCTCCCTCGTTTGGTTTTGCATAAACTGCAAAAAGCTTCTAAACATCCCATCATTCATCATTTGTTCGGTAGTATTGTTTACAGGAGGAATATTGACTTCCTATTGCACGTTCCCCTAGGTGGTGATTAAAGGTGTCTCCACGGTCTCATTCACTCCATTGTTAATATTTCTAGCTGCCATTCTCAAATACTGCCACAAAACAAGGGTTAATTGACATGTCACATATTATCCCTATACTCTGACCGACCAAATAAATACCAAATAAACTTAGTCAGGTCATACTAGCGAAGGAATTTCCCGTCTCTCCCCTCCTAGTTCTTGTCTCACATCTCAGCTAGAGATCATATCGCTAAGCTTTGATACCAACTGTGACGCCCCCAAAATAGGTATACATCACCCATTCTGAGTTGTCAAATATATGGTATAGAAACAAATACAACTCCAGTAATACAATTGTTGTGCAAAATACGACAACACATATACTGTGAGTTTGAATACAAATATTATCTAATAGACAGTATACAAACTCAAAAGGAGTCCTTCTTACAATTATTGATAAACTATTTTACAAAATAGTGAGGACTACTAAAACAACTATCCTGAATCATCACTCCAAACCCCGGCTAGTTCCTGCTATGTTCTCACCTCCTGAGAAGAAAAATAGAATAAAAAGGAAAAGGGTGAGCTCAACTAGCCCAATAAAGAATATTATGACTAAGATAATATACAACAATTTATCATTAGTCTTCAACAGGAAAAAATCTGATAAAATATAACAGACAACAACTTTTAGATCAACAACTGCAGCGAAAATAACAATCCATTAGAAGAGTCAAGTAGAGAAAGAATTCTATTATCTTCTAAGATTTAAAAGTCCATCATCAATATTTTGTCCCTGTAGCATCAATCAATATACATCTTGAATCAAATATTCATCTTTGCACTACAGACCAAAGATATTCATTTGTATCACCAGTTGGTCATGTTCATCTCAACACTTGTTCATCTTTGCACTACGGGTCAAAGATATTCATTAGGTAATCATTCATTTTTGCACTACAGGTCAAAGATATTCATTAGGTAATCATTCATCTTTGCACTACATGCCAAAGATATTCAGTAATATCATCATTTAGGACTGAAGATGATAAAAAATATCTTAAAGAAAATGAATCTAGTGAGATAAAAGATCAAAGATTAGGGATTCGTACTTTAGTTTATCCAAGTTCAAAAATACCTTATAGCAATCAATTGTGAAGCAGATTTCAAAAATAAAGATCAAAACATGGATACAATTAAAGATAGTAGCCGTAATAGACATCTTGAACAAAAAGGAGAAAATTTCATTTTTCGGTGAATAGTTCCGTATACGTGAATAGTACCGTATACATGAATAGTAACCCCGACACAAAAAGGTAGAAATTCCATAATAAAATCCATACCAATATTTTGGTATAATGATATTGAAAGAATAACATCATTAAGAAGAAAATAACATTTCTTACCTCAAAATATCAGTACTTCTGATCGGAATATCGGTATAAGGCTGAAGAAAACTTGTACTGATGAATAGAAACTCACAAAGTATCTAAATACTCACAAAATACGCTCGATAATATAGAGAGAGAAAGAGAGAAAATTGTTTCTGGTGTAATTTTCAATTCTAACTAAGCACCCTATTTATAGAAAAATGCTTAGAATGCCATAGCAGACTAACCTGCTACCTGATAGCTTTACCTACTACTATTCAAGCCCACCACTTTTGAAAATAAATTCCAGCACATTTCATTACTCACCAACCAAAAATGGGGCCCACCATATTTTTAATAAAAATATTTTATTTTCTAAAATTTTAACAATTCATAATAAATAGCCCTTTTATCAGAAAAATTCGAATCTCATGTGCTTTCCATAGGAAATTTAATTCTCTACAACTTTGTAAATTTAAATTTTCCTAAATTCCAAACGAAAAATGACTGAAATCCACATACGGACGATTTTTAAAACCTCCATTCCGACAAAATACTGATAAAATACCTCAGCATTAATTCCTTCATTTATAACCACATAAAATAAATATATCCATCATTTATATCCACATAAAATAAATATTTTCTTATCATATAAATCAATAATTAATTATTCATAAGTAATATTACAGAATCACATTTATGACAATCAGGTCGTTCCCAGGAAAGAGGGAGGCTTTCCGATAAGGATTTTTCCTTATTTGCGCGCAATTAGGTGACCAACCCCCTTTTCTAAACAGAATTTCCTTAGACATTGCCAATAATGCTATCTAATAATATTATTTAAATAATATGAATTATTGATCTGATAATGAAGATACTGTACAGTGACAAATATTGAACAACAATAATATAAAAAATTAACGCAGCAATTATTGAATCAATAAAATAAAATATTGAACAGTAATTACTGTAACAATTATTGAGTAGTGCCTTCTTAGTAAGAATCAATAATTCAACAATACTGTACAATACCGTGTGCTACTGTGCATCCACGTGTATTACTGTATTTTAACCACCGGGTATTCTAACAGTGTTAACGGTAACTATTACGCCGTTATTTATAAAAACTCAAACTTGTCGTGTTCTTCATCCGATAGTAATCCGTTATGGGGCCCACCAATGGCTGCGCCGTCGTATGAATATTTCCCAACAAAAAGAATATTTCACAACCAAACGAATATTCCCCAAAAAAATGAATATTTTATAACCACTTGCTTATTTTGCAAAATTTTCACATTTCACCTATAACCAAAGTATTATATCAAATTAATACCTTATTATTCACAATAATAAATAGAGGAACTTTGATTTTATTCATTAAAAAGTTAAGGTCTTACACATACGTCATAGATCTTACATCATTCGTATTAGCATGTTTATGACTAGTTGCAATTCTAATCTCAAATCCATTTTTACGAGCATATGATCTATAAAAATTTTCAACCTCTTCCAACTTACAAAATAATTGACCAACGTACGGGACAACTTCAGATTTACTACTTTCAACTTCACTGACAAACTCAGATGTATTTTCACAATTTAAACTTGCAACATAATCTGAAGAGGTAGATAAAAATACTTTCTTGTGGATATTATATGACATTTTACAAAACTTACTTTTGAATAATAGTGAAGAATTTTGCTCGATCAGAACTTCAACTTGAACTTGGGAAGTGGAAGTGGGCAACGAGATGGTACAAATGCTGAGTAGATGTAAGAAGAGGAATTAATATCTGAGAGCATAAACCAAACTGCAGGAGATGCAAGAAATGAAGGATATGAAGATAACTTGAGAAAATAGCAGCTTGCAACAGAGGGTTTAAAAGGGCAAAAAGACCAGCCGCTACTTGTTGTAGCGACTAATGCTCAATGCATCAAACTTATTTACTTTACTCATTCCTAATGTCAGATTTTCCCATTGATAGTCAGTATCATTATTATGTTTGACCACGTTGGTATACACCAAAAAGTTCAATGCATCAAGGACATATAATTCAATATTTAGTATAATAATAAAATAATAACAAATGAACAGCTACTATAATAAAATAATAATAATAATATAATAATATTAAAATTATAAGCTGCTACAATATGTAGCGATTTTGTTCTGTATAATAAAATAATAATAATTATAATAATGAAATAATAATAATAAAATAATAATAAACAAAGCAATAAAAGATGGCGAGTGTTTGGGGGGAAATGTATTTTTTATAATTTTTTATTGTAAGCTGGTATAGCTTGTAGCGACCGAGCACATCCGGAATTTTTTTTAATTTTTTATTGTAAGCCGGAACAAGCTGTCACGGCTTTACTTATAAATATTATTATTATTATTATTATTATTATTATTATTATTATTATTATTATTATTATAAGATATTATTATAATAATAATAATACCGACCGGAATAAGCTGTCACGGCTGGGTTTATAAACATTATTATTATTATTATAAGTATTATTATTATAATAATAATATATTATAATAATAATAATACTGACTGGAACTAGCCTGAACATCTAACTTTAGCTTCTTTGACTAATTTTTCTGCCACATCACCTCGGGAAAGAACACATGCAACATTGAAAAGGTAAAAAGCTGAAAAGCTAACACTGGAAAACTAAAAAGCTGAGCTTGGGTTTGAATTTTGTCCGAAAAAAGAGCTTGTACCGGCTTAGAAGAACTTATTTAACCATCTAAAAGGAGATGAGTATTTCTAAAATTCAGTAACATAAAGTTAGAGAAAAATTATAGAGAGAGCAAGAGAGAGAAAATTGGGATACAAATTGAGCCGGCTGGAGGACATACACCCATTTTAAAGACACAAAACTATTTGTAAGATATTGTTATTGGTATTTAATCTGGTTTTTTATATTATTGTTATTGTTTGTATTATTGGCATTATTATTATTGGCATCGTAAATAATAATAATATTTGTAAGATATTTGTAATAATCCAGATTTTTATTATAATATTTAAATATTTATTGAATTATATAAATATTTAATGGATGTGTTTATTGTTGAATAAGTATTTGTTTAATTTATTTGATGTGATTTGATTATTTATTTGTTTAATAAATAATTAATGATTTAAGAAAAGTAATTATTTTGAAATAGTAATCTAATTTAATTTAATAATTAAGTTAGAGAATTTATAATGATTAAATAAATTATTATATTATGCAATGAATTGTTATTAGAATTAATTAAATTAAGTATGAAAACTTAATTAATTAGAAGTGTGACAAATAACTTTATTATAAGTGGTTATTAAAATAAATTAAAGTAGTTTTAATTTATTTTGTCAAACAAGCCTTAAATATATATTAAGTCTTTAATTTTAAAGCGTTTTGCCAAATGGAGCCTTATGGCTTTTGGATTTTTAAATTTGATTTATTAATAATATAAAGTAAATAAAGAAAATATAAATAATGTATAATAATTTGTGGTAACCGCTGTTTTAATAATGCCATTAGTGGCGTCAGTTTTAAAACTTTTGAAAAGATAAGTTAGTTTATTTTAGTTACATCTAATCTATTTGGCTAAAGCCTAAGAGAGAAAAGGGAAGAAGAAAGAAAAGTTTCATAAAGTTTGAGAGAGTTTGAGAGAAAGACAAGTCTGTGATTCCAAAGCCACCAAAACAAATTCTCAGTGTTTAACAATGATTTCTTTAGCAACAAAAAGGTATGTTACATAACCTTAACATATATATTTTACGTTATAATCTCTAAGTCTCTGTGTTTTTTAATTTGACGGTAACATAAAATTCTTTACAAACTTTCTGTAAAACCATGAATTTATAATTGGTTAGGAAATTATGTGTATTTATAATTTTAATGGTTATACTAGCATAAATGTATATATATGTTGCATGCTAAAATACGTTCAAAGAGAAAGAAGAAATTAGTTTTACAGTGGACATGAGGATGAACATGAACATGTTTTGGAGTATAACAAAATTAATATTTTACCGTATGCTAATTATGAAATTGAAGCTTATGTATGTTAATTGGGTATGAATTTCAGAGAATCGTACTTTAAAGTAATCAAATTTGGGTTATTATTGATATTACAGTGTTAAACAACGTTAACAATGGAGTTTTTCTTAAAAACAGTGTTTTCAAATAATGAAATTTTCTAAAGTAGTTGTTTAATTGTTGGTAATTGTTATATGGATGATTGTTAAACGTTTATGTGTAGTTTGCGATGAAGTTATGGATGTTAATTAGTGTTAGAATTGAAGTAATAGACAAAAAAATTAGTTGTTCTGTTCTTCGTGGTTGGGTTCTGTGAGTTTCGGTGCCCCAGCGTCAAAATTCACGCCCCAGCGCCAAATTTCGCGCCTTGGCGCCAAGGTTTGCCCCCCAGCGCCAAAACGGGCCAGTAGCTCTCGCCCCAGCGCTGTATCTCGCGCCCCAACGCTGTAGCTTGCGCCCCAGCGCCACTATTCCGTGCCCCGGCGCCGGAAAAGTGGTATGGGTTGGACAGTTTTGACCTCCTATAGTAAAATGGTTATAACTTCCTCATACGAACTCCGATTGAGGTGATTCAAGATGATCCGGAACGAGGAAGAGTAGACCTACAACTTTCGTTCTTTAAGTTTTTCAATTTGAGGTCATTAGGATGGGTCAAAATGGTCATCTTTAGGACTGTTGTGTTTTCGAAGGCAATCGGAGGGTGTCGGACATGCACATATGCATGTGTCATGCTCCAGACCATAAAATATGTTTTCCTAAGTTACAAAACATGAATAATAGTAAATATAATTATGTTTAACATTAATATATGATGTATTAGATGATTTATAGAAGCATAGTAAGCATACACAAGAGAGGCAAATCTGGCGTGTGACGAATGAACGTCGAAACGCCGTGCCAAGTGTTAATGAACTTAAAAAGTGTTTCAATTCCATTGAAATGGATATTATAAGATATGGAATTGGTTTAATATAAAACCAATAAGTAGTCCTAGCAAGACTTAAGCACTTGAATGAACTGCGAAAATGAAATATAGGGAGATATAAGTTGAAAGTTAACACAATTAAGTTGAACATTGTGTATTTATGATAGGAAGGGTTATGAGACGTAGAGTAGAGTTTACATTACAATTACTATGTGTTGTTATGTGACTAATATTTGATGTGTATGATTATATAATTGCGTAGGGCACGTGAAGTGTAGATAGCTGTAAGCTGTTAAACTATTATTGGTAAACAACGATCAAGGCAAGTCTTTCGGTTTCTATTTACTACGTGGACTTGAGACGTATGATGAGAGTTTAGAAAATAGAAACCGAAAGACTTGCCTTGATCGTTGTTTACCAATAATAGTTTAACAGCTTACAACTATCTGCAATTCACGTGCCCTACACAATTATATAATCATACACATCAAATATTAGTCACATAACAACACATAGTAATTATAATGTAAACTCTACTCTACGTCTCATAACCCTTCCTATCATAAATACACAATGTTCAACTTAATTGTGTTAACTTTCAACTTATATCTCCCTATATTTCATTTTCGCAGTTCATTCAAGTGCTTAAGTCTTGCTAGGACTACTTATTGGTTTTATATTAAACCCATTCCATATCTTATAATATCTATTTCAATGGAATTGAAACACTTTTTAAGTTCATTAACACTTGGCACGGCGTTTCGACGTTCATTCGTCACACGCCAGATTTGCCTCTCTTGTGTATGCTTACTATGCTTCTATAACTCATCTAATACATCATATATTAATGTTAAACATAATTATATTTACTATTATTCATGTTTAGTAACTTACGACAACATCTTTTATGGTCTGGAGCACGACACATGCATATGTGCATGTCCGACACCCTCCGATTGCCTCCGAAAACACAACAGTCCTAAAGATGACCATTTTGACCCATCCTAATGACCTCAAATTGAAAAACTTAAAGAACGAAAGTTGTAGGTCTACTCGTCCTCGTTTCGGATCATCTTTAATCACCTCAATCGGAGTTCTTATGAGGAAGTTATGGCTATTTTACTACAGGAGATCAAAACTATCCAACCCAGACCACTTTTTCGGCGCCGGGGCGCGGAACAGTGGTGCTGGGGCGCGAGCTACAGTGCTGGGGCGCGAGATACAGCGCTGTGGCGTGAGCTACTGGCCCGTTTTGGCGCTAGGGCGCAAACCTTGGCGTCAGGGCGCGAAATTTGGCGCTGGGGCGTGAATTTTGATGCTGGGGCGCCGAAACTCGCAGAACCCAACCACGAAGAACAGAACAACTAATTTTTTTATCTATTACTTCAATTCTAACACTAATTAACATCCATAACTTCATCGCAAACTACACATAAACGTTTAACAATCATCCATATAACAATTACCAACAATTAAACAACTACTTTAGAAAACTTCATTATTTGAAAACACTGTTTTTAAGAAAAACTCCATTGTTAACGTTGTTTAACACTGTAATATCAATAATAACCCAAACTTGATTACTTTAAAGTACGATTCTCTGAAATTCATACCCAATTAACATACATAAGCTTCAATTTCACAATTAGCATACGATAAAATACTAATTTTGTTATACTCCAAAACATGTTCATGTTCATCCTCATGTCCACTGTAAAACTAATTTCTTCTTTCTCTTTGAACGTATTTTAGCATACAACATATATATACATTTATGCTAGTATAACCATTAAAATTATAAATACACATAATTTCCTAACCAATTATAAAATCATGGTTTTACAAAAAGTTTGTAAAAAATTTTATGTTACCGTCAAATTCAAAAACACAGAGACTTAGAGATTATAACGTAAAACATATATGTTAAGGTTATGTAACATACCTTTTTGTTGCTTAAGAAATCCTTGTTAAACACTGAGAATTTGTTTTGGTGGCTTTGGAATCACAGACTTGTCTTTCTCTCAAACTCTCTCAAACTTTATGAAACTTTTCTTTCTTCTTCCCTTTTCTCTCTTAGGCTTTAGCCAAATAGATTAGATGTAACTAAAATAAACTAACATATCTTTTCAAAAGTTTTAAAACTGACGCCACTAATGGCATTATTAAAACAACGGTTACCACAAATTATTATACATTATTTATATTTTCTTTATTTACTTTATATTATTAATAAATCAAATTTAAAAATTCAAAAGTCATAAGGCTCCGTTTGGCAAAACACTTTAAAATTAAAGACTTAATATATATTTAAGGCTTGTTTGGCAAAATAAATTAAAATTACTTTAATTTATTTTAATAATCACTTATAATAAAGTTATTTGTCACACTTCTAATTAATTAAGTTTTCATACTTAATTTAATTAATTCTAATAATAATTCATTGCATAATATAATAATTTATTTAATCATTATAAATTCTCTAACTTAATTATTAAATTAAATTAGATTACTATTTCAAAATAATTACTTTTCTTAAATCATTAATTATTTATTAAACAAATAAATAATCAAATCACATCAAATCAATTAAACAAATACTTATTCAACAATAAACACATCCATTAAATATTTATATAATTTAATAAATATTTAAATATTATAATAAAAATCTGGATTGTTACATCATTCCCTCCTTACAAGGATTCTGTCCTCAGAATCACAACTCAAGCCACTCATTCGTTACAATCTTCCCTACTTACAAAGATTCTGTCCCCAGAATCGAAGACACAAATTACACAAATAGCTCAGAGAAATCTTTCATCATTTTATCTAAATATATATTTTATATTTCCTACTACATTCATTACCTAACAAATTCTAGGTTTCATTTTATAACTTTCATTTGAACTCAATTATATTTTGAGTATTATATATCTTTTAACCCATTCATTTCCTTTTCTAAGGATCGTTATCATAAACACTCGGGAAACGCTATCATAAACACTCGGAATATTACATTCACCCTTTCTTCTAAGAATTTCGTCCTCGAAATTTTAATTATTAATTTTTATTCATTCATTCTATCAAAGTAGATTTTACATCACTGCTTCATTCATTCATTGGATTCTATAACCACTTTCATTCCACAAACATCATTCTATAATTATTAAACTTTTCTATTAAAAATTTCATATTATTTTTTATTTTTTTTGATAACTCACATCCTTCTCACTTCAAAATCTCTTTTCTCACTTATTCAACATATTCATCATTCAGTGTCGTATTCTATGACTCACTTCTTTCTAAGGGATCCTTACCACATTCACCTTTTAGAATACCAAGAATCTTTCACAATTGCTCAATAATTGGGAAGCGATTTGAATAACAGGAATTTAAAAGATTCCAAATCATGTTGAGGGTCATAAGACCACGAACTATGTCCACAGTTGTAAGTAATCTTTCAACTTCAACTTTAACAGTCATAAGACTATAAGGACCCCCGTACTTAGGGTGTTAAGCCCTTCGTACGATGTAGTGTGCACAAACATTTAAACGCTATGCGTATGTCTATAGTTATAAGTAATCTTTCAACTTAAACTTTAACAGTCAGAAGACTATAGGGACTCCTCGTAGTTAGGGTGATCAGCCCTTCGTACAATGTATTGTGCACAAACATCTCAACGCCTCCGCGTAATCCCCTATAAAAGGGTTGTTCATCTCAGCTTTTAAACATCTGAATCCGCACCAAAACAATTTGGTTTGGCATAACTTCTCAAGAAACTCTTGAATTTCATGAACATCTTTCAATATTCGTCTAGCTGAATCAAATAGCAAAGTCTTCTACAACAATTCGAACGTCAATCGAAATATACATATACATATATATATATATATATATATATATATATTCTCATATCTTAAAGAAATCTCAAAAATCTTTTTATGACGTCATGATACCGCACTGTATTTACAGTCCGTTGAGGATTCCGTCATTTGGTGACTTTATCATACTACATCATACCATAGTGGGTTGACGATCCTTAGATCACATCCAACACTAGGTAATACTGCATTGATGACTCCATCATTTTTATCATCTTTGCACCATGTTACATGATGCATTAATGATATAAAATATATTTTGATATATTACAAATCATTTTTGTCTAGCCGAAGTAATTAGCATAAACATACGAATAATAGTATTGTTGTTAAAACTCATTGGTTCCATCATTTGATCCAATGTTTTTCAAGAAAATAAAAGTGTAAACATCAGCACGAAGTCAATAAATTTCGAAAGTCTAACATAGCTAGTAGATTTAGAATACCTATGCTTCCACCATCAACTCCACTTTCTATAATGATTCATTGCTTAATAGGTCTATCTATTCCTATCATCCTCAATACTCTATTCACACTTAATTATACCCTAGTTCATCAAACTTACCACACGTTATGAGTTCAGGAACTTGCCACAATCATATGAGTTTAAGAACTTATCCTAGTCAGACCATAGGCGTCCATTCGCTGAGGGGTTCAAAAATATACCATATAATTATGAGTCACGAACCTACCATAAGTATGAGTTTTAAGAACTCGCACTTAACCTTATAATATTCTCTAACTATACTCTACCTATCTGTTATACACATGAGAAAAGAATCACCTTCTCAACAGACATATAATAAACAGCGCGACACAAACATTCCAATGATTATCAATGTGATAAATTGAGTACAAGCACAAAACCCTCGCCCATACAAAGGTTTGTACAACTCAGCCACCACCTGAGTCCTCAATTGAAATCCCACCTAACTCTATCTTACTCTTAACTTGCTCTTTGCTCGATACGAATTCCTCGTGTCACATCATCTATAACTCCTCATGAGTTATCTCATACTATTTCATAGTACACCATCTTCATAGCATTAAGCTATAATCATTCAAACATTACAGACCATATTTCTTTTATAACTTAAACAGATCACGTCGTGACCTTATTCTATAATCATCTCTCTTAAAATTCTTTTGTTAACTCGTGATCGTTTTGTTTTATGATCCCCATTCTTTCTCTTTTTCATCATTTACGACATTATTCGTTATCTTGGCTATTGGAGTTAGGAAACTCCCATTTCTTATCTTTATATCTTCAAGATTCTTCTTTGAATCTTCTTGTTTATATAACAATTCTTCCTTTAAGAATTTCTAACTTCATTTACATCGCTCAAAATTTCATTCAAGTTCTAAACTCTCATCATACGTGTCCATTTCTACACTTGGTACACATCGAGTCTCTAACAGTTTTAATATGGTACGCTGAGTGGTTTCCCACAAACAACCAACAAACTAGGTTCCGAGTTGCTAGTTCGTATATACCTCCGCTCCATGAAGGAATCGTTTAGCCCAGATACCATACATCAACTATTAAAGAGTACAATTGTACCACACTTAGACATAACTCTCTATTCATAACTTCTTTATCACTCTTCTTATAGACACTGTCTATTTATTATCACATTACATTCTTATTATTGGAGTTGGGTAACCCCACATTCATATTCTTTATAACTCTGCGAGATTCTTATTTGAATCCTTTCACGCAAGTAGGAAAATACTCATTCGTTACAATCGTTGCGATTCAGGGTAAGAAAGAAGGAAATGTATAAAAGTTTTAAATATTCCGCAATTTTATTAAGTTTAACATCGAATAATGATGTATTATTTAGAGGTTGAATGTATGGTTAACGACTGAAGTCGGGATTTAAATTGTATAGATTGTGGGGTCGTTACAATATTGATATTGTTATTATTGGTATTAATATTATATTATTGTTATTGTTCAATGTTTAAGATTTTTTATTTTATTATTATTTTCGTATAATAATAAAATAAAACTATTAAATTATATAAATGATAATAACTCATTACACTCAAACACTAGATACCTAGTATTTTGCTCATTACACGCAATAAATGTGGGTAACATACATGTTAATCCTGTTTTTACCGCTACATGTTATTATTATTATTTTGTCATGCATGTTATATTATGGTTTTATAATATAAATAATAATAATTATTTTTTTTTGTCAAGACAGTCAATATACTATTTTTGTCATGCATGTTATTATTTATTATTTTATCCTGCTTGTTATACTATTAAATTATATAATAAATAATTATTATTATTGCTGTTTTTGTCATGCATGTTAATATTATTATTTTGTCATGCATGTTCAATACTAGATCTTAATACTATCATTATTATCAGTCAAATTATTATCATTATTATCATTCAAATTGTTATCTAGATCTTAATACTAATAATGGATTGATTTTGTATTTTTAGGTAAAAGATAGACATCTGGGAATATGGGCCAATTGATCCAAGTGTTCTTCATGATCAACAAGATCATGTATCAGATGACATATATCATGGGAAAGATAGGGAAAAACTAGGCTCTAGTCAATATATGGATCAAAAATATAATCAGTGGAATTTGACAAAAGAACAAAAATTCTTTTAGATAAATGTGGTTTTGGAGTTTTTAGTTTTCGAGGTGTTGTACACCAAACTGACCTTGGTCTCATATCTGCCCTTGTCGAGAGAAGGCGCCCAAAGACCAATACTTTTCATTTAAATTGTGGAGAAATAACAATCACGTTAGATGATGTTCACTTTATTTTTGGGTTACCGGTGGTGGGAAAGCCCTTAATGGGTCCCCTTGCTGTCACCAATTTGAATTATTTTAGAGATTGTTGTGGAGATAAATTAGTTGGTGCATATTTTAGTTCAAAAAAGCGCAGTGCAATTTCATTAGTGTGGTTGCATGAACATTTTAATAATTGTCCGGAGAATGCAAGTAAAGATGTTGTAGGGCGACACACAAATGCCTACATGTTGTGGTTGTGTGGGGCAATATTATTCCCGAATAAGAATATGAATAGTGTGCACCCAAAGTATATGTCTTTTATTGCCAACGCTGAAGATTGTGTAACTTATTCTTGGGGTAGGACAGTGTTAGCAAATTTGTACAGGTCTTTATATACTGCTACTAGGAAAGGAGTTAAATACATTAATGGTTGTGTAACATTGTTACAAATTTGAGCCTATGAACATGTAAATATTGGAAGGCCAAACCCTTGGCCACAATCATCCGTATGGTTACCTAGGGCTTTAGCATGGTCATATTTTGGAGCCCACAATTTGTAAGGTTTTATGAAAATCAAAGTAGTAATCAAATTACAAAATTAGCGGAAGCAAAGTAAAATAAGATTTTAAAATTTTTTACAAACCAATTACCCGGATCATCCTTTATGCATATTATTAATTAAAACGAAGAACAAGAAGTTATGGAATCATACCCTTGTAGATACGAGCTTCCACATGTACGAGTTCACCTCCTACTTCTCCGCGATCTCCTTAAATCTCCGGGTAGATTCCTTCCTTTGATTAATGTAAGCCACCCAAGTGTATGGCCTCTAGAGGTGATCCACCAAGGAAGAAGAATTTTTAAAAAGAAAGGTGTACTAGCTCAAACCCTAATTTTTCTTAGCTCTGTAGAAAAAGGGGCATACTCTCCAACAATTGGAATCCCGCATCCTTGATAATTAATCAAACTCCTTTAACTAATTTTGTCTCCTAATCCTATTAGGAATAAATGAGAGTACTTATATTAAATTAATTCATAAACTCTTTTAGAAATTAAAATAATAATAATTGTAATAATATTAATAAGACTCCTCTTATTAATTTATATTTAATATTTCATAAATATTAAATAGTAAATACTAAGCTATTTAATTTATTCTATCATCATAAATTAAATTAAATATACTTAACATATTATTACGATTATGCCATTAATTTCTTAAATAATTATTCTTCATTTTATGGTGTAACCCTTTAGGTTCTCTATATTAAAAAGGTTGTGAATAAATCAATTAGAACAATTCTAATCTTATTTAAATAAATAAATTAAATTATTAATTTATTTAAATAAATAATATTTATTCTACAATAGGGATAAGCCTCCCTAGTGATCAACGACTTTTCAGATAATATAGATTTCAACATTAATCATAAAAGAACCTTTGAGTAAATAGTTATTGTATAATTCAATCCTTCAACAATACAATGTCTCAATTAAATATAAGACATGGAATTACTGTCATGTCTTATTTTATTTAATTATATGTATTTCGATTCTTAAATGCACAACTCCTAATGAATACAAATTAGAAACTACTTTCTAATTTTATTCCACCTTGGCCAAGTATTCCTAGGTTGTCATTTATCGAATCACATAGAACATTTCTCTTCTTTTAATAGAAGTGGTAGATTCTTTATTGATCATTCATTATCTTCATATATAACTTATTACACCCAAGCATACCCTTTGATATACTCTAAGAGTCTTAAGGAATAAGTCAAAGTGTAATTCATTATATATAAGATACTATGATGATTTCAAGTCTAAGGATCATTTGTACTACTATCACTATAGGAATTCCTATTGACATGCAAGTAAAACTCCATTAGGTATTCCTTAGCGAGTCACGTTCAGTGAACTTATTCTCTAATAAGCACCTACATACTTGCTTTAGTGTCTCCACATAAATGATTATGAGATCAATCATTCTCATCCAATGAGCAAGCAACATATGTATCAATCTATCCGGATTCACTAATCCTCATTTTAGTAATCCATCGATTGAGAATATTTTAGTTTTAAGCTATCTAAGAATTTAGATCTCGTTAGCATGATCTCATCATGATTCTAAAAGCATTGCTTAAAACTATGTGTTTATCACATATTATTAAAACAGCACCATGTTGAAAATAAATGCCTTTAATAAATAATTCTTTTATTAATAAATGAATAAGATTGATTATAAAGTATATGCTTTATAATCATACATGATTGACTTGTATGCATACTACTTTTAACCTCCCACTTGCACTAAAGTCAATGGCCGTGGTATCTCATACCCATCTTCTATAAGTAACAATCAAACTGCTGTTGTGTTAACGCTTAAGTAAATGGATCTGCAATATTGTCTTGAGAGTCCACACGCTCCAGGGTGATGTCTCCTCTTTCAATGATCTCTTTGATAAAATGAAATCACCACAACACGTGTTTAGATTTCTGATGAGACCTAGATTCCTTAGCCTGCGCAACAGCTCTAGTGTTGTCACAGAATAAAGGTACTGGTCCTGTAATGCTAGGAACCACACCAAGTTCGGTAATGAATTTCTTCATCAAAACAGCTTCCTTTGCAGCTTGACTTGCAGCTATGTACTTTGCCTCTGTCACTGAATCAGACACTGTTTGCTGTTTGGAACTCTTCCAACTCACTGCGCCACCGTTTAAGGTAAACACAAACCCCGAAACGAATTTACTGTCATCTTGGTCCGTTTGAAACTTGAGTCTGTGAAGCCCTCTAGTTTCAATTCAGACCCACCGTAGACAAGAAATACATCCTTAATTCTTCTTAAGTACTTTAGGATATTTTTCACTGCCTTCCAGTGTTCTTCTCCTAGATTCGACTGATATCTGCTTGTTATACTAAGTGCATGAGCGACATATGCTCTAGTACATATCATACCATACATGACAGATCCTATTGCTGAAGCATAAGGAATCTTACTCATACGGTCTCTCTCTTCACGTGTCTTTGGGGCCTGTTTCTTGGAGAGATATATTCCATGGCTCATCGGCATGAGACCTCTTTTGGAATCTTCCATGCTAAACTTCTTTAGCATCGAGTCAATGTACGTTGCTTGGGATAAGCCAAGCATCCTTTTAGATCTATCTCTATAGATCTTTATCCCCAAAATATAGGATGCTTCTCCCAAGTCCTTCATGGAGAAGTGTTTAGATAACCAGATTTTAATTGATTGTAGCATAGGGATATCATTCTCTGTTGGGAGAGTGCATATTTTGATTTGATGTTTAAAGTAAATGCTCATGATTATATGTAAAGTCCTTCAAGGAATATATGTATAAGGACTTAGTGATAGATCAAATGTATTAGGTTGATCTAAGATTTTAATGTTTATCATTTTGTAAATGAATGTATAGATGAAGAGATCAAAGATGTTAGGTTGGTCTATATCTTGAGATGTAATAGATAGGCTTCAATGAGATAGCAGTCTATCGAGTTGATCAAGAGATTGCAGAAGCCAAGGCAGAATCGTAGAGCATCAAGGATCGTAGTGTGTCTGCCTTGAAGGGCCTCTTCGGAAATCGTAGAGTTGTCCCAACGTTTACCGAGCCAACTCAGAGATCGTAGTGTGCTCTCAAAAATGTAGAGTCTGCAAGACAAGCAAGCAAAGATTGTAGTGTGCCAGTCCTTAAGAGAAATTGTAGTGTTCTCGTTTGCGAGTATCGGATCAAGCACCAAGGTGGCAAGACACCACGATCTAAATCGTAGAGTATCATCTGTCTGTGTCAGAAGCATCGAGCCTCGCTCATTTGTTTAAAGATAGATCCCAACAAATGTGGAATGGGTTATAAATGTTGAAGTACTCACCAGTCTTAATGGAATAAAAGATATCCTTAGTATGCAACAAAGAAGCGTATTGAAGAAGCTAAGGAAAGTACCATTGGTCAGAAGAAAACACCTTTTCAAGTGTTAGGCGAGAAAGCAGTCTGCTGTGTCAGTGGGCCAGAATGCAATTCAGAAGATGTGCAGAAAAGTCTCCATCAAAGTTCAGAAATGTCAAACGCATTTAATGCTTCAACGAATGGATCTAACGGATAAATTTAAAGGATCACATATATGAAAAACACCAACAGATGAAGAACCATGCAAACATTGACCAAAATGCTGAAGAACACTCAACGCTCAACTCTACTATATGAGAAAAAGAGAAAGCTTGCTCAGCTACTCAGTTCTTTCAAACAAGTGTTTAACGGCAGCTGAGTAGCACCAACCAAGAACTCAACAACTACCAATCAACTTAAGTAAGAGTTCCAAGTTAGAAGGACTTGAAGAGTTCTAAGTGAACTGTAAAGAACCAAGTCTGTTGGACTTGAAGAGTTCAAGAGTGAACTAAGAAATGCCTAGACTGCTATTCTAGAAGGAATCTATGAGATTCAAAAAGTGTAAAAGATATCCTTAGTAGATTTGCTGTAGCATCCCCAAATCCGGGTACTTTTTACCACGAATCTGGTATACTATTTATATAACTATTGCGGAAGATATAAACATAAATTGTTTATACATTAAACTTTTACACATCATTCCCAAGGTCTACAACCTTAACTTAATACATACCTTCAATATCTTAAAGGTTTACAATGATATTTTCGTCAGAAAATTTAATAGATCTAACTGCACTATAATTTAATCTTGTACTTTATCTTCGCTTCTGTCTTTACTCAAGCTTTCATCTTAATCTGAAAATTTTATCATGATATAGCAAGGGTGAGCATCAAATTTGCCCAGCAAGTTTAAATTCAATAAAGATATATCATGACTGAAAGAATTGAACAATAAGCCAGCTAACTTTCAACAATATAAACATTGTGAAAGAGCATGAACAAATTTTCTTAGCTGAACGACCAAGTCAATAAAAATGAATGGTCAAGCATAAACATGAACAGATTAACTGAACCAAATGGTAATGAAGGTGATCAGCCTTTCATACCTGATTAACATTTACAATATGCACAACGTGCGAATCAATAACCAATATAGACGTGAATAATCAACAACAATTATTCATTAACATGCTTTGAACATACAACTCAAGTTTGAGTTAGGGAAAAACTTGCCTGATTCGTTGACTACTGCTACGCAGTTTAAGTTAACTTCTTTTGGTAAGACCTATCATTAATAATAAGATTGGACTTTCAATCAGCATATTCTACTTTGTATCATAATACAATTACTTTGTCAATAGATTATCTAACACTTAATCAAATATTAGATAACATCGTAACACATCGGTATTATTATCATTTTTGGATAATTATTCAATCACTGTATCATATTCATTATGATTAAACACTTAATCTTTCATATTATAAACTCTTTTCTATAATCCAGCAAAATGTTTATAATTCAGCAAACTATTTTCTCTAATTCAGTAAGCTGTTTTCTCTAATACTTCAATCCAGCTAGCTGGATTCATAATCTTTCAACCTAATGACCAATCCAGCAGACTGGATACATAATTCTTTTAATCCAGCAAGTCAAACTGCAATCCAGCAAACTAGATTACAAATCCAGCAACTAGATTGCAATCCAGCAAGTTAGATTCAACATATTTTCAATTCAGTAAACTTCTTTTCAATCCAGCAAACTGGATTCATCAGATTTTCTAATCCAGCAAGCTGGATTCATATCCGAACACGAAAATACCAAATCAACTTATTATTTTCCTATCCTTTGCACAAACATGTATACACATATTTCATACACAAAAAGTATTTTTCCAAAATTTTCCAACTTCCTTTGGTATTTTTTTAAAAATTATTCTCAGTTAATTCCTTAAGAAATTAGCTACCTCGTGCTTAACTCCAGAAATTCCCATCTCTTGGCACAATCTTATACGTCTTAACGTGACCCTCCAATTTAAATTTCGTGGCCATCGGAGTTATAGAACTCCGGTTATAGCCATTTTCGTCAGAAAATCACAAAAATTGAAATGGTCATAACTTGCTCATTTTAACTCGGAATGAGCTCATTTTTGGACACAAGGTACTTGATATCATATATTTTCATCTCCCAAAAGGCCAGAATTTTTCTCACATTTTAAGTTGCCGAAAATGTCCTTTTAAAAATTTGGGCAGAAGCTAAAATAGTATTTTGCAGTTTTTCGTGCTTTATTAAATATTTTCCATACGGAAATCTACAACTCCTTTTTCAGTGATTCCACTTGGAGATGTTAGATAACTTATCATAGTACTCTCCCAAATTTTTCCAGAATTTTTAGATGTCCGAAAAATGACCAAACTGCCCCTACTCTTTGACTGTCCAAAACAGTCCATTTTTCCTTAAAAACACAAAACTGTTTTTGCTAAAACAGTCACTAAAACTTGTGTACTAAACATTTTTGAGTTCTACCACTTGGGTTTAGTAGTTAACTTACATATCTAGCACTTCCCTTCGACGGATTGCAAAAAGAAGGTGTAGATCAAAAACGGTGGAAATCCAAATTACATAGAAATTTTAGAGCTTATAAAACTAGAAAAATCACTTTTTTTTTTATTTTCGATTTCCAACTAAATCAGCACCCAATATGGGTAGATCTATACATGAAACACACATAAACACATAGATCTAAGGTTTTTGAGTTTAGAAATATAGATTCAAAGTTTGATTTACAATAATCAAAAATTATATAAACAAAAGGGGTTATACCTTTGATTCTCATGCTATCCTTTCTTATTCTTTCAAAGTAGGAGATGAACTTTGAATAGAAAGAAAATCCAAATCTCTTCTCATTGCTCCCACTCCAGCCGTCTCTCTCCTCTCTCTTCTCTAGTCTCTCTCTTAGTTCTTAGTTTATGCTAGCAAATAGGGAAATGAAATAAAAGAGAAGAGAGAGAAAATTAGATTTTTATTTGGTGCTTGTAAAAATGTATATAGATATATTATGTATATCCATATACATCTCCCAACTTCTTTTCCTTTCTCTCACTTAATCATCACATGGATATGTATGGGAGAGTAATATGCAAGGTGGCCCCTTAAACAATTGGACACTTAGCTTAATTTGGTGGAATGTCTTTTGAAAATTTGTGGCTTAAATTGATGATAAGTATTCCCCTTTCTCCTCTCTTTTGAATCCGGCCAAGTGGCCTTGCTTTGCTCCCACAAATTCTCTTTCTTACTAAATCACCACATAGATATATGTGGAAGACTAGTAAACAAAGTGGCACCTTAATTAATGTGACACATGGGTAAAGATCTTTTGCAAATTTGTGGCTTAGCATGATGACAAGCATGACTCCTTTCCTCTCTTCATATATCCGGCCAAGTGGCCCAAATTCTTCCAAGTCTTGCTTCCTTAATGAAATATCTAATGTACATAAAGTCCAAAGTGCCCTTTCTTCAATTGGGCTCCAAGTTTGGGCTCATATACTTTTAGATCCTTTGAGCTTCTAAATTAATTTCTTGGGCCATAAAAATAAATTAGATCCAATACTTTTAATATTCTCATTCCCTAATTATTTAATTAGGGTATCCATTCCAAACATTTAGAATTTAAGTCACCACTCTTGTATATTAAATTCTATAACCCAACTAAACTTGTTTTAATTAAGTTATAAAATTAATAACTTGAGATAATAAAAATATATCTCTTAACTTAATATTATTTATTGTTATTCTCCCACATGTTCCTTAACAATTGGGCTCACTTGGACTTAACACTTAATTCCTTTGGCTTTTCCAAATAAAATATTTGGACTTCCTAGCTAAAATGTTTGGGCCATAAACATTAATATGCTCCATTACATTTAATTATATCTTACCCTAATCATTTAGTTAGGGTTTTCATGCACTCAATTTAAATACAAATACATTTAATTTCCTTAACCCAATTAGATTTACATTAATTAGGTTATAAAATTAATTAACCGAGATGTATAAAATAAATCTCTTAAAATTAGTATATATTTTATATACTCATCCCATAACCCTTAAGTTATTTAATTCTTCATTCCTAATATATAATTAGGATTACACAAGTTTCTTTTATTTGTCATCACATAATATTCGTATTCACTTACTCACATAATCATTAAATAAATTATGACATGCTTCACAATTCTCTTAGATTAGGTCACTAGTATATATTTAATTACAAGGACCACTAAATAACAATAACCATTTAGGTTATTTAATTATCATACTTAATAACTTATTTAAGTTATACAATTTATATTGTATAATTTTAATTTAATTTCCTCCTCCTCTCCATAAATTGTTTTCAAACAATTTATTTATATATTAAATATATAAATTTAATATATTCAATCATTTATTCAAATATGAATTTAATTTACTAACTACTTTGATACCAATATTCATATCTACATATTGGATCTCATCTCATATTTTAGCTTTACATCATTGGTATAATATTAAATATTATATCATTATCCATATAACATCTTTCACTTCTCACACTGATTTTGACTTTTCTCCATAAAAAGTCAACTATTGACTTTGAACAAAAGTCAACCTTTACACACTTTGTGTTTACTGTCCATTTTGACTAATCTTGACGTTCCGGACGCAACCGAGCAGTCCATGCTTCAAAATTCTATCTCTAACTCAAATTTTGAGTTTTCAATTACTCCATTCTTATTGTTAATCGTATTAACTAACGACTTTATACTTATTCAAATTCTTATTTGCCAGTCAAGGCCAACGTTCAAGCTATGTTAATTACTAACATAGTTTTATCTTGATCCTTATATCATTAACTTAATTCAACATTCCTCTTGCTAAAATATTTATAGCACCTTACTAAGTATATATATTTCTATACATATACTCATCTTCGTTTAACCTTATAACATCTCTTCATGTAAAATCTTATCTCCTTACTAAAATTTTCATATGTACTTATATAACATTTCTTAGACTATTCAGTTCATATTGAATTTACAGGTATCGTAATACCTTATTCTCGATATTCCTTCAAGTACATATTAATTCATTTCTAGGGTTTTGAAATTTTGTAACCCATATTTCTTTATTCTCATTCAATTAAGAAACCATATAGGTTCTTCTTAAAAATTTTGAAATCCTTGAAATTCCTTCACAAAAATGTCAATGCCATACACTTATTTTCTGTCTAGGTTCATCTTATAACCTTTAATCCATCATTTTAGGATTTTAATAATTATCTAAATTCTCGGGTTGTCACATTCACCCCTTCTTCTAAGAATTTCGTCCCCGAAATTAAAGCATACCAATCTCTGCTTATTCTCTTGATCAAAACTAGGTTTTTATCTTAACCTTTACAATTTCCTCCTTTGAGGATTTCTCATCTATTATCACATTACACCATAACTACTCACTAGGAGTTTACATCTTCTAAACATTCAGCAAAACTAGGTTGTCATAATAACCTTTACTCAATCATCTCAGATTCTACTCGTACGCAACGAGTTCACAATATTTCATATCCATCATCACATACTACCACAACATTACTCTAAAGAGTTAAAAAAAAACTTTTCATATCTGTCTGAGGGATCATAAAAACCATGAACTTTGAGGTTTAGGGGTATTTCTACCTGCTACCTCTTTCAATTACGAAAGAAAGGTACTCTACCTCTGAAATATTTTATATTTGGTATGTTTACAATCACAAAGAAGGTAAATTACCGATGCGGGTACTTTAGAGGATCAGTCTGTTGTACCTTAGTAATCGGAACGACTATATGCGTTCTTAGATTGGAATATTTTATCCAATTAGTATATCCCCATTTTCAGGGTTGTTCACCTCAGACTCATCATAAGATTCCGCACCAAAGCAATTTGGTTCGGCATAAGCTTTTAAAGAATACTTTGAATTCCATAAACATTTGTCTAGCTGAATCAAATAGCTTAGACGCATATCAATCATTCGAATTTCAATCGAAACATTGCTGGCCAAATTCAGTTGGCAATAATTTATCTTTAAAATTCTTAAAAATCATTTTGACGTCATGATACCGCACTGTATTTACAGTCCTTTTGAGGATTCCGTCATTGCGTGACTTTGTCATACTACATCATTCCATAGTGGGCTGACGATCTTTAGATCACATACCACACTAGGTAATTCTGCATTGATAACTCCATCATTTTTATCATCTCTGCACCAGGTTGCATGATGCATTAATGATATAAAAATACATTTTGATAATTCAAATTATTTTCGTCTTGCCGAATCAATTGGCCTAGACTCTTCTTTAAACTGTTCAAAAACCTTTGAAAATCATCTTTGGTGTCATCATGCCACAACATGTAACGATGTGTTAGTGGCCCGAAGTCCACACCTACACACTTGTCACCATGTGTCGAGGATAACAAAAATTCATTTTTAAAAGCACATCAGTGCGAATTTAGCTTGATGTCAAAAACTTTGAAGTCTAGCATAGCTAGAAGATTTGGAATACCTATGCTTCCACCATCAACTTCAATTTCTCTACTGATCCATTTCTTAATAAGTCTATCTATTTCTATCATCTTCAATGCTCCAATCTCAACATAACTATACCAGTTCGTCAAACTTACCATACATTATGAGTTCAGGAACTTTCCACAATCATATGAGTTTAAGAACTTGTCCTAGTCAGACCTTTGGCGTCCATTCGCTGAGGGGTTCATAAATATTTCATATAATTATGAGTCACGAACGTACCATAAGTATGAGTTTTAAGAACTCGTACTTAACCTTATATTCTCTACCTATTCGTTATACACATGAGAAAAGAATCACCTTATCCACATGCATATAGCAAATAGCGCGACATTAGGTTCCAATGATTATCAATGTAAGAAACTAAGTGGTTGTCAAACCAAACTCGGCCACTAATCAATATAGGAAGCTAAGCGAACAATTCCCCGCCCATACAAAGAATCGGTCAACCTAACCACTATATCGACCAGGAAGCTAAGTGATTCTAAAACCAAGTACAAATTCCCTGCCCATACAAGGAATCATACAACTCAGCTGCTGACATGAGTCCTCAATTGAAATCCCTCACCATTCTAACTTTCTCTTTTCTTAATACGAATTTTCTTTAATCCGTATCTTAACATTTACCACTCTTTTCTGAGTTTACATTGTACCATTTCATAGTACATTCTCTTTATAGCGTCAAGCTATATCATACCAA
The DNA here is from genome assembly GCA_016801055.1 of Panax notoginseng. Classification (NCBI taxonomy): domain Eukaryota; kingdom Viridiplantae; phylum Streptophyta; class Magnoliopsida; order Apiales; family Araliaceae; genus Panax; species Panax notoginseng. The sequence goes on along the minus strand of CM029017.1, from coordinate 96,583,811 downwards.
TCATTTAACATATCATATGTTATTCAACGATTTATTCTGATCACGTCGTGATCTTATTTCGTAATCATTTCTCCTTATACTTACGATCGTTTTATTTTACGATCTTCTTATTCTTCTCTTTAATCATATTATATTATGATTTTAATAACACTTCTCATCTTATAGACATAGTCTATTTATTATCACTTTTCATCTCTATTACTGGAATCAGGTAACTCCGGATTCTTATCCTTATAGCTCTTTAAGATTCTTCTTTGAATCTTAATTATCTTTCTCTTTACTTAATAATGAATTTCGAAAAATTCATCTCTTATCCCTTAAACTCGATCTGAGTTTATTCCTTATCATCATCTCCGCGGTTATAGCCTAAGGTACCCCTACCTAAGGTTTATAACCTACAGCTCTGATACCAACTGTAGCATCCCCAAATCCGGGTACTTTTTACCACGAATCTGGTATACTATTTATATAACTATTGCGGAAGATATAAACATAAATTGTTTATACATTAAACTTTTACACATCATTCCCAAAGTCTACAACCTTAACTTAATACATACCTTCAATATCTTAAAGGTTTACAATGATATTTTCGTCAGAAAATTTAATAGATCTAACTGCACTATAATTTAATCTTGTACTTTGTCTTCGCTTCTGTCTTTACTCAAGCTTTCATCTTAATCTGAAAATTTTATCATGATATAGCAAGGGTGAGCATCAAATTTGCCCAGCAAGTTTAAATTCAATAAAGATATATCATGACTGAAAGAATTGAACAATAAGCCAGCTAACTTTCAACAATATAAACATTGTGAAAGAGCATGAACAAATTTTCTTAGCTGAACGACCAAGTCAATAAAAATGAATGGTCAAGCATAAACATGAACAGATTAACTGAACCAAATGGTAATGAAGGTGATCAGCCTTTCATACCTGATTAACATTTACAATATGCACAACGTGCGAATCAATAACCAATATAGACGTGAATAATCAACAACAATTATTCATTAACATGCTTTGAACATACAACTCAAGTTTGAGTTAGGGAAAAACTTGCCTGATTCGTTGACTACTGCTACGCAGTTTAAGTTAACTTCTTTCGGTAAGACCTATCGTTAATAATAAGATTGGTCTTTCAATCAGCATATTCTACTTTGTATCATAATACAATTACTTTGTCAATAGATTATCTAACACTTAATCAAATATTAGATAACATCGTAACACATCGGTATTATTATCATTTTTGGATAATTATTCAATCACTGTATCATATTCATTATGATTAAACACTTAATCTTTCATATTATAAACTCTTTTCTATAATCCAGCAAAATGTTTATAATTCAGCAAACTGTTTTCTCTAATTCAGTAAGCTGTTTTCTCTAATACTTCAATCCAGCTAGCTGGATTCATAATCCTTCAACCTAATGACCAATCCAGCAGACTGGATACATAATTCCTTTAATCCAGCAAGTCAAACTGCAATCCAGCAAACTAGATTACAAATCTAGCAACTAGATTGCAATCCAGCAAGTTAGATTCAACATATTTTCAATTCAGTAAACTTCTTTTCAATCCAGCAAACTGGATTCATCAGATTTTCTAATCCAGCAAGCTGGATTCATATCCGAACACGAAAATACCAAATCAACTTATTATTTTCCCATCCTTTGCACAAACATGTATACACATATTTCATACACAAAAAGTATTTTTCCAAAATTTTCTAACTTCCTTTGGTATTTTTTTAAAAATTATTCTCAGTTAATTCCTTAAGAAATTAGCTACCTCGTGCTTAACTCCAAAAATTCCCATCTCTTGGCACAATCTTATACGTCTTAACGTGACACTCCAGTTTAAATTTCGTGGCCATCGGAGTTATAGAACTCCGGTTATAGCCATTTTCGTCGGAAAATCACAAAAATTGAAATGGTCATAACTTGCTCATTTTAACTCGGAATGAGCTCATTTTTGGACACAAGGTACTTGATATCATATATTTTCATGTCCCAAAAGGCCAGAATTTTTCTCACACTTTAAGTTGCCGAAAATGCCCTTTTAAAAATTTGGGCAGAAGCTAAAATAGCATTTTGCAGTTTTTTGTGCTTTATTAAATATTTTCCATACGGAAATCTACAACTCCTTTTTCAGTGATTCCACTTGGAGATGTTAGATAACTTATCATAGTACTCTCCCAAATTTTTCCAGAATTTTTAGATGTCCGAAAAATGACCAAACTGCCCCTACTCTTTGACTGTCCAAAACAGTCCATTTTTCCTTAAAAACACAAAACTGTTTTTGCTAAAACAGTCACTAAAACTTGTGTACTAAACATTTTTGAGTTCTACCACTTGGGTTTAGTAGTTAACTTACATATCTAGCACTTCCCTACGACAGATTGCAAAAAGAAGGTGTAGGTCAAAAATGGTGGAAATCCAAAGTACATAGAAATTTTAGAGCTTATAAAACTAGAAAAATCACTTTTCTTTATTTTCGATTTCCAACTAAATCAGCACCCAATATGGGTAGATCAATACATGAAACACTCATAAACACATAGATCTAAGGTTTTTGAGTTTAGAAATATAGATTCAAAGTTTGATTTACAATAATCAAAAATTATATAAACAAAAGGGGTTATACCTTTGATTCTCATGCTATCCTTTCTTATTCTTTCAAAGTAGGAGATGAACTTTGAATAGAAAGAAAATCCAAATCTCTTCTCATTGCTCCCACTCCAGCCGTCTCTCTCCTCTCTCTTCTCTAGTCTCTCTCTTAGTTCTTAGTTTATGCTAGCAAATAGGGAAATGAAATAAAAGAGAAGAGAGAGAAAACTAGATTTTTATTTGGTGCTTGTAAAAATGTATATAGATATATTATGTATATCTATATACATCTCCCAACTTCTTTTCCTTTCTCTCACTTAATCATCACATGGATATGTATGGGAGAGTAATATGCAAGGTGACCCCTTAAACAATTGGACACCTAGCTTAATTTGGTGGAATATCTTTTGAAAATTTGTGGCTTAAATTGATGATAAGTATTCCCCTTTCTCCTCTCTTTTGAATCCGGCCAAGTGGCCTTGCTTTGCTCCCACAAATTCTCTTTCTTACTAAATCACCACATAGATATATGTGGAAGACTAGTAAACAAAGTGACACCTTAATTAATGTGACACATGGGTAAAGATCTTTTGCAAATTTGTGGCTTAGCATGATGACAAGCATGACTCCTTTCCTCTCTTCATATATCCGGCCAAGTGGCCCAAATTCTTCCAAGTCTTGCTTCCTTAATGAAATATCTAATGTACATAAAGTCCAAAGTGCCCTTTCTTCAATTGGGCTCCAAGTTTGGGCTCATATACTTTTAGATCCTTTGGGCTTCTAAATTAATTTCTTGGGCCATAAAAATAAATTAGATCCAATACTTTTAATATTCTCATTCCCTAATTATTTAATTAGGGTATGCATTCCAAACATTTAGAATTTAAGTCACCACTCTTGTATATTAAATTCTATAACCCAACTAAACTTATTTTAATTAAGTTATAAAATTAATAACTTGAGATAATAAAAATATATCTCTTAACTTAATATTATTTATTGTTATTCTCCCACATGTTCCTTAACAATTGGGCTCACTTGGACTTAACACTTAATTCCTTTGGCTTTTCCAAATAAAATATTTGGACTTCCTAGCTAAAATGTTTGGGCCATAAAAATTAATATGCTCCATTACATTTAATTATATCTTACCCTAATCATTTAGTTAGGGTTTTCATGCACTCAATTTAAATACAAATACATTTAATTTCCTTAACCCAATTAGATTTACATTAATTAGGTTATAAAATTAATTAACCGAGATGTATAAAATAAATCTCTTAAAATTAGTATATATTTTATATACTCATCCCATAACCCTTAAGTTATTTAATTCTTCATTCCTAATATATAATTAGGATTACACTAGTTTCTTTTATTTGTCATCACATAATATTCGTATTCACTTACTCACATAATCATTAAATAAATTATGACATGCTTCACAATTCTCTTAGATTAGGTCACTAGTATATATTTAATTACAAGGACCACTAAATAACAATAACCATTTAGGTTATTTAATTATCATACTTAATAACTTATTTAAGTTATACAATTTATATTGTATAATTTTAATTTAATTTCCTCCTCCTCTCCATAAATTGTTTTCAAATAATTTATTTATATATTAAATATATAAATTTAATATATTCAATCATTTATTCAAATATGAATTTAATTTACTAACTACTTTGATACCAATATTCATATCTACATATTGGATCTCATATCATATTTTAGTTTTACATCATTGGTATAATATTAAATATTATATCATTATCCATATAGCATCTTTCACTTCTCACACTGATTTTGACTTTTCTCCATAAAAAGTCAACTGTTGACTTTGAACAAAAGTCAACCTTTACACACTTTGTGTTTACTGCCCATTTTGACTAATCTTGACGTTCCGGACGCAACCGAGCAATCCATGCTTCAAAATTCTATCTCTAACTCAAATTTTGAGTTTTCAATTACTCCATTCTTATTGTTAATCGTATTAACTAACGGCTTTATACTTATTCAAATTCTTATTTGCCAGTCAAGGCCAACGTTCAAGCTATGTTAATTACTAACATAGTTTTATCTTGATCCTTATATCATTAACTTAATTCAACATTCCTCTTGCTAAAATATTTATAGCACCTTACTAAGTATATATATTTCTATACATATACTCATCTTCGTTTAACCTTATAACATCTCTTCATGTGAAATCTTATCTCCTTACTAAAATTTCCATATGTACTTATATAACATTTCTTAGACTATTCAGTTCATATTGAATTTACAGGTATCGTAATACCTTATTCTCGATATTCCTTCAAGTACATATTAATTCATTTCTAGGGTTTTGAAATTTTGTAACCCATATTTCTTTATTCTCATTCAATTAAGAAACCATATAGGTTCTTCTTAAAAATTTTGAAATCCTTGAAATTCCTTCACAGAAATGTCAATTCCATACACTTATTTTCTGTCTAGGTTCATCTTATAACCTTTAATCCATCATTTTATGATTTTAATAATTATCTAAATTCTCGGGTTGTCACATTTGCTACTCGAGGAGTAGAAGAATTGACTAGGAGCTTTAAGTGCTCTGAACCACTTAAAACTGCCGTGTCTCTTACATTCTTGCTATAACTGCTATAACTGTCTCACTCTTATTAACTCATCATATCTTAAGGGAGTTTAAACAAATCATAATTCTGTTGTGGTTAAATCGTTAACAAAACTAACAAAGTATTTCAAAAAGAATTTTAAATATCTATTCAACCCCCCCTTCTAGATAACTATTGTGCCTCCAGGAACTAACAATTGGTATCAGAGCAGGTTCTATCATATAGCCTACAAAGCTTAAGTAGATCAAATGGCACATCTACCAAGCAAATCAAAGACTGGAGGAGGCAGCAAGCCACATATATGCAATAAAGATAAATTCGCCAACTGGAAAGTTCGGATGCAAGAATACATGGATTCAATAGATGAAGATCTTTTTGAAACTGTTCAAAATGGGCCCTACGTTCCTACAAAGCTTGCACCAACTACAGACGATCCAAACAGAATACAAATCAAAGTCAAAGAGGAGTGGACAGACAACAAAAAGAGAGTTGTTCAACTTGACAAAAAGGCCAAGAACATTTTGTTCCAATCCTTAGAAGATGATTTGTTCGAAAATGTGGTCAACAGCAAAACAGCAAAGGAGATTTGGGAAGCATTGCTCATTATGCACGAAGGAATAGAAGAAGTCAGAGAAAACAAACAATCTCTCCTAACTCGAAAATACGAGATGTTTGCACACGTTCAAGGAGAGAACGTCACTGCCACCTACGAGAGATTCATTGTACTGCTCAACTTTGTACGAGCCTATGGAAAGATCTACCCAAATAAAGATCTAATCATAAAGTTCATGAGAGCTTTACCAAGCAAGTGGGATGCCAAAAGCACTGCGATAAGAGAGTTAAAGAATCTCCATGAAATGACTGTTCAACAGTTATATGGCAACCTTCTTACATACGAACTGGAGCTGACTCAACGAGCATGAACTTTATCTAAAGGAAGAAAGAAGGATAAGGGTGTTGCCCTCAAAGCAACTAAAAAAACACCTCCAAAGTCAACACTGAAATTGACTCTGACTATGACGAAGATGATGATGAGGACTTTGCTATGCTGGTGAAAAGACTCAGAAGGTTCATGCGTCAAGGCAAAACTAGCAAGCCAAAGAAAGTCAGCAACTACATCAGCCAGGAGCAGATGAATGATCTATACTACAATTGCAAGAAGCCTAGCCATTTCATTGCTAACTGCAATAAACCCCTCAGAGAAGAACTAAAGAAGAAATCACATCCAAAGAAGGAATACAAAGGCAACAAAAGGCCTCAGAAGAAAGGCAAAGGCCTTGTAGCTGGAGGATCGTGAAGTGATTCAGACAATGACTCAACTCCCGAATCTGGAGATGATGAAGATCCTTAAATAGCAAATCTGTGCCTGATGGCCAAGCATGAAAAGGACAAACAGAACTCCAACATACATGAAGTAAGTATCGATGAGGTATTTGACTTTAACTCTCATGATGTAGACATTGATGATTTAAGAACTGTACTGCATGGCATAACATCTGATCTACATCAATACATAAAATGGTTCAGAGTTCTGTCCAAGGATTATTCACTTCTTCAAGAGGAGAAAAAGAAAGTTCAAGACGAACTGGAAACAGTCCTTCTAAGTACTGACTCTCTCTCGAAGCTTGAGGCTGAGGATAAGCGCCTAAAACAGACCAATGAGCTCAATGCACAAAGAGAGTCAAATCTAACCTCTAAAATTGAGGAACTAGAAAAGATAATCTCTATATGGAATAAATCCTCTTCATCCATGGACTCCCTGTTCTCCAATCAGAGAAGTGCATCTGACAGAACAGGTTTAGTCTTTGGAGAATCCACCTCAGAGCCATATGTGGAAAAGGTAAAGGAAATTAGCACTAGCAATGCTTCAAATTTTAGTTGAGGCATTATATTTGTGAAATCCTCACAGTAGGAAGAACCAGCCCAACCCTGTTCTACTGATTCAATCCATATACCAAGGAGTAAAGGATCTCATGCTGGCCTGGGTTTCAGAAAAGAGAAGAGTAACCTAGCCACTACTCACCAACCACGAAGGATCGTAGAGTCGAGTAAAATCAACTCCACAAAACAACTAGGAAGGAACAGTAGAGGAAATGTACACTCCTCACAAATCATGAAACACAAGTACACATGGAAGAAGGAGAATCAGTTTAGCAGAAGGATAACTAAAGATCCACATAAGTCCAAATGGAAGAAGAATTCTCTCTCTCACACACAAGCATGCATCATATTAGATGTTTTGTGTGCAATAAGGTTGGTCACAAGGCTGCAAAATACTATTATAATTCTATGCATGTGAGACCCAAAATCAAGCAGATTTAGGTTCCCAAGGGTACTAACAAAGTATGACCCATGCAAGTATGAGTACCAAAATGAAAGTTTTATGTTACCACAGGAAAGGAGCTCCACAATCACAACTTGGTATCTGGACAGTGGATGCTCAAGACAGATGACTGGGAACAAAGCCCTTCTATCTAACTACATAGAGAAGGACTGTCCCTCAGTCATTTTTGGAGACAATGGCTCTGGCAAGACAAGAGGATATGATTCAACTGAAAATGGTGCAGTGTCCTTCAGTAAAGTGGCCTATGTGGAAGGACTACAACATAATCTTCTGAGCATTAGACAACTCTGCGACAAGGGTCATCACGTAACATTCCTCAACAATCAATGTCAAGTCAAAGACTTGAAGACATCTGTTGTAAACCTAACTAGGACAAGAGAAGGAAATGTCTACATATTAAATCTTAGACGAGACAACATGCTTTCTGGCTAAAGCATCTGAAGAAATGAGTTGGCTATGACACAGAAGACTGTCTTATCTCAACTTTAAAAGCATATCCAAACTAGCCTCAAAAGATCTAGTTGCAGGCTTACCCAAGTTCATCTTCATCAAAGAAAGGCCGTGCAATGCCTGTCAACTTGGAAAGCAGACCAGAAGCTCATTCAAAAGCAAAACTGCCAACTCAATAAACAAGACCCTGCAACTGCTTCACATGAATCTATTTGGGCTAATTCCTACAACAAGCCTTGGAGGGAAGAGATACTCACTGGTTGTAGTGGACGATTACATAAGATTTATATGGGTATTCTTTCTAACCTCGAAAGATGAAACAAGCTCCCAACTAAGCAAGATGTTCAGACTAGTGATGAACAAAAAAGGGAGAAAATTAAGGCTATAAGGAGTGATCATGGCAGAGAATTCGACTTCTCAGAAATGGACCCGTTCTGCACAAACAATGGCATCAGTCATAACTTCTCAGCTCCACGAACTCCTAAACAAAATGGAGTAGCTGAGAGAAAGAACATAACGTTGATAGAGGCTGGAAGAACTCTACTAGCAGCAGCCCATCTGCCTAAATACTTTTGGGCAGAAGCTGTCAACACTGCATGCTACACTCAGAACAGATCACTGATATACTCTACGACCAAGAAGATACCCTACGAACTATGGAAAGGACGAAAGCCAAACATCAGCTACTTCCATGTATTCGGCTGTGCATGCTACATTCCCAACAATGGGAAACAATATCTGACAAAGTTCCAACCCAAGTCAGACAAAGGAATCTTCCTTGGATATGCCACAGACAGTAAGGCCTATAGAGTGTTCAACAAGAAAACACTAAGTGTGGAAGTCTCGATCCACATCATTTTTGATGAAATAGACCTTGACAAAATAGTATCTCAAGACACTACGAACGACAGCCCAGACTCAACGAATGAAGTTGTCGAGCCCAACACCACGATCGTAGTACCAGACAATGAAATCATTGAGCAAGGAAGTGAGATCGTAGAGAGTTCTTCACAAGACAACGAACCCCCACTCCAAGAAGCAGAAATTTATCTTGAAGATCTTAGACAAGAAGGCATCAGGACAGATGTTCCAACAGGAAATTGATGGGCGAGAGATCATACTCAAAACTTAATCATTGGAGATCCTAGCGCAAGAGTCAAAATAAGAACTGCCAGCCAAAATGAATGTTTCTATCTAAGCATCTTATCACAAATGGAACCCAAGAAGATTGAGGATGCTATGGAAGACTCCAGCTGGATAAAAGCCATGCAGGAAGAACTTAATCAGTTTGAAAGAAGCAACGTATGGAGATTGGTTCCAAGACCAAAAAGTCATCCTGTCATTGGAACCAAGTGGGTCTTCAGAAATAAGATGTATGAAGATGGAATAATAACCTGGAATAAGGCAAGACTAGTGGCCAAGGGTTACTCTCAGGAAGAAGGCATTGACTATGGTGAGACATTTGCACCTGTTGCCAGACTAGAAGCCATCAAAATATTCCTTGCCTTTACTGCTCACATGAAATTTAAAGTCTTCCAGATGGATGTCAAAAGTGCATTCCTAAATGGTGAACTTCAAGAAGAAGTCTATATAGAGCAACCTCCAGGTTTCATCAATCCATCTCTTTCTAATCATGTCTATAGATTAGACAAAGCCTTATATGGTCTTAAACAAGCACCTAGAGCATGGTATGAAATACTAACTAACTTTCTTATTGAAAATGGGTTCACTAGAGGTAGAGTAGATACCACAGTATTTCTCAGAAAGTATAAAGACAAAGTCTTATTAGTTTAAATTTATGTTGATGATATTATTTTTGGTTCTACTGATGAAAAGTTATGTAAGAGATTCTCCAAGCTTATGCAAAGCAAATTTGAAATGAGCATGATGGGTGAGCTGAACTTCTTCCTTGGACTGCAAGTAAAGCAGACTGATGAAGTAATCTTCATAAACCAAGCCAAGTACATTAAAGACTTACTTAAGAAGTATGGCATGGAATCAGCCTCTCCCATGAAAACCCCAATTACTCCTGCAACCAAGCTTGACAAAGATGAAAAAGGTAAAAGTATTGATATAACTCAATATAGAGGTTTGATAGGCTCTCTTCTATATCTTACTACCAGTAGACCAAACATAATGTTTGCAACATGTATATGCGCTAGATTTCAAGCTAATCCTAAGGAATCACATTTAACTGCAGTAAAGAGGATTTTCAGGTATCTCAAGGGTACACCTCACTTGGGACTTTGGTATCCCAAGGAGTCCTCATTTGAACTAACAGGATATACAGATGCTGATTTTGCAGGCTACAAAATAATAGAAAGAGTACCAGTGGCACCTGTCAGTTGCTAGGAAATAGACTTGTGTCTTGGTTTAGCAAGAAGCAAAACTCAGTATCTTTTTCAACAGCAGAAGCTGAATACATTACTGCTGGCAGCTGCTGTGCTCAGATCCTATGGATGAAAAATCAGCTAGCAGACTATGGGTTTGAATTCAAATCCATACCTATTCACTGTGATAACACAAGTGTCATAGTAATAACACGTAATCCTGTCATGCATTCTAGAACCAAGCATATAGAAATAAGGTATCATTTCATTAGGGATCATGTGCAAAATGGAACCATATCTCTACAGTATATCCCTACTAAAAATCAACTTGCTAATATCTTTACAAAGCCTCTAGATGAATCCAGGTTTAACAAGTTAATAAGTGAGCTAGGCATGCTTAATTTATAACCATGAAATATATGCTCTAGTTTGTGCTAATCATACAGATATAAAGGCTATGTTCGAAATCATAGACATGATCAAAGGAAGTCCACGATCGTAGAGCTGCAGTGACATGAAGGACAACGATCGCAGTGTAGACTCAACGATCGCAGTGCAGACTCAACGCTGGCAAAGCTCCATTAACAAAATCAATCTCTCTGACAAGCACCTCAGAAACAAACCTAACCCTTGATTCACTCTATGAGGTTGGCCCTTCTTGAGCTACCTTAAACTGAGAAGAATGCTGAGTCAAAAGTTGATCACAAGGACCCGGTCAGACACGACGATCGCAGTTCAGACTCGACGATTGCTGAGCAGACACGACGATCGCAGTTCAGACACGACGATTACAGAGTAGACTCAACGAACGTAGAGTAGACTCGACAATCATAAAAGCTACTTCAACGATCGTAGTCCTCCCAAAGGACACATTAGCTCAGAAGGAGAAAAGGGCAAATCAGTACAATCCTCTTCAGTCAAATTTGTAGAGCCAAGCAGAATTTGACACATGCCCCACTAAGAAAATAGAGAGAGGGAAGTTTCAAGTACAGTTTGAAAATGCCTTTTTGAAATCAGAAGTTCAAAAATCTCATCTCTCTCTCTACAAGCAGAAACCCTAACCTTCTGAAAAGCTAAATCAACAATACTCAGTCCAAAGAAATTAATGGCAGCCTCCAACGTCATCTCTGGCTACAGACTCTGTTTCGATGAGTTCAAGACAACTGAACCCAATTTTCATAAAACTCTGTCGTTGATAAAGAAAGCTGGTCTTGAAGAAGCTCTAGGTATGAACACTTGGATCTACCCAAAGCTAATAAAGGAGTTCTATAGAAATGGGGAGTTCGAAAATGATGTCATTACCACAAGGGTCAAGGACGTGGAAATCAAACTCAAAACTGAGAATATCAACCTAGCCCTAGGCTTCAAATCTGAAGGGTTTTTGTGTATAGAGGGAATTGACTTCCATGAAGGCCTAAAGAAGATGTATCACAAGAAATTCCCCACTGTCAAAGGATACAAGAAGAAGGAGTTTCCTCAGAGGTATGAATTTTTGGCCGATATTATTTGGAAGTGTATATGCTGCAAGAGCTCCGGCCATGATTCTGTAAATGAGGTGCAGATCAAGCTCATGACAACCATAAGTTGTGGGATACAGCTTAACTATGGAGCCCTACTGCTTGAATGCATTGGAAAGTGGATTCTTAGCTCGAAGAAGTCAAAGTGCTCTCAAAAGATGCTCTACGGGCGATTTATAAGTATAATCCTATAGTCTACTTTGGGTGATAAGATTGGGGAGGATGAAGGAGAGTCCATCAATCCAAACAGACGGATGACCCATCAACTGTTCGAGAACTGGAAAATAAATCCAGCAGAGAATGTACGTATGATGTCTGAGTCCAGTGGAAGGACTGGTGATGTAAAGGAATCAGGGATTCCAAGAAACATGTCAGTAGTCAAAGAGACTGAAGAAGAAGAGGAAGAGATCAACAAAGAAGAACCCATTGCTTTAATCAGAAAAAGCAAGGGCAAAAGAAAGCTGAAGGCTCATATGGAAGAAGAACCCTAGGGGTCAACCACTGAAATACCTTAAGAGCTTTCTGACATTGAAACTCTGAGGATTTTGAGAAGGAAGGAACAGCAGGCTGAGGCCGATGAAGACAAAGCTACCATTGCTCAGCTACTGAAGAAAAAGAGTAAACACAGCCACAAGCGTAAGAGGCCATCTGTCTCCTCGATCGTACAGTCTCTACCGATCGTAGAGACCAAATTGGAAGCCTCTCCTAGAGAAATTGCTACAACAGATACCATGGTTGATTAACATTTCAGAGCTGAAGCTAAAGGAAGTCCTGAGGCTGTGGCTCAGCCAAGAAAGCCAAGAAGAAAATTGGTTAAAAAGTACATCCTTGTCAATGAAGGATTACTTAAGGAAGAAGACAAGAAGATGGCAACTGAGAAAGAACTATCCAAGGCAAGCCAAAAGGACACAGCTCAAGCTGGGGGGGATGGGAGTAGCCTGAAGTTCTCACTCTAGAGAATGCTACAACTGAGAGGGAGCTACTAGTCCTGCAGGTGGATAATCAGTTTGAGGGGGAGCCTCATGACATCCCTATGTCAGAAGAAGCTGCTCCTAAAGAGAATGAAAGAGCACCTGAGCAAGAAAGTCAAAAGGAGGTCATTGATATAGTGCAGTCCTCAAAAGAAGATAGAGAAAAAGAGGAAGAAGAAGAAGATGATGATGAAATTGAGATCATAGCTGTGGGTTGTGATGGCTATAGGAGATCTCTCTACAATTAGCTGTTCTCCTATCTCCCCATGATACCTTTTTATAGAGCTCAAATTCTCAATTCCTAGAATCACATGTTCTGGAGCTTCAAAGCATATCCTGCAATCTCAGTGCTAGCTCATGGATTTCCAGGAAACTTCAACTTTGCCAAACAGCTAATCACAAATGGCCTCTCTTCGAAGAATGTGCATGAGGTACTATCTATCCCAACTTCTTTCAGAATTAATCACTTTCCACCATCATTTTTTAGCTAATTCTATGAATTCCCAATATGGTTGGAAGTGATTCTAAACCCACTTAATCAATTCCCAGTTATAGAATCCCAACATTCAGTAATTGATGAACTAAATATGCCCAACTTCATTTTGATCCCATCCCTTCTCAACTCTACGATTACTGACTCAAGCCCAATCGTAGAGTCACACGCTCAAATCGTAGAGCCACCCACTCAAGACGCCCAAACACAAGCCCCTCCATCAGACATTCCCTCCTCATCCTCTAATCAATACTTCAACCTTGATCTTGATCTCTACAACTTGCAAGATCAATACACAAGAGCACATATTCCTCCTCTAAACAATCCATACCTCTGTGAACTACTTTCAGATCTGCCCACCAAAGCTGAGTTGACAAAAGTGTCGAAGAAAGTGATCAAGGATATCGATGATAGTCTTGAAGCTCACACTGAACTCATTCAACTAAGACTGACTAAAATGATCACTGTTGTCAATGCTCTCCCAGGCACCCTAAGCTCTGAGCTCACAAGGAAGCTTAGAGAGATCATAAAAGAAATGGTAAAAAGCATAAATGATAGGGATCAGATACATTTTCAAGCAGCTAAAAGACACCGGGATGTTGTTCTCATCTTATAGACGACTCAAGAGACTCAGAACAAACTTATGTTGGAAAGCATCATCAATCTACAAACTGCCGTAAAGGAAATCCAAAAAAATTTCGTAAGCCAAGGACAACAGTCTGAAAATGTCCTAAAAATCCTCCAACGAAGGGAAGCTCGATTTGATGCTCTCATCAAAGAGAATCGAGAGGACATTGCTCAAACTCAGAGTCAACTCAACGAGCTTGTCCAAGGAGTGACTCGCCTAACAGAAGACATTTGAACCCTTGATGCTGACATAAAGGGGGAGAATAATGGGAAAAGAGATCAAGGCAAAGGCAGAGGCAGAGGTAAATTCTTAGCTAAATCATCAAGGAGTCCTCCTCCAAGGCAGTATCACCAACAGACTCCAGGATCTGGCTATCACACTCAACGATCTGATCAAGAGTCAATTATCATGGCTTAACCATTAAGGAGTTTAGGGCCAACTCCCGGCTCATAAGACGTGACCACTACAGGCCTAAGAATGCCAATTGGAGATCCTGCATTCATGAATAGGCATGATCATAATCCTAGGCTAAGCCCAAGTGAGCTGGAAGATCTAGCCATGAGAGAAGAAGCAAGTAGGAAAAGAAGAGCTGAGGAGTATGCCAATCCTCTACGCAAAAGATCAAAGAAATAGAGATAAGTTAAAATTTAAATTCTTATTAATTTAAAGCTTAATTATAATATCTATTCTTCAAACATCAATAAATTCATGCTTATTCTCAAGAGATTTCAGCTGCTCACTGAAATATTAAGTCATATTTACTTTCCTGCAAATGCATCTAGAATCTAATAATCATGACAACAAATCTAATCAGTTATGTCAATATCAAATAGGGGGAGATTGTAGGGAGAGTGCATATTTTGATTTGATGTTTAAAGTAAATGCTCATGATTATATGTAAAGTCCTTCAAGGAATATATGTATAAGGACTTAGTGATAGATCAAATTTATTAGGTTGATCTAAGTTTTTAATGTTTATCATTCTGTAAATGAATGTATAAATGAAGAGATCAAAGATGTTAGGTTGATCTATATCTTGAGATGTAATAGATAGGCTTCAATGAGATAGCAGTCTATCGAGTTGATCAAGAGATTGCAGAAGCCAAGGCAGAATCGTAGAGCATCAAGGATCGTAGTGTGTCTGCCTTGAATGACCTCTTCGGAAATTGTAGAGTGGTCCCAATGTTTGCCGAGCCAACTCAGAGATCGTAGTGTGCTCTCAGAAACGTAGAGTCTGCAAGACAAGCAAGCAAAGATCGTAGTGTGCCAGTCCTTAAGAGAAATCATAGTGTTCTCATTTGCGAGTATCGGATCAAGCATCAAGGTGGCAAGACACCATGATCTGAATCGTAGAGTATCATCTGTCTGTGTCAGAAGCAGCGAGCCTCGCTCATTTGTTTAAAGATAGATCCCAACAAATGTGGAATGGGTTATAAACGTTGAAGTACTCAACAGTCTTAATGGCATAAAAGATATCCTTCGTATGCAACAAAGAAGTATATTGAAGAAGCTAAGAAAAGTACCACTGGTCAGAAGAAAACACCTTTTCAGGTGTTAGGTGAGAAAGCAGTCTGTTGTGTCAGTGGGCCAGAATGCAATTCAGAAGATGTGCAGAAAAGTCTTCATCAAATTTCAAAAATGTAAAACGCATTTAATGCTTCAACGGATGGATCCAACGGATAGATTTCAAGGATCACATATATGCAAAAAACTAACAGATGAAAAACCATGCAAGCATTGAACAAAATGCTGAAGAACACTCAGCGCTCAACTCTACGATCTGAGAAAAAGAGAAATCTTGCTCAGCTACTCATTTCTTTCAAATAAGTGCTTAACGGCAACTGAGTAGTACCAACCAAGAACTCAACAACTACTAATCAACTGAAGTAAGAGTTCTAAGTCAGAAGGACTTGAAGAGTTCTAAGTGAACTATGAAGAATCAAGTCTGCTGGACTTGAAGGGTTCAAGAGTGAACTAAGAAGTGCCTAGACTGCTGGTCTAGAAGGAATTTATGAAATTCAGAAAGTGTAAAAGATAACTTTAGTGGATTTCCTACTCGAGGAGTAGAAGAGTGGACTAGGACCTTTAAGTGCTCTGAACCACTTAAAACTGTCGCGTCTCTTACATTCTTGCTATAACTACTATAACTATTTTAACTGTCTCACTCTCATTAACTTATCATATCTAAAAGGGAGTTTAAACAAATCATAATTCTACTGTGGTTAAATCGTTAACAACACTAACAAAGTATTTCGAAAAGAATTTTAAATATCTATTCAAGTCCCCCTTCTAGATAACTATTGTGCCTCCGGGAACTAACATTCCCTATCAGTAATATATCATCAACATATAATACGAGGAATGAAACAACGTTCCCACTAACCTTCTTGTACACACATGGTTCATCCTTATTTTTGATAAAATCAAACTCTTTGATTGTCTCATCAAAACGGATGTTCCACCTACGAGAAGCTTGCTTGAATTAATAAATGAATCGTTGTAGCTTACAGACTTGATTTGTTCCAACCTTTGAAACAAATCCCTCTAGATGTGTCATATACATATCCTCCTCAAGTTTCCCATTGAGGAATGCCATTTTCACGTCCATCTGCCAGATTTTGTAGTCATGGTAAGCTACAATCACAAGCAAAATCCGAATGGACTTGAGCATTGTTACTGGTGAGAAGGTTTCATCATAGTCAACTCCTTGTCTTTGTGTGAAACCTTTTGTGACCAGTCGGGCCTTATAGGTCTCTACTTTACCGTCTGCTCCAGTCTTTCTTTTAAAGACCCATTTACACCCAATAGGCTTAATGCCTATAGGTGGTGAAACCAAAGTCCATACTTGATTTTCATACATGGAGTCCATCTCGAATTTCATGGCTTCTTGCCACTTCTCTGAGTCTTTACTACTCATAGCATGTTCGTAATTCAATGGATCATAATCATCTATGATGCGTACCCATCTATGACACCCCTAAATCCTGGTACTTCATTACCTCAAGATTTGGTGTTCACGTAATCAAAACATTCATATCTAATTACCCAATCATAATAAATTGAATAATAAAAACCTGTCCATACAGGATTACTTTAATAAAAATAATATCTCCCAGGTTCTCTAACCTTTAATACAATCATTCAAGTGTAAAAATTAAATTATTACATCACGTCATTATTAAAAGTCTATCATCATAACGATAAAACAAAATTGCAAGTCTTCATCACTTGTACATTTTTTCCTTTCCTTTACTAGTTGTAGGTTTATCTACCTTCTCAACCATAGCTGCAATAAATGTATAAACATGCAAGAGTGAGCAAACAAAGCTCACTTGAAATAAGAATAAATATCTTTACATCATTCGCCAAATAATAGGCTCAATAGAACTAAATGATATGTTCTATTAACATTACAACATTTGCCAAATAATAGGCTCAATAGAACTGAATGATATGTTCTATTAACATTCTTAAACATACTACTAAGGGTCAAATGACCATGAACCATGTCCACAGTTATAAGTACTATTTCAACTTTAACTTTAACAATCATATGACTATAAGGACTCCATGTGAGGGCCCCGAATCCAGGTCCCAAATCACCTCGGATCCGGTTCGATCATTCTATACAACTATTACTATTTGCGGAAGATATAAACATAAATTATTTATACAATACATATACTCACTATTCCCCAAGGTCGAGTAACCTTAACTTAATACACATTTCATAACTTTTCTAATATATAACATTATTAACATACAATACTTATACAATTTAGCTGCACACCTATCCTAACGCTGGAACTGTCTTTAACCTTTCCTTGTATCCAACGCATTCGCCTTAATCTGTAATGTTTTATCATGATATAGCAAGGGTGAGCATAAGGATTGCCCAGCAAGTTTAAGTACAACAATATAACGATATATCATGATTGAAGAGTTTAAATAATAAGCTGGCTATAATTCAACAATATAATTGTGAACTAGCAGGAACAAGTTTATGACAGAACAAGTATATAACATGAACAAATATTTCTAAACCGAAGGGTAATGAAGGTGATCAGCCTTTCATACCTGACTTATACATGCAATATGTACAGAGTACAATTATACATGGCAATCAGTAATGATTAACCATAAGCTTATCCGAACAAAACACTCTTAGTAGAGTTAAGTAAAAACAAACTTGCCTGAACCGTTGATTACCGCTACGCAATTTATATCGCTTTATCCGAAGACCTAATATTAAAAATATAGATTTCTAATATTAGAATAATTTCATCACAATATAATACTATAAGATATATATATATATATATATATATATATATATATATATATATATATATATATATACATAGAATAACCTAAACACATAACACATTACCCTATCAGTCTATAACACACATAAGACTCGGTATCAAGTCAAACTATTGCAGTCTGAGTTGAACCCGAAACAATTCTAACATCCCGACGGTCTAGTCGGACTTTTATCGAGTCTAAGTTTAATTAAACTCTGCCTAAACACTTAACAATTATCTCAGATAATTTTATTTTCAGTCAAAATATTTTTCACAGACTTGTAATAATTTTTAAATAATTATTACCAGCTATCCTAATTTTTCAATCATTAAAAACATATTAAATATCACTTAATTCTTTTATCATTAATATCTATTTATTATCAAATATTAATGAAAATCATGACATAATATTATAATATATTTATAATATCACAAAGTATTTTTAATACTTTAAAATCATATTTATATGATTTTTAAACACTTAAATCCATTATCCAATAATTGCTTTTAATAATAAAATATT
Organism: Panax notoginseng; assembly: GCA_016801055.1. Classification (NCBI taxonomy): domain Eukaryota; kingdom Viridiplantae; phylum Streptophyta; class Magnoliopsida; order Apiales; family Araliaceae; genus Panax; species Panax notoginseng. The sequence goes on along the minus strand of CM029017.1, from coordinate 96,565,012 downwards.
AATATTTTTATGATAAAATATCAAAAGTTATATTTTATAACTTAAAATATTTTTATAACACTTAAATTATTTTTATATGATTTTTAAATCATTAATTCTATTTTTCCTTAATTTATTTAATATATTCACTAAATAAACTAATTATCATTAATATTAATTAATTAATGAAATTTTTCACAAAATATTAAAAGTCACTAAAAATAACTTAAAATATTTTCTTATACCATAATATTATTTTTCATGATTTTTCATGAATTAAAATTATTTTTAAATAATTTATTTAATATTATAATTAAATAAATTAAATACCTTTTATATTTCAAAAAAATTAAATATTTATGAAATATACTCAAAATAATTAAAAACTATTTTTCAGACTTTGAAATAATTTTTCGGAATTTATTTTGTATTTTTAATAATTAAAAACTATTTTTATCAATTTTTAAATAATTTTCAGAAAATAATAATAATAAACTGTCGCTAAAGGGCCCTATAGCGATAGACCCGTCGCTATAGGTGTTCTTGAGTGTTCTAGAGCTTTTCCAGAACTTCATCGGCAGTTTCAAGGAACCACGTTTGACTACAAATTAATTCGTGTTCTTGTTGCTTTCTGGGATTCTAATGGTGTTAGGATTATAGTACTGATGTATTACTACAACCACAAACTGAATTCATGGTCATACAACATCAGATCAGAGAGATCTAAGCCCTCAAAATCGTTGTCAGACACTGTTCTCAAAATTCTGGGTTTTCCAGATTTAAAGGTACCTACTTTGCAGCTTTTAATCTTGAAGTCAACGCTTTGTTAATGTGTTATAAAGGTTCATACTTGTAGTAGAGATGTTAAAGAACAACTCTATGGCATCAGATCAGTCTAAAATCAACAATACATGATAATTTGAACCAGTCAAAGTAGCTGTCAGACTTTTGTTCTTGAGAAATCTGGGTTTCCCAGATTTCTTCATAAAATAGTCGGTCAACCCAGGTTTGATCTGGTATAACTTTGATTCTATGTGTTTTCTGGGTGAGATAAAGGCATTAGCGTGTAGTCCTTATACCAGAATACAAAACTACAACAACAAATTAGCCTAAACATCAAACATCAACAAGATCCATGGCCAGCAAAAATGTTGTCAGAGGTTACTAGAATTCTGGGCTGCCCAGAAATCAGTTCCTGTGAACGGTCAACGAGGTTTGACCGCACGTATCTCTCACTATAATCATGATCTGGTCGTGTTTCCAGTTTCAGATCACAGTTCTCATGTCATAGAACATATCCAAAACATAAAACACATTAAACAATTAACACATAAAGATTTATAAGCCCTGACATTCGGCTGTCAGGCCATTTTTTTTTCTATTTTTCCAGATTTTTGAAAAATACTATTTCGTGCACTTTGATGTTATGGATCCATGATCCATCAACCCAGATCACTTATAAACACCCAATTACACAACTTTTAACCAACAACTAACATTAAACAACATAGGATCAAAGGATTTCCAAAAATTAGGATTTATGCCTTCTTATGCTTTTGATCTCTGATTTTGATCCTTGGATCTGATATTGGTGAACTAAGAGGCTAACATGGCTTTGTATCTCACTATCTATTACTCCCCATTCCTGAAATATAGAGAGAGAAGGGACTTGGACAAAATGAAAAATAAAGAGGCCATTTTTCTCTCTTTAATCTACTAACTTAATGCCAATGCAATGTATTTGGCTGTCAAACGGCTAGATTGCTAAGATATTAGTCAAGTTCTAGGGTTTAGGGTTGGTGAACAACCACCTTAGGTTTAGATCTACAAGCAACATAATAAATAATGCACAAAGGGCATTTTGGTCTTTTCACATTTAATTTCTAGAATGGTCATTTTGGACAATTGAACAAACCCTTAGGGTTTAGGGTTTGGTTAGGATTTAGGGTTTGGAAAACTTTTAGGATTTAGGGTTTGAACCCTCAAGTTTAGCAAAATTTGATTTTTCTAAAATTCCAATTTAGGTTTCGAAAAATAGAAATTTAATATTTCTAATTTATAATTAGGATTTACTAATTATATTACAATTTCTAATCATAACTTAAGCTTGCTAATTAGGATTAACATTTCCTAATTAAAATCGCTAATTACGCAATTAGGGTCAAAATCACGGATTAGGGTTTATAAACCTCTAATTAGGGTTTTTAATAGAAAAATAAATTTCTAATTTAAAAAATTAGATTACCTAAATAGATTAGGATTTTCTAATAACTTAACTTGAAAATTAGAATTAATATATCCTAATTAACATTAAAAGTATTAGAGTAACACTTAGGTTTTTCCCTATTTACAAATTAGAGTTTTAATCCATAAATTAGGGTTTAATAAATAATTAAGCTTTACCCTAATTAAAATTATAATTAATAGCATTTAAACAATATAATAATCATTTAAGTTCCCGGATTAGGGTTTCATACACCGAATTATGGTTTCAAATTTCCTGATCTGAAATTAGGGTTTTCAGAATCGGTTTCTAGGGTTTCTTTTTAATCATTAGGGTTTTCTAACCAAACGTTGATGTTCTTAAAATATACGATTAGGGTTTGTTACAGATATCGTTTATCTGGTCAACCCTTGCCCCTTAACCACATATTGTACACATATACACAGAACATAATCACGTTTTCCTTAATTCTGAATAATTCACCTAAATCCTTCACAGAATTTTGAAATCCTCAAAATTCTATCTTAAAAATATCAAACGCATACACTTATTTTCTGTCTAGGTTCTAATTTTGAACCTTAAATCAATAAATAAAGATTTAAAAAAAATTCAAAATTCACGGGTTGTTACATTCACCCCTTCTTCTAAAAATTTCGTCCCCGAAATTTACCTTACACCTTACACCTTATTCCATACACCATACACCATACACCATACATTCTCACATACTACCCAATACATTTCTCACAAGAATTAAAAATTTTCAAATTTTGCTGAGGGGTTTTACAGACGATTGTCTGTCATTTTCAAAAAGGTTATAGGAAATTCATCCGCAAACCGTTATAACTTACGGACATAGTGGGTAATTAATCCAGTATATCCTGTACTTATTAAGTACTGCTGGACAACTCTGTTTCTCTTCACTGCCATAGGCACAAAATTCTACCTCAGTCTAATAGGATTCCGCACCAAAACAATTTGGTTCGGGAAAATTTCTTTCAATGAACACTTAGAGTTTTTATTGAAAATATTTTTGAGAATGACGCCATGATGCCGTACTGTATTAACAGTCCGTTTGAGGATGCCGTCATTATATGACTTTGTCATACTACATCATTCCATAGTGGGCTGACGATCTTTAGATCACATCCAACACTAAGTAATTCTGCATTGATAACTCCATCAAATTTATATCATCTCTGCACCAGTTTACCTGGTACATGAGTGATAAATAAATTTTTTTTTAAAAGAACGCAGTGCGTATTTAGCTTGATGTCAAAATTTCAAAATCTAGCATAGCTAGGAGTTTTGAAAAAAACAAAAAACTTAATTCTTCACTAACAATCATTTGCTTAACAATCTATCTGTTCCTATAGTCTTTAATACTCCATTACACACCACTATACCCAGTTCGTCAAACCACACTTATGAGTCCATAAATTACCACAATCATATGAGTTTAAGAACTTGTCCTAGTTAGACCTTTGGCGTCCATTCGCTGAGGGGTTCATAAACATTTCATATAACTATGAATCAAGTATGTCACATAAGTATGAGTTTTAAGAACTCGTACTTAACCTTATATCCTCTACCTATGACCTATCTATCTTTTATACACACGAGAAAAGAATCACCCTCTCAACATGCATATAGCAACTAGCGCGACACAAACATTTCAATGATTATCAGTATCAGAAACTAAGTGGTCGTCAAACCAAACTCGGCCACTAATCAATATAGGAAGATAAGCGCACAATTCCCCGCCCATACAAAGAATTGGTCAACCTAAGCACTATATCGATCAGGAAGCTAAGTGATTCTAAAACCAAGTACAAATTCCCCGCCCATACAAAGAATCATACAACTTAGCTGCTGACATGAGTCCTCAATTGAAATCCCCACCTAATCTTAACACCCTTCTCAATAAGAATTTTATTTAATCCGTATTCATAATCCATAACTCTCTCATGAGTTTTCATAGTACTATTTCATAGTACAACTTACACACAACATCTTGCTGTAAACTGTTCAATCATTAGATTGATTCTTCTCCCTGCTATCACCTTATCAGATCACGGGGTGATCTTATCGTATATATTACGATTTATTTCTATGTCTTGATTGTTTTTTTTACGATCTTCTCTCACTGCACATTTAGTCTTTTAGACTTTATCTATTCACCACTACTGTTCAACTTTATTATCAGAGTTAGGGAACTCTGTATCTTATAACTCGCCGAGATTCGTCTTTGAATCTTACCGACCAACTAACTCTCTGTGAGTTAGATCTTATCCTAATCACTGCGGTTATTAGTCTCAGGTATTCCTACCTAAGCTTCATAACCAACAGCTTTGATACCAACTGTGAGGGCCCCGAATCCAGGTCCCAAATCACCTCGGATCTGGTTCTATCATTCTATACAACTATTACTATTTGCGGAAGATATAAACATAAATTGTTTATACAATACATATACTCACTATTCTCCAAGGTCGAGTAACCTTAACTTAATACACATTTCATAACTTTTCTAACATATAACATTATTAACATACAATACTTATACAATTTAGCTGCACACCTATCCTAACGCTGGAACTGCCTTTAACCTTTCCTTGTATCCGACACATTCGCCTTAATCTGCAATGTTTTATCATGATATAGCAAGGGTGAGCATAAGGATTGCCCAGGAAGTTTAAGTACAACAATATAACGATATATCATGATTGAAGAGTTTGAATAATAAGCTGGCTATAATTCAACAATATAATTGTGAACTAGTAGCAACAAGTTTATGACTGAACAAGTATATAACATGAACAAATATTTCTGAACCGAAGGGTAATGAAGGTAATCAGCCTTTCATACATGACTTATACATGCAATATGTACAGAGTACAATTATACATGGCAATCAGCAATGATTAACCATAAGCTTATCCGAACAAAACACTCTTAGTAGAGTTAAGTAAAAACAAACTTGCCTGAACCGTTGATTATCGCTACGCAATTTATATCGCTTTATCCGAAGACCTAATATTAGTAATATAGATCTCCAATATTAGAATAATTTCATCACAATATAATACTATAAGATATATATATATATATATATATATATATATATATATATATATATATATATATATATATATATATAGAATAACCTAAACGCATAACACATAACCCTATCAGTCTATAACACACATAAGACTCGGTATCAAGTCAAACTATTGCAGTCTGAGTTGAACCCGACACAATTCTAACATCCCGACAATCTAGTCAGACTTTTATCGAGTCTAAGTTCAATTAAACTCTGCCTAAATACTTAACAATTATCTCAGATAATTTTATTTTCAGTCAAAATATTTTTCACATACTTGTAATAATTTTTAAATAATTATTACCAGCTATCCTGATTTTTCAATCATTAAAAACGTATTAAATATCACTTAATTCTTTTATCATTAATATCTATTTATTATCAAATATTAATGAAAATCATGACATAATATTATAATATATTTATAATATCACAAAGTATTTTTAATACTTTAAAATCATATTTATATGATTTTTAAACACTTAAATTCATTATCCAATAATTGCTTTTAATAATAAAATATTAATATTTTCATGATAAAATATCAAAAGTTATATTTTATAACTTAAAACATTTTTATAACACTTAAATCATTTTTATATGATTTTTAAATCATTAATTCTATTTTTCCTTAATTTATTTAATATATTCACTAAATAAACTAATTATCATTAATATTAATTAATTAATGAAATTTCTCACAAAATATTAAAAGTCACTAAAAATAACTTCAAATATTTTCTTAAACCATAATATTATTTTTCATTGATTAAAATCATTTTTAAATAATTTATTTAATATTATAATTAAATAAATTAAATACCTTTTATATTCCAAAAATATTAAATATTTATGAAATATACTCAAAATAATTAAAAACTATTTTTCAGACTTTAAAATAATTTTTCAGAATTTATTTTGTATTTTCAATAATTAAAAATAATTTTTATCAATTTTTAAATAATTTTCAGAAAATAATAATAATAAACTGTCGCTAAAGGGCCCTATAGCGACAGACCCATCGCTATAGGTGTTCTTGAGTGTTCTAGAGCTTTTCCAGAACTTCATTGGCAGTTTAAAGTTACCACGTTTGACTACAAATTAATTCGTGTTCTTGTTGCTTTCTGGGATTCTAATGGTGTTAGGATTGTAGTACTGATATATTACTACAACCACAAACTGAATTCATGGTCATACAACATCAGATCAGAGAGATCTAAGCCCTCAAAATCGTTGTCAGACACTGTTCTCAAAATTCTGGGTTTTCCAGATTTAAAGGTACCTACTTTGCAGCTTTTAATCTTGAAGTCCACGCTGTGTTAATGTGTTATAAAGGTTCATACTTGTAGTAGAGATGTTAAAGAACAACTCTATGGCATCAGATCAGTCTAAAATCAACAATACATGATAATTTGAACCGGTCAAAGTACCTGTCAGACTTGTGTTCTTGAGAAATCTGGGTTTCCCAGATTTCTTCATAAAACAGTCGGTCAACCCAGGTTTGACCTGGTATAACTTTGATTCTATGTGTTTTCTGGGTGAGATAAAGGCATAGAACATATCCAAAACATAAAACACATTAAACAATTAACACATAAATATTTATAAGCCCTGACATTCGGCTGTCAGACCACTTTTTTCTATTTTTCCAGATTTTTGAAAAATGCTATTTCGTGCACTGTGATGTTATGGATCCATGATCCATCAACCCAGATCACTTATAGACACCCTATTACATAACTTTTAACCAACAACTAACATTAAACAATATAAGATCAAAGGATTTCCAAAAATTAGGATTTATACCTTCTTATGCTTTTGATCTCTGATTCTGATCCTTGGATCTGATATTGGTGAACTAAGAGGCTAACATGGCTTTGTATCTCACTATCTATTACTCCCCATTCCCGAAATATAGAGAGAGAAGGGACTTAGACAAAATGAAAAATAAAAAGGCCATTTTTCTCTCTTTAATCTACTAACTTGATGCCAATACAATGTATTTGACTGTCAAAAGGCTAGATTGCTGAGATATTAGTCAAGTTCTAGGGTTTAGGGTTGGTGAACAACCACCTTAAGTTTAGATCTACAAGCAACATAATAAATAATGCACAAAGGGCATTTTGGTCTTTTCACATTTAATTTCTAGAATGGTCATTTTGGATAATTGAGCAAACCCTTAGGGTTTAGGGTTTGGTTAGGGTTTAGGGTTTGGAAAACTTTTAAGATTTAGGGTTTGAACCCTCAAGTTTAGCAAAATTTGATTTTTCTAAAATTCCAATTTAGGTTTCGAAAAATAGAAATTTAATATTTCTAACTTATAATTAGGATTTACTAATTATATTACAATTTCTAATCATAACTTAAGCTTGCTAATTAGGATTAACATTTCCTAATTAAAATTGCTAATTACGCAATTAGGGTCAAAATCACGGATTAGGGTTTATAAACCTCTAATTAGGGTTTTTAATAGAAAAATAAATTTCTAATTTAAAAAATTAGATTACCTAAATAGATTAGGATTTTCTAATAACTTAACTTGAAAATTAGAATTAATATATCCTAATTAATATTAAAAGTATTAAATTAACACTTAGGTTTTTCCCTATTTACAAATTAGGGTTTCAATCCATAAATTAGGGTTTAATAAATAATTAAGCTTTACCCTAATTAACATTATAATTAATAGCATTTAATGTGACGCCCCCAAAATAGGTATACAACACCCATTCTGAGTCGCCAAATACATGGTACAGAAAGCAAACTACAACTTCAATAATACAATTGTCGTGCAAAATGCGACAACACATACTGTGAGTTTAAATACAAATATTGTCTTCTAGACAATATCCACACTCAAATAAGTCCTCAATACAATTATTTAAACACTATTTTACAGAAATAGTGAGGACAGCTAAAACATCTTTCTAGAACCATCACTCCATACCCCGACTAGATCCTGCTATGTTCTCACCTCCTGAGAAGAAAAATGGAACAAAAAGGAAAAGGGTGAGCTCAACTAGCCCAGTAAAGAATATTATGACTAAGATAATATACAACAAATTATCGTTAGTCCTCAACAGGGAAAAATCTGATAGAATATAATCGACAACAAGTTTTAGATCAACAACTGCAGCGGAAACAACAAACCATTAGAAGAGTCAAGTAGAGAAAGAATTCTACTATCTTCTAAGATTTAAAAGTCCATCATCAATATTTTATCCCTGTAACATCGATTAATAATCATCTTTAACCAAATATTCATCTTTGCACTACAGGCCAAAGATATTCATTTGTATCACCAGTCAGTCATGTTCATCTCAACACCTGTTCATCTTTGCACTACAGACCAAAGATATTCATCAAGTAATCATACATCTTTGCACTACAGGCTAAAGATATTCAGTAATATCATCATTTAGGACTGAGGATGATGAAAAATATCTTAAAGAAAATGAATCCAGTGAAACAGAAGGACAAATAGTAGGGATTCGTATAACAGTTTATCCAAGATCAATAATACTTCATAATAATCAATTGTGAAGCAGAATTTAAAAATAAAGATCAAAACATGGATACAATCAAAGATAGTAACCATAATAGACATCTTGGACAAAAAGAAAAAAATTTATTTTTCGGTGAATAGTGCCGTATTCGTGAATAGTACCGTATACATGAATAGTGCCGTATACGTGAATAGTAACTCCAACACAAAAAGTTCCAAATTTGATAAAAACTCTTATCAATATTTCAGCATAATGATATTGAAGAAAATAATATCATTTAAGAAGAAAATAATATCCCTTACCTCAAAATATCAGCACTTCTGGTCGGAATACCGGTATAAGGCTGAAAGAAACTTGCTCTGATGAATAGAAACTCTTAAAGTATCTAAATACTCACAAAATACACTCAATAATCTAGAGAGAGAAAGAGAGAAAACTTGTTTCTGGTGTGATTTTCAATTCTAACTTAGCCCTCTATTTATAGGAAAATTTTAGTAGGCTTGACCTGCAACCTGATGGCTTTACCTGCTACTATTCCCACCCACCACATTTGAAATATAATTCAGTATATTTCTTCACCAACCACAAGTGGGGCCCACCAATTCTAGAATTTTCCACCAAAATGATTAACTCCGAAAATTCAACAATTTCTGAACCAGTCATCTCGTAAAATTCATAATAAATCATACGTTCATTTTTAACGGTTCAAAATTTGTGGACATATACTCAACTTATATATGTATAACATATCCAAAAATTACCACGATCCAACTGTCGGATTAAAAATTATAACCCCCGCAAAATATCTCAAAAACCCTGATTTTTAATACCTCCATTCCGACAAAAATACTGATAAAAACCTCAACATTAACTCCTTCATTTTTAACCACAAAAATATATCCCTCATTTATATCCACATAAAATAAATATTTCCTTATCATATGAATTAATAATTAATTATTCACAAATAATATTACAGAATCACATTTAGGACAATCAGGCCGTTACCAGGAAAGAGGGGGCTTTCCAATAAGGATTTCTCCTTACTGACGCGCAATTAGATGACCAAACCTCTCCTTAGACAGAACTCTCTAGACATTGCCAATAATGTTATCTAATAATATTATTCAAATAATATGAATTATTGATCTGATAATGAAAAATACTGTGCAGCAACAATTATTGAAACAACAATAATATAAAATATCAACGCAGCAATTATTGAATCAATAAAATAAAATATTGAGCAATAACTACTGTAACAATTATTGAGTAGTGCCTTCTTACGTAAGAATCAATAATTGGTGCAATACCGTGTGCTACTGTAATTTAACCACCGGGTATTCTAACAATATTAACGGTAACAGCTACGCCATTATTTATAAACAACTTATACTTGTCGTTGTTTTTCATCCAATCGCTTTCCGTTATGGGGCCCACACAAGGCTGCGCCGTCGTACGAATATTCCCCGACAGCAAGAATATTCCACGACCAAACGAATATTCCCCGACAAAATGAATATTTTATAACCACTTGCTTATTTTGCAAAATTTGCACATTTCACCCATAACCAAAGTATTATATCAAATTAACCCCTTATTATTCACAATAATATTTAGAGAAAATTTGATTTTATTCATTAATAAGTTGGGGTCTTACATTTAAACAATATAATAATCATTTAAGTTCCCAGATTAGGGTTTCATACACCGAATTAGGGTTTCAAATTCCCTGATCTAAAATTAGGGTTTTCAGAACCGGTTTCTAGGGTTTCTTTTTAATCGCTAGGGTTTTCTAACCGAACGTTGACGTTCTTAAAATATACGATTAGGGTTTGTTACAGATATCGTTTATCTGGTCAACCCTTGCCCCTTAACCACATATTGTACACATATACACAGAACATAATCACGTTTTCCTTAATCCTGAATAATTGACCTAAATCCTTCACAGAATTTTGAAATCCTCAAAATTTTATCTTAAAAATATCAAACGCATACACTTATTTTCTGTCTAGATTTTAATTTTGAACCTTAAATCAATAAATAAAAATTAAAAAAAAATTCAAAATTCTCGGGTTGTCACACTCCACGTACTTAGGGGGATCAATCTTTCGTACAATGTATTATGCACAACCATTTCAATGCTAAGCTTAAACCCCTAAACATAGGGTTGTTCATCTCAGTATTTAGAGTACAAGTCCGCTCTAAAGAAAGTTTGGTTTGTATAAGCTTTCAAGGGTAATTGAAGTTTAGTGATCATCAACTAGGGAACTAGTTGAATCTACAATGCTTGATAATACAATAGTTGTTTAATAACAATATAACTTAGAATATTTCAGAATCATAAATGAACTGATTCTACATATCAAACTCATGCTTGAAATAATTATAGAGCATACGCATTCAATAAATGAATAAAATGGTTAACCTTTGCTTGAATAGTAAAATAAGCTAAGGTTCAAGTCTTATAACCTTAGAATGATATTCCTGAACGTACATTTAACTGATAGCAAGCTGGAAACTAAAAACTTGCCCAACAATGTATTAACTCATGCAAAGAATTAAAATATTTCAATAATAGAGACGAGAGTTCAAAACTACATTCATTATACAATAATAGAACTTAAGAAACTTGCTTAACTGTAAACAAGTTAGAATGAATCAATCTATAAGAATTTCCAATAACATTAGAGTTAGAGTTTGCTCGAATGAATTTTAGTAACAATTGATTTGTTCAATAATAGTTAAGATAAGAAGCTTGCTCAATCAAAAGCATGAAATTATACAATATAACAATAGAATTAACTCAACGAAAGTGTAGAGTTAGAAAACTTGCCTCGAGCGTAAGCTAAAATATTAAAACTCACGTTTACCTATACACAGTATTAAAACCATAACATCTATTATACATACTAATATTCGCTTTTCAATATAAAACGCATTACTAGCTAAACTTGTTATTTTAACACAAGTCTTATGCTACCCTTTACATTTCAGAATTCCCAAGTGTTAATCATCACAACACTTCACCAACGTTCATTGTATAAATTAAGTTATCCCATAACGCGTTCTCGCTTTACCAATCATTTTTGAAACCTTGAACTTACTAACCACAACTCACTATGTTATGTTAACCTTAACATTACACATTTAACATGCTAACACAATTTTAGACCATGTTATGACACTTTCCCAAATCTGCAGAAATAGCAGAAGTCAGAATCTCAAACTAGGGTATGGCGCAGCTGCGCCATACAAAGGCTTGGGACCTGCGCAGCTACACCGTTTTCTGCCTTGGCACCGACACAGCTGCGCCGGTGTTCAGACAAACGCAGAGAAGGCTAATGAATAGTAGCCGACTTTAGCCCAACAAACACAAATTTTACCCAATATACAGTAATATTAACACGTAAAATAATTGTACAACTATCATAAACATGATTGCTCACATTTACAACCAATTAGAACAATTTAAGACCAACTAACACTATTTTAATTTCTCAAAATTCATGTTTTTCATAAAAACTCAAATTTCTTGACATTCATCCTAAAAATCATCACTGTGAATTCATTAGTTGGCCAAATCATCTCATTCCAATTACGTTATGTTCGTATCTCAATGAACTAACACATACAAGCTTCAATTTATATTTTAACATGCAATTTAGCCACTAAAATTGATACTTACATAGCCACGCCTGAAAACATATATATACTGACATTATTTCTTCCTACTGTCAAACGAATTTAGCATGCAATTGTTGTTTAAACATAATCTCTATTATCATGAACATGTATAACCACAAGTAATCCATTGTAAAGCAACAATTCAATAAATTTGCAATTCACATAATCTAAAATAGTTGCCGTAGAACACATATATGTATATATAATATAGAGTTAACATACCTTCAAATTGCTTATAGACAATCGTTGCTAAACATTGGAATTGCTGTGAAAATTCGTAACTCTCTCTCAATTCCCTCTGAAGCTCTCACAAAACTCAGTACTCTCAACTTGAAAATTAGAATGCGTAATAGAAACCAACTGGTATGCGTAATGATATAATAAAAAAATTAACATAGGCTTAATACTCATAATAAGTAATATCAGTTATTAGGATAAACGTATATAACATAAATATATTATATTTATTATTTTAATTTATTTTATTTAGTTTATTTAATAAAAACTAAAAATTCCAAAAGCCATAAGGCTTGTTTGGCAAAAACCCTTTAAATATTAAAGAATTAATATATTAAGCCTTGCTTGTTAAAAACTAAATTAAACTACTTTAATTTATTTTAATAACTCCTTATAATATAGTTATTTTTCACACTATATTTTATTCAAGCTTTCATATTTATTTTAATTAATTCCAATCACAATTAATTAAATAAATCCTTTAATCACATAACACAATACAAATAATTAACCATTAAATTAAAATATCAATATAATAATTATTTCCTTAATTCATCAATTATTTATTTAATAAATAATTAACCAAACAAAATTAAATCAATTGAACAAATATTTATTCAACGATAAACACATCCATTAAATATTTATATAACTCAATAAATATTTAATATTACAAATAAAATTCTGGAATGTTACATCATTCCCTCCTTAAAAGGATTCTATCCTTAGAATCACAATTCAAACAATCAAATCGTCACATTCTTTCCTACTTACAAAGATTTTGTCCCCAGAATCGAAGACATAGATTAAACAAATAATTCAGGGTAACTTTTTATCATTTCAGCTTCGAGTTCCCACGTTGTCTTTTCGACATTGTGATTTCTCCATATAACCTTCACAGAAGGTATCACTTTATTTTTGAGCACTTGTTCTTTCCTGTCAACTATCTGGATAGGAGTCTCTTCATAAGACAAATCTTTATCGAATTGCAATGGTTCATACTCGATCACGTGCTTGTAATCGGGTTTATGCGGTCGTAACATCGAAATGTGAAAAACATTATGAATGTTTTCCAATTCTGGAGGTAGAGCTACCTTATAAGCTACTTCCCCCACTCTTCGTAGTATCTCAAAAGGTCCAATAAATCTTGGGTTGAGCTTTCCTTTCTTGTCAAAATGAATTTTCCCCTTCCAAGGAGAAACTTTTAGGAAAACGAAATTTCCTACTTCAAATTTGCGATTCTGCCTATGTTGATTGGCATACTTTTTCTGTCTGTCTTGGGCTGCTACCAATCTTGTCCTGATGAGTTTGACAACTTCAGCAGTTTGTTGTACAAGTTCTGGTCCTAACAGTTGGCGTTCACTGACTTCATCCCAGCACAGTGGAGTTCTGCACTTTCTGCCGTACAATGCCTCGTAAGGTGGCATGCTGATGCTCACGTGGTAACTGTTATTGTAGGCAAATTCTACTAACGGTAAATGTTCATCCCCACTTCCTTTGAAATCCATGATGCATGTTTTCAGCATATCTTCCAACGTTTGGATAGTCTGTTTGCTTTGCCTGTCGGTTTGCAGATGGTATGTTATACTCATTCGCAACTGTGTTCCCATACATTCTTGTAGTCTCTTCCAGAAGTTTGATGTGAACCTTGGATCTCTGTCTGATACAATTGACACTGGAACTCTATGTCTTGATACGATCTCTTTAACGTACAGTTTCGCTAGCTGATTAAGAATAAATCTAATCTTTATTGGCAAAAAGTATGCAGATTTTGTTAGTCTGTCCACTATCACCCATATCACATCGTATCCTTTCTGAGTCGTTGGAAAACCTTCCATAAAATCCATTGTGATATGTTCCCATTTCCATTCTGGTATTTCTAATGGTTGAAGTAACCCGCTTGGTCATTGATGTTCAGCTTTCACCTTCTGACACGTCAAGCATTTTGCAACGCATTCTGCAACGTCTCTTTTCATATTTGGCCACCAAAAATATCACCGCAAATCTTGATACATCTTTGTACTTCCTGGATGAATCGAAATCTTGTGTTGTGTGCTTCAGTCAAGATTTAGTCTTTAAGCTTTGGCACTGCTGGAACCTAAATTCTTTCTTCGAATCGTAGTAGTCCTTCGGTATTGATCTTGTATCTTACATCACTACCATCAATCACTTTCTCTTTGATTATTTCATATTTTTTATCTTGTAGTTGAGCATTCTTCACTTTGTCCACCAAAGTTGGACTGGCATCTATCTGGAATAGTCGCTCATCGTATTCCTTTGGAAATTTGAGTTCCAACTCTAGCTTTGTCATTGCTGAAATAAGCTCCTCCTGAGTAGTTATCAGCATCAACTTCCCCCGACCTTTCCTACTCAAAGCATCTGCAACCACATTCGCTTTGCCTGAGTGATAAAAGATTTCACAATCGTAATCTTTATCAATTCCATTCATCTTCTTTGACGCATATTCAGGTCCTTCTGTGTGAAAATATACTTCAACTTTTATGGTATGTGTAGATTTCACATTTCTCTCCATAGAGATAGTGTCTCCATATCTTGAGAGGAAATACTACTGCAGCCAATTCTAAATCATGAGTTGGATAACCTTTGTCATATTCATTCAGTTGTCTTGATGCATACGCAATCACTTTGCCATTCTTCATAAGAACACATCCCAACCCTTTATGTGAGGCATCACTATACACCAAAAAATTACCTATACTATCTGGTAATGACAACACAGGTGCCATACTTAATTTCTTCTTCAAATCTTGGAAACTTTCTTTGCATTTCTCCGTCCAAACAAATTTTACAGTTTTCCTGGTCAAATTTGTTAATGGAGTGGCTATCTTAGAAAAATCTTGGATAAATCGTCTTTAATAACAGGCCAGTCCCAAGAAACTCCTCACTTTCGACGGTGTTCTTGGTTGTTCCCAATTGATTATATTTTCCAATTTTGACGGATCCACGGAAATCCCATCTTTGTCAATCATGTGCCCAAGAAATTGCACACGGTCTAGCCAAAATTCGCACTTAGAGAATTTCGCGTACAACTTTTCCTTTCTTAGTATTTCCAATGTCAAACGTAAGTGTTCCATGTGTTCTTCTTGAGTTTTGGAATACACCAAAATGTCATCGATGAATACCACTACAAACTTGTTTAAGAATGATTTAAACACTCTATTCATCAAATCCATGAATGCAGCAGGTGCATTGGTTAAACCAAAAGACATCACCAGAAACTCGTAATGTCTATACTGAGTTCTGAATGTCGTTCGTGGTATATCCTCCTTCCTCACTTTCAATTGGAGATACTCATTTCTCAAATTTATTTTCGAGAAGTATTTAGCACCCTTCAACTGATCAAACAAGTCATCTATTCTTGGCAATGGATATTTGTTTTTAATAGTGACTTTGTTTAATTCTCTATAATCAATGCAAAGACGTATTGACCCATCCTTCTTCTTCACGAATAACACTGGCGCTCCCCACGGTGATACGCTTGGTTGAATATACTTCTTGTCTAACAATTCTTGCAATTGTACCATCAGTTCCTTCATTTCTGCTGGAGTCATTCTCTACGGGGCCTTCGATATCGGTGCTGTCCCCGGCACTAAGTCGATCATGAACTCAATTTCTTTGTCAGGCGGAAGTCTTGGAAAATCCTCTGGAAACACATCCTCAAATTTCTTCACCACTAGTATCTCTTCCAAATTCACATTTTTCTTCTGAGTATCGACTATGTAAGCTAAATAGCCCACACAACCTTGACTCAAAAATTTCTTGGCCTACATAATCGTCAGACATTTCATTTGTCTAGGCGACTTGCTACCATAAAATACTACCTTTGACAGGGTCATAAGGTTTACACACTTCTTTTGGCAATCAATTACCGCTCCATATTTGAACAGTCAATCTATTCCCAAAATAACATCAAATTCTCCTAATCTAATCGGAATCAAATATACCATCCAGATATTCTCCTTAATGTTCACCCTATAGTTCTTGTATATAAATCTAACAGGGATTATCTCTTTATTCATAATTTCTATGTTCAAAGAGAAATTCAGTTCTTCTCTAGGGAATTCTAACCTCTTAGCAAATTCATCAGAGATAAACGAGCAAATAGCACCCGAATCAAATAAAACATAAGCATCAATATCATTGATTGGGATAATACCTGACACGACATCTTTTGATTGCACAACATCTTACACAGCATCTTGCACAGTCATGTTGAAGGTTATAGCTGTGGGTTTGTTTGATGTTGTACCTCCACTGTTACCTCCATTACTTCTGGTTGTTACTCCATCCTTCTTCTTAGGGCATTCACGAGCAAAGTGATCCTTGGATCCGCACGTGAAGCACACGTTCTTCTTAGGTTGAGTGCAATTTGGGGCGATGTGACCCTCCTGGCCAAAATTGAAGCATACTCGTTTCCCCATCAAGCACGCACCCTTGTGAAACTTCCCGCATGTAGCACATGCTTCAAACTTTTTGTTTTGCTGGTTCCCCTACTAGTTTCCAGCACCCACGTTTCCATTCCACTTCCTCTTCAAGTTCTTGTTGTTGTTGTTGTTGTTTCCACCACTACCACCTCCATTCTTAATCTCGACCTCATTCTTCTCATTTTTCTGTTCCTGATTGAACTTTGTCACTGCCTCGCCTCCACCTTCAGCGAATATTGCTTTCTCCATCACTGCTGCGAAAGTCTTTAATTAAAATAGGGAAACCCTACTGTACAACCAGGGCTTCAGTCCCTGTTCAAACCTCTTCGCCTTACGTTCGTCCGTGCTGACTTGATAAGGCGCAAACCTCGCCAACTCGTTGAATTTAGCAGCATACTCAGACACCATCATCGTTCCCTGCTTCAGTCCTAGAAACTACACTTCCAGCTAACCCTTCAAACTCTCGGGAAAATAGGTCTCGAAGAATATCTCCTTAAACCTATCCCAGGTCATCATCCCTGGTTCTTCTCGAGTTTTATTGGTCTGCCACTAATAACTAGCTTCTGCTTTCAACATGAATGTTATGAAAGCAGTCTTCTGATCATCCTCTATCCTAGAAACATCAAACACCTTTTCTGTCTCCATAATCCAAGTCTATGCCTCGACTGGATTCACTGACCCACGAAATTTAGGTGGTCCAACCGCCTTGAACTCCTTAAACGTTGTTCCTTGGTTTTGTGGTTGATTCTGCAATGCTCATGTCAGTAACTTCACTAATTGTTGAACGGGGATAACATCAACATTGTCGTTATTGTTGGTTCCTTCGGCAGTTCTCTGTCGTGGTGGTTGACGTCTGGGAGGCATTTTCTGTTAAAAATACACCCATTAGATTATTATTCAACTCTTTTAAGTAATTTCTACTTAACTTGCCTCCACAAAAGAAATAACCACATAATCACGTAACACTTTGAATAAAATAACAACTTTTATTTATTCATAACCTCTTTGAAAATATAAAACAATAGCATCACTGTTATTTACATTACTTTCCTGAACTACAAAAGTTTCAGGACAACATCATCATCATCATCATCATCATCATCATAATTCCAATCACAATTAATTAAATAAATCTTTTAATCACATAACATAATACAAATAATTAACCATTAAACAAAAATATCAATATAATAACCATTTCCTTAATTCATCAATTATTTATTTAATAAATAATTAACCAAACAAAATTAAATCAATTGAACAAATATTTATTCAACGATAAACACATCCATTAAATATTTATATTACTCAATAAATATTTAATATTACAATTAAAATTCTTGAATGTTACATCATCCTCATCCTCTATGACAAGTCCATACCTATCAGGTATCTTTGGTACTCTTCCAGATTTACGAATAGGGTGTTGTACAGAAGAAATCTCTACTTGGTTAGGTACCTGACTTTGATCTGTAGTATTTTGTGATTCTTTAACCTCTTCAAGATATATCTTACTCCCACTAACCCCTTCAAGGATAAACTTCTTTTCCAAGAAGGCAGCATGTTTAGCAACAAACACCTTTTGATCAGTTGGATGATAGAAATAATACCCTGATATTTCTTTAGGGTATCCCATAAATCTACATTTGTCAGATCTAGTATGTAGCTTATCGTTTTCAAACTTTTTGACATAAGTTGGACAACCCCAAGTCTTAACATGCTTAAGATTTGGTTTCCTCCATGTCCATAACTCATATGGGGTCTTGGGGACGGATTTTTGTAGGTACCTTGTTAAGTATGTATGCAGCCGATTCTAGGGCATATCCCCAGAAGGAAACTAGAAGGTTGGTAAAGCTCATCATGGATCGAACCATGTCCAACAATGTTTGATTTCTCCTTTCAGATACACCATTCATCTGTGGCATCCCTGGTGGAGTCCATTGTGAGATTATACCATTTTCTTTGAGACAATTGAGAAATTCACCACTTAAGTTTTCTCCTCCTCGATCAAATCGAAGAATCTTAATACTCTTACCAATTTGCTTCTCTACTTCACTTCTGAACTCTTTGAACTTTTCAAATGATTTAGATTTGTATTTCATTAAATACACATATCCAAATCTTGAGTGATCGTCAGTGAATGTAATAAAATAAGAATACCCTCCTCGTGCAGTTGTTGTCATAGGTCCACATACATCTGTGTGTACCAACGCTAACAACTCTGTAACACTTTCTCCTTTTCCACTAAAAGGAGATTTAGTCATTTTGCCCATGAGACAAGATTCACAAGTTGGGTATGATTCATAATCCGATAGCTCTAGGAGCCCATCTTTATGCAACGTGGATAATCTTGTTTCATTAATATCACCGAGTCTACAATGCCACATTAAAGTATAATTAACATCATCTCTTATCCTTTTCTTAGTTTGTTTAATTTGAAGTATATTTTCATGCAAGTCATGTATATAAAGTCCATTTTGCAAATAACCAACACCATATAAAATATTATCATTATAAATAGAACAATTGTTATTCTTTATTATAATGTTAAAACCATCCATTCCCAATACAAAGATAGAAATAATGTTTCTAATGATATTTGGAACAAAATAACAATTATTTAAATTAATGAACTTGCCCGTAGGTAGTGCTAAATAATAAGTCCCTACAGCTAATGCAAAAACCTTTGATCCATTTCTCACTCGTAGAATGACCTCATCCTTGCTCAACTTTCTACTTCTGACCAGTCCCTGGATAGTATTACATATGTGAGAACTACAGCTGGTATCCAATCTCTAAGTAGAAGATTGACTTTCAGAAAAATTAATTTCAATCATAAACAAACCTTGATTAGGATTCAAAGCTTCTCCAAGTTTCTTCTGCTTTTGTTCCACAAGATAACCCTTGCAGTTCCGCTTCCAGTGACCCGACTTGTTGCAATGGAAGCAAATTCCTTTACTAGCTGGATCAGGTTTTTTTTGATCCTTCACTTTCGCCTTTCCCTTAGCCTTCTTGGATTTCTTTTTTTCAGAAGATACCTTGGGCCTCTTCCTTTTCTTTGAAGAATCATCCACCAGTAAGACATGGTTCTTCTTGGATGGGAAGTGACCTTCATCAGTTTTCAACATGTTACGTAACTCAGGTAAGTTGACGTCCAACTTATTCATGTGAAAATTCACAACAAATTGTGAGAAGGTGTCAGGGAGTTACTGCAAGATCAAATCTTGACTCAACTCCCAATCCATGACAAACCCAAGTTGTCCAAGACGTTCAATCAGATTGATCATCTTTAGGACATGAGTCTTAACGGTAGTACCCTCGGTCATCCGAGATCGGAAGAGCTCCTTAGATATTTCATATCTAGCAGTCCTACTTTGCTCACCATACAGTTCTTGCAGGTGCAGCATCATAGTAGGAACATCCATTGTGACACCCCCAAAACCGGGCACTTCAATCCCACAGATTTGGTGTTCACTGTCCAATTAAATCATAACTAACTACCCATATACAAAAGATATAATTAAACTCAAAAGTTTAAATAATCAATCTCCCATTAAAGGGTTACATAAACTAAAATAAATCTCAGGTCATCTAACCTTTATTACAATCATCAGCGAAAAATTAAAACATAATCGTAATTAAATCTATTTATAAGCTTCATAAATAGAAGATAAATTAAACGTTGTCGTCTAATCAAGCACTTTGTCCTTGCCATTGCTTGTAGAAAATTCTTCAAACTTCTTAACTTCATCTGCATTGTTTTGTGCAAGAGTGAGCAAACAATTGCCCACAAGAAGGATAATATACAATAACAGTTTATGAATGATAATTCACTGAGTTTTCAATGGTAAAGTATTCTTACCAGAACAATAAACTTTAATTCAACAACTATGAGTTTAAAGGAATAATGAACGTTAAATTAACAATAGATATCAACATCAAAGAATACATTGAGGGTCACAAGACCATGAACTATACTCTAGGTTTTCAAGTATTTCTACTTTAGCCTTTAACAGTCTAAAAGACTATAATCATCATCAATGTCCTAAGTTAACAGGTGTTTCTACTGTAACCTTTAACAGTTTAAACGACTATATGGACCATCATCCCGTACTCCAGGTGATCAGCCCTTTGTACTATGTATTGCGCAAACATTTTAACGCTATTACCTAATTTTAAAATAATCCCCTGATTTAGGCCTTATTTTATATTGGTATCTCCCACTATTTTCTTCAAACTATATTGCCCTCATTTATATAGTTCGACAAAATCTAATTAAAGTTTTTGCTAGTGAGAATAAGGATCCCATTTCAAATATATATAACCTTGTGGTGACACAGCAAACTATATATAAATAAATAGGTAGACAACTCCTTATCAATTACATCATCATGTAACTCCTTATGTTTAGCCTCTTAGATTATTTTGATCAAGTGGTGGCACATCCGAATCCAAATTATCTAAGTTAAGTCCAATCTAGCACTTCCATATATTCAAAAAAGAAAAATATTGTTCTTGTGGTGACACAACAAAAATAATATTGTTCAATTTTCTTTATAAGCATTAAATGTGATAAATTAAAATCTTAAATACTTAATATTTGCCTTGTGGTGACACAATAAACTCATATTAAATATTTAATAATCTATTAATTTTATCATGCTAGAAAGCGACGTTCGATATTCTAAATATCTTTGAATGCTTAAGACTTAATATATAAAAACTTTGAGGGATTTGTTACTATTTAGTCTCATCTTGTTTAGCGCGCATGCAAATATATATATAAAATATGTTTCATATTATTAAACATGCGAATCATGTTTGCATAATATATAATGTATATAATACTAGCATGCACATATAAAATACTTAATTCTATCCGAATTGATTATGGACTTTTATTCTAGTTTGGTTCACTAGAGCCACCAAGTGAACCAAAAGGTCAAACCCTAGAGTGCAAGAATAAACATTTAAATATAACTATTACATTTAAACCCGGGCTCCATTACAAACGGGTCTTCAAGCGCTCCTTTCTCCTTAATCTCTGGTTCTTCGAAATTTTTTTTAACTAATCCAATTACATAAAATATTTAATTTAAATTGAAACCTTGATCAGCAGTCAAGGGAAAGTACATAGGAGAGAGATAGAATTTGCATCAAGAAGAAAACTAGAAAAGACGAAGTACGCATACCCCATTTAATAAAACTCATTCATTCAATCATCCAACCAAAATAAATCCAATCACATTGGTCAATAGTCCATAATCAATCCCATTTATTATCATACATATCACCATATGTATCAATAAATAAAATCATTCCATATATATGAATACCATTTAATGGGAAATTTTATGTTGCATGAAATCTAATTTCAAGATTAAAATAAACTCTTTATTTTAAATATAAAATTATTAAGAATATATATATATATATATATATATATATATATATATACATATATATATATATATATATATATATATTTGTTTGTTTGTATGTTTGCCACCAGTAGCTAGCTTCGGACTTAAGCATAAACGTCGCGAATGCAGTCTTCTGATCTTCGTTAACTCTAGCAACGTCAAACACCTTCTCCATTTCCATGATCCAGGTTTGGGCTTCCATTGGATTCATAGACCCTTGAAACTCTGGCGGTCCAACCGCTTTGAATTCCTTAAAAGTCGTAACTTGAGCTTGTGGCTGATTCGCAAGTGCTCGCGTCAACAAAGCTACCAACTGTTGAACTGGATTAGCGTTGGTCTCATTGTTATTGTTAGTAGACCCCTCAGGAGGTGCATGTTGACGTGGTTGTCTTCTTCTAGGAGGCATTTTCTATTAAAATATACGTTTATCAGTTCATTACTCAACTTCTTGGGTATTTAAAGTTTAACTTAAACATTCCAAGATTGAAGCTTTAACACATAACATTTCAAATAAACTCTAATATTTTATTCATTCATAAAGTTTTAAACATACTAAAGAAGCATATCTGCTATAAACATCCACTTTCCTGAAATAAACCAGTTTCAAGATTACATACTCATACTATACCTTTATTTATCCCAAAATAAGGGATTCACAACTTATTTATTCACATAATTAACCTCATATTATTATCACTCTTATTCTATCTAGGCATATTAAGACGTCGTAAGGCTTCTCGACGTTCCTCCTCCATGATACGGTAAGCCATTCTATGATCCATCACGAACCACGGCGAGTCTTCAAACTGAGGTGGGTAATAATGCACTCGATCCTAGGCCCTATCAATCGCAGAATAATCCATCTCCTTCATCTTGGCTTTCTTCACAGCCTCAGCACGGTCTGCACGTTGAGTCGCCTTCATCCAAGCATCCTCTGCTCTTGCACGCTTAGTTGATTCCTCTTTGAAATCATCTTTCAGCTTCTCCATGTCAGTCTTCATCTTCTCGTTCACTGCTAACAAGTCTTCATGCTGACCCTTGGTATGAACTAGATCCCATTCTGTGTTTCCAAGTTTTGAATCAAGTTCCTGAATCTCTACATCCTTCTGCTCCAATGCAACGTGATGCATCTCAACCATCTCCTTCAGCTCCTCAACATTATCCTGTATCTCTATGTTACGGTCATACAGAGCGTCATACATCTCAGCCGATACGGAGTTTGGTGGAAACTCCTCAGGATCCTCCTCATCATCCTCCTCCTCAAGACTATCCTCCTCGGGATCGGTCACAGGCTCATCATCCTGGATCAACTGTTCCCGTACTACGTGAATATCCCAGGGTTCGTCATCTCTAGATACCTGAGGTATCACCTCCCTTGTTGGACTGGACCCTCCTTCGTTAGACATCCTGCCAACAAAATATTTTAAGTTTTACTTAACATTATCGATACTCGCGAGCACATAAGTTATTAACACATAGCACATAATGTCTTTTATTGTTTAGTTTCAATGGATGCCTTAATCGATTCCTTAAAACCCGATAAGAGTTAATCACCTCTATATTTTCTAACTTCTTAAAGGCTACTTCCTAAGGTTTCCCCACCTAAGGTTCATAATCTAAGGCTTTGATACCAACCTGCGACACTCTCAAATTCGGGTACTTCATTTCCACCGAATTTGGTGCTCACTATCAAAATAATTACATCCAATTACCCATAATAAAGGATAAAACATTAAATAAATAACTTAAACAATAATCTCTCCCATTAAAGGGTTACATCATAATCTCAAAATAAATCCCAGGTAATCTAACCTTAAAATTATTACAACAGTTTGCAAAATACATTATAAAATAAAACAAGTCTTATAGCTTCAAGCATTGAAATAAACGTTAACTAATTCTTCATCACATAGACATCTTGCCCTTTCCCTTTCTAGTAGATGGCTCATCACCTCTTTCCACTTTAGTTGTATTATTTAATTGCAAGAGTGAGCAAACAATTGCTCACTGACATAGAGATAGTATAATAACAACATGAGAGTGAACAACGAATACTGAATAATAAAGAACTTATTCTACAAATCAAAATAGAAAACAAGTTTGAACTTTAATTATCTAAGGGTCTTAAGACCGCGAACTATGTCCACGGTGTTTAGGTGTTATTACCTTAACCTTAACATTCATTTATACTATACAGACTCTTCTTAACGTACTCAGGGGGATTAGCCCTTTGTGCCATGTATTATGCACAAACATCTAAACGTTACACATACAAAATCTCCTATGTTAGGGTTGTTCGTCTCAGTTTGAATTTAGAATTTCTGCACTAAAGAAAGTTTAGTTTGGAACTAGGTTATCAGTGTTTCTAGAATTTTAGAACACTTATTCAATTTCCATCAATAAAGGTTTAATACAAGAATATATAACTGAACAAGGCTATCAAAGTCAAAGATCGGATATCAACAATATATAACTGAATAAGCATGATATATATGCAAAGTATTACATTCAAGGAATTAAAACAATCTCCTTTGAATCAATATATTAGAACAATATATGTTTTGAATACTAATAATAAGAAATGAGAATGTGAAACTCATTCGATGTTACGAATTAGGTTACATGAGCTTATTCAATCATTCATCAGAATAGAATCAATAGTCTTGCTCAATAACAAAGATAAGGTTTAGAAACTTGCATAATTATTATAAGAGTAGGGTTAAAGAACTTGCCTTGTTTGTAAGCTACAAAGTGTAAAATTATCTCAAATTATCCTACATACATCATTAAAACCGCAACAACAATTAGTTGTATGAACATTAGCTTTAAGGGTTTAAACCATCATTTAGGTTATTACCTTAACTTAGCATCTAACCATGTTAGTTAACATACTTAACAAATCTGAAATCTCACTACGAGCCAACATAACTTAATCGTTTACCTCTAACCTTGAAAACAACACATTTGGTTTCCTTTTATAACTTATTTAACAATTATTTAAAAATCTTTTACACTTTGTATTACAACGCATGACAACCTTTATTGTAGTCTATATTATGTCTCGACATCATTAACATGCATGCTAGACTAATATAAGTCTGATACACATAACCTGCAAATAGGCAGAAGTCACTGCCTGGACTCAAGGCACGGTGCAGCTGCGCTGTCCCTGGCCTTGGCACCGGCGCAGCTACGCTGGTGCTCGACTGCAGAAAACCCAATGGCGCAGCTGCGCTTGGGACTGGCGCAGCTGCGCAGAGTTTTACCTTGGCACCAGCGCAGCTACGCTGGTGCACAGACAGACGCAGACTCGGCATGAATAGTAGCCATTTTTAGCCCAACTAACACGAATTTTACCCCTCAAACAGTGAAATTAACATCTATAATTGGTACAGACTATTACAAACATGTTTGCTAATATTTACAACTAATTAACACAATTTATCATCAACTAAAACTAGTTTAATTTCTCAAATTTCCATATTTTCATATAAAACTCCTTTTTTGAACTTCTTCCACAAAAATCATCACTGACATCTCAAAACTTGGCCAAAATACTTAATTCAAATTACGTTATGCTCGTTTCTTAATAACCTAGCATAAACAAGACTCAATTTACAGTTTAGCATACGAATTGGCCACTAAAATTGGTACTATTCACAAGTCATGTGGAAAAATATACACTGACATTATTTTTCATCCTTTTTAACTGTAATTAGCACACGAATTCTTGTTTACATACAAACTCAAACATAACCAACACATATAATCATCACAATTCAATTGTCTAGCAACGATTAAACAAAAAATCGAATTCATAGAACATATAAGTTATGCCATAAACTCATATATGTGTGTATATATATATATATATATATATATATATATATATATATATATATATAATACTAAAGTTTAGATAATATACCTCTAATTTGCTTGAAACCCTTGTTATCACCACTGAATTTGTTTTGGAAAAATTCAAGAATTTCTTCACAATTCTCTCAAGGTTTCACTCTCAATCTCCTCTACTTTGTGTTTATCTTTGTTAACAAGCCTTAGGAAAATAAGACGCGTAACCCACATATACTGACTCCCATTTCCCCACTAACGTCAGGTACAAAACTAACAGATAGCGTCAGTTAAAAAAACCAAAGGCCACAAGGCCATGTTTGACTAACCACATAATTCCCAAACAAAATTATTATTATATTATTTATATTATATAGTTACTTTGTGTCACACGTTATTTAAATAATTTTAGTTTAACTAATTTAAATAACTAATAATAATAATAAAAACCTTATTATCATTGTACTTATAATTAATAAATAATTATATATATCTAATTTAATTAATAAATTAGAAACATCACTTTGTTTAATTTATTTATTTCTGTTAAATTAAACAATTCATTTAATTTAATTATTTTCTTAAATATTAAGAAATTGATTTAATTTAATTATTTACTTAAATTAAATCCTTCAGATAAATTATCAATACTCAATTTAATTAACATTAATCAATTTAGTTATTAACTCACCACAATTCATTAATTATTTATTTCCCTCGATAAATAAATTATTTAAAATATTTATTTAACTCAATAAATATTTAAATTAAATTATAAATTTCTCGATCGTTACATCATTCCCTCCTTAAAAGGATTCTGTCCCCAAAATCACAACTCGAAAAATTTATTCATTACATTCTTCCCTCTTTAACAAGATTCTGTCCCCAGAATCGCTATACAAAATAAAGCAAATAATTAAGGATAATTCTTCATCATAATGCTTTCAAGTTCACACGTAGCTTCCTCAGCATTGTGGTTCCTCCAGATTACCTTAACAGAAGGTATCACCTTATTCCTCAGTACGACGACACAATTATTGGTGGACTCCACAACGAAATTATTGTCGGATTGAGAAAATGACAAAAATATTTTATGAAAATAATGGCAAAAGTTTTACCGTTAATACTGTTGAACTACTCGGTAGTAAAAATACAGTAATACGTGTGGTTGTATAGTAGCATACGGTATTGATTATTGAGGTTTACGTGATAAGTCACTCAGTTTTGTTTTATTAGTATTATTAACGTAATAAAACAGAATTTTTTTTATATAAAACAGAATACTTTTATAAAGTTATCTATTTTATTAGATAATAATTAGAATATATTATATTTTATTATGCATAGTATTTGCATAGTGCCTGCATAGTATTTACATTGTAAAATCTTTTATAAAGTTATTCGTTTTATTAGATTATAAATAGAATATATTATATTTTATTTAAAAGATTTTGCTTTAAATATGGACCGTCAGATTAAAGTAAATCAATCTAGACCATTCATGAGTTAGTTACTATGCAGTCTATTTTTCTATAAATAGAAGCTCATTCCTTAATTATTTTCTTACGAATTCACTGAAACTCTAGAGAGAGAAATTATAGAGAGAGAGAAGAAAAGTATTCCGCTACTTCATTACTCCGATATCAAGTTTCTTTTACGGTAAGGGATATTATTTGTTGTACCTGTAAGGGGTATTATTTCTATTGTATTTATGAAGAGAACTTCTGTTATTCTATTCTTTATTATTCTGCTGGAATAACCAGTATACGAGGACTACCCTATACTTGGTGACATTCTTCTATTATTTCGTCTTTATTATTATTCTGTTGGAATATCCTGTCTGTGCGTTTTACGCCGGACCTGGTTCCGTCTTAATTATTCTGCTGAAATATCCTATCTGTGCGTTTTACGTCAGACCTGGTTCCGTTATTTAGTATTCTGTTGGAATAACCTATCTATGCGAAGTACAGCGTGCATGGTGATTTCTGTTGTTATTCCATTCTTTATTATTATGTTAGAACATCCTGTCGGTGCAAATTTCGCCTGACCTGGTTCCGTTACTTATTATTCTGTTGGAATAACCTGTCTATGCGAAGTACCGCATACATGGTAATTTCTTTTGTTATTCCATTCTTTATTATACTCAGTTAGTTAAAGTTTTGACTTCTATACTCCATGAAATTAGTGGAATATCCTTGATATTTGCACTTCATCTAGTATATTTTCATGAAAATATTCTTCTGAGCATTCTTGAATTTTACTCTACAAAAAAGTATCATGTTGACAATTTGGATGTTATTAGCTCCTAGATAAATTAATTCTTGAACTTGTTTTATTGAATTCTTATATCATTGTCATCATCCTCATGTTTATATTATGTTGAAAGTCATCTGTGGCCTGTAGTGCATAGATGGACTTGGTATGATTATGACCAGGGATTATTTGGTATAATCATGACCGTAATGTTACAAATGATGTGGTAAAAGTCCTCATTGGCCAGTAGTGCATTGATGGACAGTTGTTGGCATGATCATGACCATTGATGAATATACGAATACCCTTTGCTGTTACGCATGGATAATTTGTGGTTGTGATACTAATGAATATCCTTGGCCGTAGTGCAGGGATGATGTGGATTATTTATTAAGCTGAGTCTCAGCGATAAAAGTCATGAAAAACCTTTTAAATCATAAAAGATAGTAGATTTTATTATCTACTTGGCTCTTTTAATGGATTGTTGGTTCTGTTGCAGTTAAATTTGATGTCTATTGTATTTTATCAGTTTAACATTGTTGAAGACTAATGATAATTTATTTTGCATTATCTTAGTCATAATATTTCTTACTAGACTAGTTGAGCTCACCCTTTCTTCCACTGTTCTCTTCAGGAAATGAGAATATAGTTGGGGCGAGTCGGGAAAAGGAGTGATGGACCAGATGATAGCATTAGTAGACCTCACTATTCTATGTAATAGTGTGATAATAATTGTAATGAGGACTCCTTTTGAGTTTGTATACTCTCTAATAGATAATATTTATATTCAAACTCACAGTTTATGTTTTGTCGTATTGTACATGACAGGTGTATAATTAAGTTGTATTTATATTTTGTACCATGTATTTGACAACTCAGAATAGGTGATGTATACCTATTTTGGGGGCGTCACAGTTGGTATCAGAGCTTAGGGATATGATCCCTAGCTGAGATATGAGGCAAGAACTAGGAGGGGAGTGACGGGAGAATTCTTTCGCTAGTATGACCTACCTAAGTTTAATTGGTATTTAATTGGTCGGTCAGAGTATAGGGATAATATGTGATATGTTAATTAACCCTTATTTTATTGAAGTATTTGAAAATGACATCTGAAAATGTTGAGATAAGTAATGGAGCACAGGAGACCGTTGAGTTTTCACAGATCAATAATCAGGACAATGTGCAACAGGAAGACAATAATCCTCATGTAAACAACAACACTGATCAATTAACGAACGACGGTACGTTTAGGAGTTTTTTAGAATTCATGCAACATCAGGCGAAGGCGGCTCCTGTTCATAATGCAGGAGGAAACAATGGCAACCCACGGTTGGTCACCGCTAAGCAATTCAAGGAGTTGGGACCACCGAAGTTTTTGGGAAAGCTAGAACCACTTAAGGCGGAGACGTGGTTAAAGCAGATCACTAAGTTATTTGATGTCTTGGGATGCTCCGAGGAGCAAAAGGTTCCCTTTGCCACCTTTATGTTGCGTGAAGAGGTAGATCACTGGTGGGAATCTGTAAAACGTACCCAGTCTGACGCACTCAAGATGTCTTGGGAGAAGTTCCAAGAGCTGTTCAATGACAAGTACTTTTCCGAAAGCATTCATCACATGAAGGAGGTAAAATTTATCAAGTTAGACCAAAACAACATGACCGTGTCGCAGTACGAAGCCAAGTTTGCCGAGTTGTTCCGATTTGCGTCGCACTTGGTTGATAATGAAGAGAGAATTACGTGGATGTTTTTAAGAGGTTTGAAGCAGGAGATACGTCAATATCTTATTTCTCATAAACTGTGTTTGTATTCAGATATTGTAAATAGGGCTCAGTTAGTGGAGCACGATAACGAGTCAACGCAACCAAAAGAGAGCAACCGATAAAATGATAATATTAGTGATAACAGTCATCAAAGCGGCGACAATAAACATGGAGGGAATCAACATGCCAGAAATGGTAACCACTTCGGTGGCAATCATGGTCAAAATAATAAGAGTAGACATTTCAAGAAGAGGAGATTCAACAATGATGGAAAGCCGTCAGCACCAGCACCCGTTGTTAAGGAAGGAGAACGATCACCTATCATATGCTTCAAATGCGAAGGGGAGGGACACATCAGTCCAAACTGCACGATGCCGTCCAAAGCATGTTATAATTATGGAAGAGAAGGTCACTTAGCGATTTTGTCGTTCACCGAAGACAAGTTCAGCTAAGATAGAGGCACCAAAGGTCGTCCCAGAAAAGTCAAAGCCGGTAGTTTAAGAGAGAGCGATTTTTTTTTCGTGACAAGGAACCTGAATAAAATTATCAAGGGTATGTTAGTCATAAACTCTTGTGAAGTCTATACCATGTTAGATACCGGTTCTACTCACTCTTTTATTTTACCTAGTTGTGTTCAATGTTTGAAGTTAACTTCGGAGAAGTTAGACTTTGATATATCTGTTTAAACTCAGTTGGGAGAAACCTTCGTTACCTCCACTAATTATAAATCATGTTCAAATCAACACTTTCACGTTACCTATCGATCTTATCTCTTTGAAAATACTTACCTTTGATGTGATTTTAGGAATCGATTGGTTAACTACTCATCATGTTTTTCGTAAGGTGGTTAGCTTTCATACTCCTAACCAACCTGTTATGCGAATTCAAGCAACCAAACCACTAAAGTTAATCATTGTCATATCATGCCATAAGTAAAGAGCCCCGATCCTTTCGTTGTGGACTTTCTTGTGTGGAATGCACTGAAGCCAGACTTTCTGTAGGTGACGTCGTGAATGACGATGGCAAGTTGATTGGTATCAATGTGACGTGCTATCCAAGTCTTGGATGAGGGTCACAGTTTTGAACGATATTTCTATTATTAATTAAGTTCATGACGTATTCTTGAAGACTTCTTAGCCTACCCCAGAGCGTGAAATCGAATTTTGTGTTGACCCCAGTACAAAACCCATTTCTTAAACCCTCAAATATTTCTTCAACTAAAATGAACGTATTATGCGCCAAAGACGTTGGCTCGAGTAGTTGAAGATTACGATCGTACCATTCAATATCATCGTGGAAGTGCGAACGTGGTAGCTGATGCGTTGAGTAGAAGATCGTATGCGGTTACAAGTGCGAATATACAAACCCACGTGAAGATAACGAATATACGATTAGAATCGACTGTAATCAATAAAGTTAAAACCGCTCAAGCTACATACTCAGAGCTGATGAATATGAAGAAGAAGGTTCAAGAGGGCGTTATTCTAGAAGCAAGAATCGATGAAGAGAGAAAATCTCAACCCTCGATTTAATTGGCCCATTTGAAATCCTCGATCAAGTAGGAACTGTGGCTTATAGACTCGTTTTACCGCCAAGTATGTCGCGTGTTCATAACATTTTTAACGTATTGATGTTACGTAAATATGTGGACGACCTGAACCACATTATTGATTTAGAACCGAACGAGATAGCGGATAATTTAAAGTATGAAGATGTACCTGTTAAAATCCTGGAATGTATTCAACACTCAAAGGTTATACCTCAAGAGTTAGAATCTGACGAAGTGTCCTCATCTGTTCGGCATACCAGGTACGTACGTAAATTTCGAGGGCGAAATTTTATAAGGAGGGGAGATTGTGAAACCCCAAATTTTATGAATAAAGATTTAATTTTTTCGAAATATTTTTTTAAATATTATGGTGTGAATTTGAGATAATGTTATAGTTGTGGGTAGTATTTATAAATTTTACAAAGTATGCAAGTTGTTGTATTATATTCGATAGGTCGGGAAATATTATTTTTATCGGGGAATATTCGTACGACGGCACAATTATTGGTGGACCCCATAATGGAATTATTGTCGGATTGAGAAAACGACAAAAATATTTTATGAAAATAACGGCAGAAGTTTTACCGTTAATACTGTTGAACTACTTGGTAGTAAAAGTACAGTAATACGTGTGGTTTCATAGTAGCATATGGTATTGATTATTGAGGCTTACGTGATAAGTCACTCAGTTTTGTTTTATTAGTATTATTAACGTAATAAAACAAAATTTTTTTTATATAAAACAGAATACTTTTATAAAGTTATCTGTTTTATTAGACAATAATTAGAATATATTATATTTTATTATGCATAGTATTTACATAGTGCCTGCATAGTATTTGCATAGTGAAATCTTTTATAAAGTTATTCATTTTATTAGATTATAAATAGAATATATTATACTTTATTTAAAAGATTTTACTTTAACTATGGACCGTCAGATTAAAATAAATCAATCTAGACCGTTCATGAGTTAATTACTATGCAGTTTATTTTTCTATAAATAGAATCTCATTCCTTCATTATTTTCTTACGAATTCACTGAAACTCTAGAGAGAGAAATTATAGAGAGAGAGAAGAAAAGTATTCTGCTACTTCACTACTCCGATATCAAGTTTCTTTTACGGTAAGGGATATTATTTGTTGTACCTGTAAGGGGTATTATTTCTTTTGTATTCATGAAGAGAACTTCTGTTATTCTATTCTTTATTATTCTACTGGAATAACCAGTATACACGGACTACCCTATACTTGGTGACATTCTTCTATTATTTCATCTTTATTATTATTCTGTTGGAATATCCTGTCTGTGCGTTTTACGCCGGACCTGGTTTTATCTTAATTATTCTGTTGGAATATCCTGTCTGTGCATTTTACGCCGGACCTGGTTCCGTTATTTAGTATTCTGTTGGAATAACCTGTCTATGCGAAGTACTGCATGCATGGTGATTTCTGTAGTTATTCCATTCTTCATTATTCTGTTGGAACATCCTGTCGGTGCGAATTTCGCCTGACCTGGTTCCGTTACTTATTATTCTGTTGGAATAACCTGTCTATGCGAAGTACCACATACATGGTGATTTCTTTTGTTATTCCATTCTTTATTATACTCAGTTGGTTAAAGTTTTGACTTCTATACTCCATGAAATTAGTGGAATATCCTTGATATTTGCGCTTCATCTAGTATCTTTTCATGAAAATATTCTTCTGACCATTTTTGAATTTTACTCTACAAAGAATATCATGTTGACAATTTGGACGTTATTAGTTCATAGATAAATTAATTCTTGAACTTGTTTTATTGAATTCTTATATCATTGTCATCATCCTCGTGTTTATATTATGTTGAAAGTCATCTGTGGCCTGTAGTGCATAGATGGAGTTGGTATGATTATGACCAGGGATTATTCGGTATAATCATGACCGTAATGTTATAAATGATGTGGTAAAAGTCCTCATTGGCCCGTAGTGCATTGATGGATAGTTGTTGGCATGATCATGATCATTGATGAATACACGAATATCATTGGCTGTGATGCATGGATAATTTGTGGTTGTGATACTAATGAATATCCTTGACCGTAGTGCAGGGATGATATGAATTATTTATTAAGCTGAGTCTCAGCGATAAAAGTCATGAAAATCCTTTTAAATCATAAAAGATAGTAGATTTTATTATCTACTTGACTCTTTTAATGGATTGCTGGTTCCGCTGCAGTTAAACTTGATGTCTATTGTATTTTATTAGTTTAACATTGTTGAAGACTAATGATAATTTATTTTGCATTATCTTAGTCATAATATTTCTTACTGGGCTAGTTGAGCTCACCCTTTCTTCCATTGTTCTCTTTAGGAAATGAGAATATAGTTGGGACGAGTCGGGAAACGAACTGATGGACCAGGTGATAGCATTAGTAGTTTATGTTTTGTCGTATTGTACACGACAATATTTGTATTCAAACTCACAGTTTATGTTTTGTCGTATTGTACACGACAATTGTATAATTAAGTTATATTTGTATTTTGTACCATGTATTTGACGACTCAGAATAGGTGATGTATACCTATTTTGGGGGCGTCACAGGACCTATAAACCTAGGGCTTAATTTCCCTTTCTTGCCAAATTGAATTTTCCCTTTCCAGGGAGATAAGAAGACATAACTTCCGACATCGAATTCTCGATTCTGTCGATGCTGATCGGCATATTTCTTCTGTTTATCCTGTGCAGCTAGCAATCTTGCTCAAATCACCTTGATGATCTCGACAGTCTGTTGTACCAATTCTGGACCAATAGTTGACGTTCTCCTACCTCATCCCAGCACAACGGAGTTCTACATTTTTTGCCGTATAACGCTTCGTAAGGCGGCATGCCAATACTCACGTGATAACTATTATTATATGAAAATTCAACCAATGGTAAATGATCGTCCCAATCTCCCTTGAAATCCATAATACATGCTCTGAGCATATCCTCTAGTGTTTGGATAGTTCTCTCGCTTTGTCCGTCAGTTTGAGGATGGTAAGCTATGCTCATTCTCAACTGTGTTTCCAAACATTCTTGCAATCGTTTCTAGAAATTAGATGTGAAACGTGGATCTCTGTCTGATACAATGGACACAGGTACACCATGTTTTGAAATGATTTCCTTCACGTACAGTTTTGCTAACCGATCTATGGTAAATCTAATCTTGATTGGTAAGAAGTGAGCTGACTTTGTCAATCGACCGGCAATCAACCAAACGGCATCATAACCTTGCTGAGTCGTTGGAAGACCTACCACAAAATCCATTGTGATATGCTCCCACTTCCATTCTGGTATCTCTAATGGTTGCAGTAATCCGCTTGGTCTTTGATGTTCAGCTTTAACTTTCTTTCACGTTAAGCATTTCACCACACACTCAGCCACATCCCTCTTCATATTCGGCCACCAAAAATGATGTCTAAGATCCTGGTACATTTTCGTACTTCCAGAGTGAATCGAATATCGTGAGTTGTGAGCTTCACTCAAAATTTCCTCTTTAATTTTCTGGTACTGGCGGAACCCAAATTCTCCCTTCGAATCGAAGTAACGCTTCTGAATTGATTTTGAATTTGTTTTCCCTCACCTTTAGATATCCTCTGTTTTATCTTTTCGCAGTCTTCATCTTGAAGTTGTGGATTTCTCACTTTATCCACCAACGTTGAACTATTTCCCATTTGGAACAACTTTTCATCAGCTTCTGTCGAATATTTAATTTCCAACTCCATCTTAGACATTTCCGACACTAGCTCCTCTTGAGCAGTTAACATCATTAACTTCTCCCGTCCCTTCCTACTTAAGGCATCAGCAACAACATTCTCTTTTTCGGGATGATAGAAAATCTCGTAGTCATAGTCTTTGATTAGTTCTAACCATCTTCTTTGTCGCATGTTTAAGTCTTTTTGTGTAAAAATATACTTCAGACTTTTATGGTCAGTATATATCTCACACCTCTCTCCGTAAAGATAATGTCTCCAAATCTTCAGGGCAAACACTACCGCAGCCAACTCTAAGTCATGAGTCGGATACCCCTTTTCGTAATCTTTTAATTGACGTGATGCATACGCAATAACTCTGCCGTTCTGCATAAGCACACAGCCTAGTCCTTTATGCAATGTGTCATTATACAATACAAAATTCCATGTATCATCAGGCAATGACAACACAGGTGCTATACTTAACCTCTTCTTCAATTCTTGAAAACTTTCCTCACACTTCTCCGTACAAACAAACTTAACCGCCTTCCTGGTTAAATTTGTCAACGGGGTCGCGATCTTGGAAAAGTCCTGAATAAAACGCCTATAGTAACCTGCCAACCCTAAGAAACTCCTTATCTCGGACGGTGTCTTCGGCTGATCCCAGTTTACTACAGCTTCAACTTTTGATGGATCTACCGAAATTTTGTCTTTATCAATAACATGCCCAAGAAACTATACACATTCCAACCAAAACTCATATTTTGAAAATTTTGCTTACAACTTCTCTTTCTGCAGTATCTCCAATGTTAATCTTAAGTGTTCTACATGTTCTTCCTTGGTCTTAGAATACACCAGGATATCATCAATAAACACTACCACAAATTTATCTAAGAATGGTTTAAACACCCTGTTCATCAAATTCATGAACGCTGTAGGTACATTGGTTAAACCAAATGACATAACCAGAAACTCGTAATGGCCATACCGAGTTCTGAATGTTGTCTTCGGTACGTCTTCTGGCCTTACCTTCAATTGATGATAACCACTCCTCAAGTCTATCTTTGAAAAATACCTCGCACCCTTCAGTTGATCAAACAGGTCGTCGATTCTTGGTAACGAATACTTATTTTTAATCGTGACCTTATTCAATTCTCTGTAATCAATGCAGAGCCGCATCGATCCATCTTTCTTCTTAACAAATAACACTGGCGCTCCCCATGGAGATACACTCAGCTGGATATACTTTTTGTCGAGCAATTCTTGCAGTTGCACCATCAACTCTTTCATCTCTACCGGGGCCATTCTATATGGTGCCTCAGATATCGGGCTTGTTCCTGGTATTAAATCAATTACGAACTCAATTTGTCGATCTGGCGGAAGACCCGACAAATCGTCTGGAAATACGTTTGCAAAATCTCTTATGATCGGTATCTCTTCTAACTTCACACTTTTCTTCTGTGTAACAACTATGTAGGCTAAGTATCCTACACATCCTTGTCTTAACAACTTCTTGGCTTGCATCACTATCAGACAACTTGCTTGTCGAGGTGATTTACTGCCATAGAACACAACCTTTGACGGAGTCATAAGGTTAACACACTTTCTTTGGCAATCAATCACTGCTCTGTGATTGAATAACCAATCCATTCCTAGTATAACATCAAACTCCCCCAGTCTAATTGGTATTAAGTCTACCCTCATCTCTTGACCCTTTATAACCATTTTACAATTCTTATATACGAATCTAACAGGAATCACTTCCTTATTTGCAATCTCTATGCTTAAGGGAAATTCTAATTCTTCCTGAGGAAAATCTAAGTTCTGAGAAAATTCATCTGATATAAATTAACAAGTAGCACCCGAATCAAATAGTACATAAGCATTAATACCATTAATCGGAATGATACCTGACACCACATCCTTAGACTGAACCACATCCTGCACGGTCATATTAAAAGTTCTCGCAGTAGGTCAGCTTGATTGAGCTGGTATAGTGATAGTCAATGCACCACCACCATTGTTGTTTCCTTTTCCACCACTTACACTTCCTGCTGGCTTCTTGGGACAATCACGAGCCATGTGATCTTTCGAACCGCAGGTAAAACATGCTCCTTTCTTCGGACTAAAATAGTTTGGTGCAATGTGTCCCTCCTGACCACAGTTGAAACACACTCGCTTTCCCTTCAAACAAACCCCTGTATGGTTTTTCCCACAAGTAGCACAAGCTTCAAACTTTTTCTTCTGCTGACTTCCCTGTTGTCCTCCCGTAGTTGAATTCTCGTTCCACTTCCTCTTCTGATTGTTACTTCCAACATTACTCCCACCAGCCTTATTCTCGTTAACATTCTTCCTCTTCTTCTGATCTTGGTTATACTTGGTCAAGGCATCGCTTCCACCTTCCGCGATAATTGCCTTTTCTAGTACAACCGCAAATGTATTTAACTGGAACATTGAAACCTTGCTATACAACCAGGGTTTCAATCCTTTTTCGAACCTTCTCGCCTTACGCTCATCCGTATTGACTTGACCTTGCCAACTCGTTAAACTGCGCAGCATATTCTGGCACCGTCATAGTTTCTTGCTTAAGCTAAAGAAATTGCACCTCCAACTGGTTCCAAGAACTCGCTGGAAAGTACTTTTCAAAGAACATCTCCTTAAATCTATCCCGCGCTACCACTCCTTGTCCTCCACGAACTTTATTTGCTTGCCACCAGTAGCTAGCTTCGGACTTAAGCATAAATGTCGCGAATGCAGTCTTCTGATCTTCGTTAACTCTAGCAACATCAAACACCTTCTCCATTTCCATGATCCAGGTTTGGGCTTCCACTGGATTCATAGACCCTTGAAACTCTGGCGGTCCAACCTCTTTGAATTCCTTAAAAGTCGTAACTTGAGCTTGCGGTTGATTCGCAAGTGCTCCCGTCAACAAAGCTACCAACTGCTGAACTGAATTAGCGTTGGTCTCATTGTTATTGTTAGTAGACCCCTCAGGAGGTGCTTGTTGACGTGGTTGTCTTCTTCTAGGAGGTATTTTCTGTTAAAATATACGTTTATCAGTTCATTACTCAACTTCTTGGGTATTTAAAGTTTAACTTAAACATTCTAAGATTGAAGCTTTAACACATAACATTTCAAATAAACTCTAATATTTTATTCATTCATAAAGTTTTAAACATACTAAAGATAGCATATCTGCTATAAGCATCCACTTTCCTGAACTAAACCAGTTTCAGGATTACATACTCATACTATCCCTTTATTTATCTAAAAATAAGGGATTCACAACTTATTTATTCACATAATTAACCTCATATTATTATCACTCTTATTCTATCTAGGCATATTAAGACGTTGTAAGGCTTTTTGACGTTCCTTCTCCATGATACGGTAAGCCGTTCTACGATCCATCACGAACCACGGTGAGTCTTCAAACTGAGGTGGGTAATAATGGACTCAATCATGGGCCCTATCAATCGTAAAATTAAAAGCATAATCCATCTCCTTCATCTTGGCTTTCTTCACTTGAACTTTAGCCTCAGCACGGTCTGCACGTTGAGTCGCCTTCATCCAAGCATCCTCTGCTCTTGCACGCTTAGTTGATTCGTCTTTGAAATCATCTTTCAGCTTCTCCATGTCAGTCTTCATCTTCTCGTTCACTGCTAACAAGTCTTCATGCTGACCCTTGGTATGAACTAGATCCCATTCTGTGTTTCCAAGTTTTGAATCAAGTTCCTGAATCTCTACATCCTTCTGCTCCAATGCAACGTGATGCATCTCAACCATCTCCTTCAGCTCCTCAACATTATCCTGTATCTCTATGTTACGGTCATACAGAGCGCCATACATCTCAGCCG
The DNA here is from genome assembly GCA_016801055.1 of Panax notoginseng. NCBI lineage: Eukaryota > Viridiplantae > Streptophyta > Magnoliopsida > Apiales > Araliaceae > Panax > Panax notoginseng. The sequence continues at coordinate 96,525,423 of CM029017.1, read as the reverse complement.
ATACGGAGTTTGGTGGAAACTCCTCAGGATCCTCCTCATCATCATCCTCCTCAGGACTATCCTCCTCGGGATCGGTCACAGGTTCATCATCCTGGATCAACTGTTCCCGTACTACGTGAATATCCCAGGGTTCGTCATCTCTAGATACCTGAGGCATCACCTCCCTTACTGGACTGGACCCTCCTTCGTTAGACATCCTGCCAACAAAATATTTTAAGTTTTACTTATCATTATCGATACTCGCGAGCACGTAAGTTATTAACACATAGCACATAATGTCTTTTATTGTTTAGTTTCAATGGATGCCTTAATCGATTCCTTAAAACCCGATAAGAGTTAATCACCTCTATATTTTCTAACTTCTTAAAGGCTACTTCCTAAGGTTTCCCCACCTAAGGTTCATAACCTAAGGCTTTGATACTAACCTGCGACACCCCCAAATTCGGGTACTTCATTTCCACCGAATTTGGTGCTCACTATCAAAATAATTACATCTAATTACCCATAATAAAGGATAAAACTTTAAATAAATAACTTAAACAATAATCTCTCCTATTAAAGGGTTACATCATAATTTCAAAATAAATCCCAGGTAATCTAACCTTAAAATTATTACATCAGTTTGCAGAATACATTATAAAGTAAAACAAGTCTTATAGCTTCAAGCATTTAAATAAATGTTAACTAATTCTTCATCACTTAGACATCTTGCCCTTTTCCTTGCTAGTAGATGGCTCATCACCTCTTTCCACTTTAGCTGCATTGTTTAATTGCAAGAGTGAGCAAACAATTGCTCACTGACATAGAGATGGTATAATAACAATATGAGAGTGAACAACGAATACTGAATAATAAAGAACTTGTTCTACAAATCAAAATAGAAAACTAGTTCGAACTTTAATTATCTGAGGGTCTTACAACCACGAACTATGTCCACGGTGTTTAGGTATTATTACCTTAACCTTAACAGTCATTTAGACTATACAGACTCTTCTTAACGTACTCAGGGGGATCAGCCCTTTATACCATGTATTATGCACAAACATCTAAACGTTACACGTACAAATTCCCCTATGTTAGGGTTGTTCTTCTCAGTTTGAATTTAGAATTTCCGCACTAAAGAAAGTTTAGTTTGGAACTAGGTTATCAGTGTTTCTAGAATTTTAGAACACTTATTCAATTTCCATCAATAAAGGTTTAATACAAGAATGTATAACTGAACAAGGCTATCAAAGTCAAAGATCGGATATCAACAATATATAACTGAATAAGCATGATATATATGCAAAATATTATATTCAAGGAATTAAAACAATCTCCTTTGAATCAATGTGTTAGAACAATATATGTTTTGAATACTAATAACAAGAAATGAGAATATGAAACTCATTCGGTGTAACGAATTAGGTTACATGAGCTTATTCAGTCATTCATCAGAATAGAATTAATAGTCTTGCTCAATGACAAAGATAAGGTTTAGAAACTTGCACAATTATTATAAGAGTAGGGTTAAAGAACTTGCATTGTTTGTAAGCTACACAATTGTAAAATAATCTCCAATTATCCTACATACATCATTAAAACCGCAACAACAATTAGTTGTATGAACATTAGCTTTAAGGGTTTAAACCATCATTTAGGTTATAACCTTAACTTAGCATCTAACCATGTTGGTTAACATACTTAACGAATCTGAAATCTCACTACGAGCCAACATAACTTAATCGTTCACCTCTAACCTTGAAATCACCTCATTTTATTTCCTTTTATAACTTATTTAACAATTATTTAAAAATCTTTTACACTTTGTATTACAATGCATGATAACCTGTTATTGTAGTCTATATTATGTCTCGACATCATTAATATGCATGCTAGACTAGTATAAGTCTGATACACATAACCTGCAAATAGGCAGAAGTCACTGCCTGGACTCAGGGCACGGCGCAGCTGCGCTGTCCCTTGCCTTGGCACCGGCGTAGCTGCGCTGGTGCTCGACTGCAGAAAACCCAATGGCACAGCTGCGCTTGGGACTGGCACAGCTGCGCTGGCGTAGCTGCACAGTTTTTTGCCTTGGCACCAGCGCAGCTGCGCTGGTGCATAGACAGACGCAGACTTGGCATGAACAGTAGCCGTTTTTAGCCCAACTAACACGAATTTCACCCATCAAACAGTGAAATTAACATCTAAAATTGGTACAGACTATTACAAACATATTTGCTAACATTTACAACCAATTAACACAATTTATCATCAACTAAAACTAGTTTAATTTCTAAAAATTCCATATTTTCATATAAAACTCCTTTTTTGAACTTCTTCCACAAAAATCATCACTGGCATCACAAAACTTGGCCAAAACACTTAATTCAAATTACGTTATGCTCGTTTCTTAATAAGCTAGCATAAACAAGACTCAATTTATAGTTTAGCATACGAATTGGCCACTAAAATTGGTACTATTCACAAGCCATATGGAAAAATATACACTGACATTACTTTTCTTCCTTTTTAACTGTAATTAGCACACGAATTCTTGTTTATATACAAACTCAAACATAACCAACACATATAATCATCACAATTCAATTGTCTAGCAACAATTCAACAAAAAATCGAATTTACAGAACATATAAGTTATGCCGTAAACTCATATATATATATATATATATATATATATATATATACGGTCCGGATCAAGTGCATACCCCTTATCTTACACACTCGTGCTCACCGCACTTTAGGCGACGGTTTTGGTCATACAACCGTCGTCTATACTTTTAGCGACGGACAACATATAGCGTCGCTAAAAGTATAGACGACGGTTGTATGACCGAAACCGTCAGCTAAAGGGGGGTGAGCACGGGTGAGTAAGATAAGGGATATGCACTTGATCCTTGCTCTCTCTCTCTCTATATATATATATATATATATATATATATATATATATATATATATATATATATATATAATACTATGGTTTAGATAATATACCTCCAATTTGCTTGAAACCCTTGTTATCATCACTGAATTTGTTTTGGAAAAATTCAAGAATTTCTTCACAATTCTCTCAAGGTCTCACTCTCAATCTCCTCTCCTCTATGTTTGTCTTTGTTAACAAGCCTTAGGAAAATAAGACGCGTAACCCACATATACTGACTCCCACTTCCCCACTAACGTCAGGTACAAAACCAATAGATAGCGTCAGTTAAAAAAACCAAAGGCCACAAGGCCATGTTTGGCTAACCACATAATTCCCAGACCAAATTATTATTATATTATTTATATTATATAGTTACTTTGTGTCACAAGCTATTTAAATAATTTTAGTTTAACTAATTTAAATAACTAATAATAATAATAATAATAATAATTACCTTATTATCATTATACTTATAATTAATAAATAATTATATATATCTAATTTAATTAATAAATTAGAAATATCACTTTATTTAATTTATTTATTTCCTTTAAATTAAACAATTCATTTAATTTAATTATTTTCTTAAATATTAAGAAATTGATTTAATTTAATTATTTCCTTAAATTAAATCCTTTAGATAAATTATCAATACTCAATTTAATTAACATTAGTCAATTTAGTTATTAACTCACCACAATTCATTAATTATTTATTTTCCTCAATAAATAAATTATTTAAAATATTTATTTAACTCAATAAATATTTAAATTAAATTATAAATTTCTCGATCGTTACAGATTCTGTCCCCAGAATCACAACTCAAACAGTCAAATCGTCACATTCTTCCCTCCTTAAAAAGATTCTGTCCCCAGAATCGAACACACAGACTAAACAAATAACTCATGGTAATTCTTCATCATTTCAGTTTCGAGTTCCCACATAACATCTTCGAAGTTGTGGTTCCTCCATATCACCTTCACAAAAGGTTTTAACTTATTCCTATACACATGATCTTTCTAGTCAACTACCTGGATAAAAATTTCCTAGTAGCACAACCATAACGGTTCGTACTTGGTCACATGATTGTAGTCGAGCTTGTTCGATCATCTCACCGAAACATGAAAAACATAACGAATATGATTATGAGTCATGAACTTACCATATGCTTTAGTTTTAAAAACCAAACCTAATCTTAATAACATCTAGCTTAATCTTAAAAACCTCTAACTATCAAATATATACATGAAAAAAGAATCACCTTTCCACCACATATGCCTTCATAGCGCGATACCGATATTCCAATGATTATCAATGTGATAAATCAAGTATATGCACAAAATCTTTGCCCACACAAATGTTTGTACGACTTAGTCACTATATGAGTTCTCAGTTGAATTCCCATCTAACATTACCTTATTCTTAAATTATTTTTAACTTACCCATAACTTGCTCAATGCGGATTCCTCATATGACATTATCAAAAACTTCTCGTGCGGTTAGCACGCCTTCTGATGTTTGGACTTCCTTTTAGTTTGGCAATCGATTTGCAAACGATACGACATACTTATTTCTAATTGCGTTCCACACGTTCCTGCAAACCCTTTTTAAAATTCGATGTAAATCGTGAATCTCGGTTCGACACAATTGACACAAAAACATCGTGTCTTGAAACGATTTCATAACTTCACACACTGCTCGATATGTAATACGCTAACTTTGACAGAACAAAAATCTACCACCATATCTTGCCACCAATAGTAATATCGAAGGCAATATATAATTTCATGCTTCCTAGTTGATTCAATATATAATTTTTATGCAAAACTGCATTTTCAATTCCTGGTATTAGCGAAACCTAGTTTCTTCCTTCTAATTTCAACTATCCTTTAGTATCGATTTTTGAATTGACACTTCCTTCATCTGAATAGTCTTCCTTAACTCTATCCAACAAAGCTTTTCCTCTGCCTTTTCATATATCTTACTTCCTACCACCACTTAGTCATTTCTATTATGAACCCATTTTGCACAGTTAACAAAAATAACTACTACCTTATTTTTTTCTTCTATATCTCACCCTACTACTCAAAAATAACATCGTTAAATCATCAGGGAAATCACTAATACCTCTACTCTAGATCGTGAGTCGAATACCCTTTCACATAAAATTTTTAACTGACGCGATGCGTCACTATACAACATAAAGTTTTCTGTACTATCTGGTAGAGACAACATAGGTGCCATACTAAATACTTCTTAAATTCTTGAAAATTCACTTCATAATTTCCTGCCCATATAAATTCCACCGATTTCCTCGTCAATTTAGCTAACTAAGTAACTAACTTGCTCTTCACATAACCCACCGATTATTTTCTTAATAACTTCTTGTTTTACAACATTGCTAAATAACTCTACCATACAGACGTCTTGCAACTAAAAGAATAAAATACTACCTTTGACTTCCTCAGAGTCTTAATGTTTATGCACATTCTATGACAATAACTTATCACCATATGGTTTAACACGTGGTGTGAGACCCCGAATTTTATGAAATAAAAGTATTCAATTTTTCTATTTTGGTAAATAGTTAAATTGATAAAAGTTTAAAGTTAACGGTAATATGTGAAATTTTTTATTTTACAAAGTAAGCAAGTTGATATAAAATATTCGTTGTGTCGGAAAATATTCGATTAGTCGAGAAACATTCTTTTTATCGGGGAATATTCGTACGACGGTACAATCATTGGTGGACCTCACAACGGAATTATTGTCGAATTGAGAAAACGACAAAAATATTTTTATGAAAATAACAGCGAAAGTTTTATTGTTAACTGTTGAAACACCCGGTGTTTAAAGTACAGTAATACGCGTGGTTACATAGTAGCACACGATATTGATTATTGATGCTTACGTGAGAAGTCACTCAGTTTTGTTTAATTAGTATTATAATGTAATAAAACAGAAAAGCTTTTTATATAAAACAAAATACTTTTATAAAGTTATTCATTTTATTAGGCTAATAGTAAAATCTTTTTATATAAAACAGAATACTTTTATAAAGTTATCAGTTTTATTAGACAATAATTAGAATATATTATATTTTATTATGCATAGTATTTGCATAGTGCCTGCATAGTGTTTGTATAGTAAAATCTTTTATAAAGTTATTCGTTTTATTAGATTATAAATAGAATATATTATATTTTATTTAAAAGATTTTGCTTTAAATATGGACCGTCTGATTAAAAATAAATCAATCTAGACCGTTCATGAATTAGTTACTATGCAGTCCATTCTTCTATAAATAGAAGCTTATTCCTTCATTATTTCTTATGAATTTACTGAAACTCTAGAGAGAGAAACTATAGAAGGAGTTCTTCTTCTATAATCTTGAGCGTATTTATTTAGAGTTTAAGAAAGCTTTAAGCGTAGTGCAAGTTTTCTTCGAGTATATCCTCGCCCTACCAGTCGGAATACTCTTCTTTCAAAGGTAAGAGATATTATTTGTTGTACTCGTAAAGGGTATTCTTTCTTTCTTATTCATGAAGAGAACTTCTGTTATTCCATTCTTATTATTCTGTTGGAATAACCTGTATACGCGGGCTACCCTATACTTGGTGAAATTCTTCTGTTATTTCATTTTTAATATTCTGTTGGAACATCTTGTCTGTGCTTTACGCCGGACCTGGTTCCATTATTTATTATTCTGTCGGAATATCCTGTATGTGCATTTACGCCGGACCTGGTTCTGTTATTTATTATTCTGTCGAAATATCCTGTCGGTGCATTTACGCATGACCTGGTTCCACTATTTATTTTTCTGTTGGAATAACCTGTTTGTGCGGTCTATCGCACGCCTGGTGATTTCTTTTGTTATTCTATTCTTTATTATACTCGGTTGGTTAAAGTTTTAACTTTTATACTCCATGAAATTAGTGGAATATCCTTGATATTTGCGCTTCATCCAGTATCTTTTCATGGAAGTATTCTTCTAAGCATTTTTGAATTTTACTCCACAAAGCAGTATCATGTTGACAATTTGGACGTTATTGATTCTTGGATAAATTAATTCTTGAACTTGTTTTATTGAATTATTATGTCATTGTCATCATCCTCATGTTTATATTATGTTGAAAGTTATTTGTGGCCTGTAGTGCATAGATGGACTTGTTATGATTATGACCAGGAATTATTCAGTATAATCATGATCGTAATGTTACAAATGATGTGGAAAAGTCTTCATTGGCCCTTAGTGCATTGATAGATAATTTTTGGTATTATTATGGCTATGAATTCTCTTCGACCAAGGGTGAAAAGATGAATTATTTTATGGCATGATCAGGACCGTTGATGAAAACACGATTATCTTTGGCTCGTAGTGAATGGATAATTCGTGCTCGTGATACTAATGAATATCCTTGGCCTGTAGTGCAGGGATGATTCGATGATGTAGATTAATTATTAAGCTGAGTCTCAGCGATGAAATATTAATTCATGGATGTGATAATAATGAATATCTTTGGCCGTAGTGCATGGATAATTCATGGATGTGATACTAACGAATATCCTTGGCCGTAGTACATGGATAATTCGAAGGTGTGGATTATTTATTAAGCTGAGTCTCAGCGATAAAATATTGGTTATACACTTTTAATTTGTAGAAGATAGTAGATATCATGCTCTACTTGACTCTTCTAAAATACAGTTGTATGTCTTTGGCCGTAGTGCAAAGATGAATTTATTAGTATGATTATGAACAAGAATTATGATCTGGTATAACCATCATTTTTGATGTTTCAGGTGAATATAGGTGATGAAAATTATCTTCGTCCTAGGTGCGAAGAGGAATTTAGAATCACAATTATGATTATGAGTTATTCATATGATTGTGGACAGGAATGGTTGATTGATGTTACAGGAATAAAATATTATTGGTGGACTTTTAACATGGAGAAGATAATAGACCTAATGGTCTATTTGACTCTTCTAAAGGATTGCTCGTTCCGCTACAACTATGCTTGAAAAGTTTTATCAGCTACCATATGTTCTAAATCTCTGATTTATTAATGATGAAGGTTATTGATGATGTAAATTAGCTTTAATTATGATATTCTTTACTGGGCTAGTTGAGCTCACCCTTTTGCTTTCATTGTTCTCTTCAGGAAGTGAGAACGCAGCAGAGACTAGTCAGGGAACGGAGTGACGGTCCAGATGATATCATTAGTAGTCCTCACTATTCTATGAAATAGTGTGATAGCTGTGGAGGTTCTCCCTAAATAGTATAGAAAAGTGTGTTGTATTCTATACATCATTTAGTAGTTATATTTGGTGAATCAAATAGGGTGAGGCGAACCCAACTTTGGAAGGGTGTTTTGCCGCTATCATACAAGATGTCTAATGACATACAACCTCGTGTTCTCATAAGATATGGTTGTGTACATCCACTTGGTGAATATATCTATGAGCACTATCTATATGATCTTGGAGTTATTTGAAGTATAATTTTCACTTGGAGACAACGGAGATATGTATATGTCAAGAGAAGACTCACCATTGGAAAGAAGATGATAATAATCTTCTTGTTTTTATTTGGGGACTTTTGGGTTAACCAAGGATAATTCTGTAGACATATGATATCTATTATAACCTAGACGCATGGCCTCCCATGTACGAAGGTTTTCTTGAGCACTTCCCAAATATTTTAATTTTTAAAACAGTTTTTGACTATACTTTTATGTAAAGTATCATTGTAAGATTGTGGTCGAGGTGCCATGAGAGTTACATACATTTGTATTAAAACTCATAGTTAAATGTGGTCGTATTCTATATGACAGCTTAACAGTTGTATAAATGAAGTTGTATTTGAATTTTGTATCATATATCTGGCGACTCAAAATGGGTGATGTATACCTAATTTTGGGGGTGTCACAGTTGGTATTAGAGCTTAGGGATATGGTCGCTGGCGGAGATAAGAGTCTAGAACTAGGAGGGGAGAGACGAGTTAAATACTTCGCTAGTGTGTGACTTACCTAAACTGAAATTGTTTACTTGATAAGTTGACAAATTATGATATGTCAATTAACCTTTATTTTGATGCTATATTCTAGAATGATATCTGAAATACAGAAGATGGGAAATGGGAAAATCATGATAGCGAGAAAATTACCGGGAAGGTACAATCTGAAAAGAAAGCAATGTATTCTTATCTCTTCGAATATCAGGTACGTACATAAATTTTGAGGGCGAAATTTCATAAGGAGGGGTGATTGTGAGACCCCAAATTTTATGAAATAAAAGTATTTAATTTTTTTATTTTGGTAAATAGTTAAATTGATAAAAGTTTAAAGTTAAGGGTAATATGTGAAATTTTTTATTTTGCAAAGTAAGCAAGTTGATATAAAATATTCGTTGTGTCGGGGAATATTCGATTAGTCGGGGAATATTTTTTTTGTCGAGAAATATTCGTACGACGGTACAATCATTGGTGGGCCCCACAACGGAATTATTATCGGATTGAGAAAACGACAAAAATATTTTTATGAAAATAACGGCGGAAGTTTTACCGTTAACTGTTGAAACACCCGGTGTTAAAAGTACAGTAATACGCGTGGTTGCATAGTAGCACACGGTATTGATTATTGATGCTTACGTGAGAAGTCACTCAGTTTTGTTTTATTAGCATTATTAATGTAATAAAACAGAAAAGTTTTTATATAAAACAAAATACTTTTATAAAGTTATTCGTTTTATTAGGCTAATAGTAAAATCTTTTTATATAAAACAGAATACTTTTATAAAGTTATCTGTTTTATTAGACAATAATTATAATATATTATATTTTATTATGCATAGTATTTGTATAGTGCCTACATAGTGTTTGCATAGTAAAAATCTTTTATAAAGTTATTCGTTTTATTAGATTATAAATAGAATATATTATATTTTATTTAAAAGATTTTGCTTTAAATATGGACCGTCCGATTAAAAGTAAATCAATCTGGACCGTTCATGAATTAGTTACTATGCAGTCCATTCTTCTATAAATAGAAGTTCATTCCTTCATTATTTCTAACGAATTTACTGAAACTCTAGAAAGAAACTATAGAGAGAGTTCTTCTTTTATAATCTTGAGCGTATTTATTTAGAGTTTAAGAAAGCTTTGAGCATAGTGCAAGTTCTCTTCGAGTATATCCTCACCCTACCAGTCGGAATACTCTTCTTTCAAAGGTAAGGGATATTATTTGTTGTACTCGTAAAGAGTATTCTTTCTTTCTTATTCATGAAGAGAACTTCTGTTATTCCATTCTTATTATTCTATTGGAATAACCTGTATACGCGGGCTACCCTATACTTGGTGAAATTCTTATGTTATTACATTTTTATTATTCTGTTGGAACATCTTGTCTGTGCTTTACGCCGGACCTGGTTCCATTATTTATTATTCTGTCGGAATATCCTGTCTGTGCTTTACGCCGGACCTGGTTCTATTATTTATTATTCTGTCGGAATATCCTATCTGTGCGTTTACGCCGGACCTGGTTCCATTATTTATTATTTTGTCGGAATATCATGTCGGTGCATTTACGCATGACCTGGTTCCACTATTTATTTTTCTGTTGGAATAACCTGTCTGTGTGGTCTATCGCATGCCTGTTGATTTCTTTTGTTATTCTATTCTTTATTATACTCAATTGGTTAAAGTTTTAGCTTTTATACTACATGAAATTAGTGGAATATCATTGATATTTGCGCGTTATCTAGTATTTTTTCATGGAAGTATTCTTCTGAGCATTTTTGAATTTTACTCCACAAAGCAATATCATGTTGACAATTTGGACGTTATTGATTCTTGGATAAATTAATTCTTGAACTTGTTTTATTCAATTATTATGTCATTGTCATCATCCTCATGTTTATATTATGTTGAAAGTCATCTGTGGCCTGTAGTACATAGATGGACTTGGTATGATTATGACCAGGGATTATTCGGTATAATCATGATCGTAATATTACAAATGATGAGGAAAAGTCCTCATTGGCCCTTCGTGCATTGATGGACAATTTTTGGTATTATTATGGCTATGGATTCTCTTCGGCCAAGGGTGCAAAGATGAATTATTTTATGGCATGATCAGGACCGTTGATGAAAATACGATTATCTTTGACCCGTAGTGCATGGATAATTTGTGGTCATGGTACTAATGAATATCTTTGGCCTGTAGTGCAGGGATGATTCGATGATGTGGATTAATTATTGAGCTGAGTCTCAGCGATGAAATATTAATTCATGGATGTGATAATAATGAATATCTTTGGCTATAGTGCATGGATAATTCATGGATGTGATACTAACGAATATCATTGGCCGTAGTGCATGGATAATTCGAAGGTGTGAATTATTTATTAAGCTGAGTCTCAGTGATAAAATATTGGTTATACACTTTTAATTTGTAGAAGATAGTAGATATCATGCTCTACTTGACTCTTCTAAAATACAGTTGTATGTCTTTGGCCGTAGTGCAAAGATGAATTTATTAGTATGATTATGAACAAGAATTGTGATTTGGTATAACCATGATTTTAGATGTTTCAGGTGAATATAGGTGATGAAAATTATCTTCGTCCTAGGTGCGAAGAGGAATTTAGAATCACAATTATGATTATGAGTTATTGATATGATTGTGGACATGAATGGTTGATTGATGTTACAGGGATAAAACACTATTGGTGGACTTTTAACATAGAGAAGATAATAGACCTAATGGTCTATTTGATTCTTCTAATGGATTGCTCGTTCCGCTGTAACTATGGTTGAAAAGTTTTATCAGCTACCATATATTCTAAATCTCTGATTTATTAATGATGAAGGTTATTGATGATGTAAATTAGCTTTAATTATCATATTCTTTACTGGGCTAGTTGAGCTCACCCTTTTGCTTTCATTGTTCTCTTCAGGAAGTGAGAACGCAGCAGAGACTAGTCGGGGAACAGAGTGACGGTTCAGATGATATCATTAGTAGTCCTCACTATTCTATGAAATAGTGTGATAGCTGTGGAGGTTCTCCCTAAACAGTATAAAAAAGTGTGTTGTATTCTATACATCATTTAGTAGTTATATTTGGTTAATCAAATAGGGTGAGGCAAACCCAACTTTGGAAGGGTGTTTTGCCACTATCATACAAGATGTCTAATGACATACATCCTCATGTTCTCATAAGACATAGTTGTGCACATCCACTTGCTGAATATATCTATGAGCACTATCTATATGATCTTGGAGTTTATTTGAAGTATAATTTTCACTTGGAGACAACGGAGATATGTATATGTCAAGAGAAGACTCACCATTGGAAAGAAGATGATAATAATCTTCTTATTTTTATTTGGGGACTTTTGGGACAACCAAGGATAATTCTGTGGACATATGATATCTATTATAACCTAGACGCATGGCCTCCCATGTATGAAGGTTTCCTTGAGCACTTCCTAAATATTATAATTTCTAAAACAGTTTTTGACTATACTTTTATGTAAAGTATCATTGTAAGGTTGTGGTCGAGGTACCATGAGAGTTACATACATTTGTATTAAAACTCATAGTTAACTGTGGTCGTATTCTATACGACAGCTCAACAGTTGTATAAATGAAGTTGTATTTAAATTTTGTACCATGTATCTGGCGACTCAGAATGGGTGATGTATACCTAATTTTGGGGGCGTCACACGTGGCCTTTAATACAACACGAAATTTCTACACACTAACATAAAAGGAATCATTATTCACACTTTCTATATTTAGGGAATAGTCTAACTCTTCCCGAAGCGAATCTAGTTTCTAAATGAATTCATCAGGCATAAATTAACAAGTGGTTGTTAAATAAAATAACACGCATCCGTATAGAAAATTAATCGGAAACATACCTTGCATTGCGTCCTGGATCTTCATGTTGGATGATTGTTCAGTTGGTCGAATCAACGTAATTGACTCTATAATAACCAGTTTGCCATTGCCCCCTTTACTTCCACTTGCTTTTCCTACCGCTTTCTTTGGGCAACCTCGAGCCAAGTGCTCCTTCGATCCACACGTGAAGCAGGCTCTCTTCCTCGGTCTTGAACATTTTGGTGCAATGTGATCCTTCGATCCACAATTAAAGCATACGCTTTTCCCCCTCAAACAAACACCTACATGTTTCTTTCCGCAGTTGCTACACACCTCCACCTTCTTCTTTTCCTTCCCTTGTTGATTTTCAGCATTAATATTGTTGTCCCACTTTCTTTTTCGAGCGTTACCGGTATAACTATCACCCACCTTATCATCTTCACTCTTCTTTCCCCTCTGCTCTTGATTGTATGCCAGCGTATTACCTTCCCCGTCTACATCAATCGTTCTTTCCAACCCTGTAGTAAACGAATTTGGTTGGAACATCGAGATTTGATTATACATCCAGAAATTCAGTTGATTTGCCAGTGCTCCCACCAGCAAATTCACCAATTGTGGCACTGGATTTGCGTTAGTTTCCCTATTGTATGCATTTTTCTTGGGGCTCTGTTGATGTTGTTGTCTTCTTCTAGGCAGCATTTTACTGTTTACAACTTGAACTATTAGATCATCATTCATCCACACATTAACATTTTCAAACTTATCTTAACCACTTATAGATAACACATAATATATCTTAATAAACAATGATAATACTTTATTCATTTACCATACAAAACAAAATAGCCTCGCTGCTATTTATATTATTTATCCCGAAATAATAAAATTTTAGGATTACTTCATCACATCCCACTATTTAATTCAAAAGTTAGGATTTACATCTATTATTTATTTATTTATTTATCATGTTTTATATATCATCTTATTGTTTTTCTTGCAATCTACAAGAACAGTCCACGTTGTACAGCTTCATTTTGCTCTTGCTCCATGATACGAATCATCAGGAGAGTGGAAGATTAAATGCTAAATTCCATCATTCGCTTGGCACTCTTTGACTTGTCTTCAACACGTTCTATGCATTTAGAAGCCTCCATCCATGCGTCCTCAGCTTTCGCCGGCTTTGTTGACTTCTTTCCCTAGCCATTCATGTGCAATCTCGTTAATAACTAATAACTATCCTCTTTAATACTTTAATTGAGATAATCTCTACTCTACATCTGCAAGTCGTGCGGTAAAGTCGTGAGTCACGACATATTTTTACGCTAGCTCTATGGCTTTCCTAACTCTTTTTATTCATACTTCATATTTACCTTCTAAAATTCATCTTCCGGATCAAACTCAAGCTCATACCCAAGTTCTACAACAGAAATCCACGGGTATGGCTTTCCTAATACCAACCATACTCAAACTATATAACTTCTCAGGGCTCCTAATCCCTATCTTACTTCATCAATATCTCTGACAACAAAGTTTTAATAACTCCACAACTTGATATGTATAATACTTGCTACTCCTAAGTACTCACGAGCACATAAGTCATTAACACATAAGCACATAAAGTCTTTTATCATTTTATCTTAAATGAATTTTCTTAATTCACTCCTCAGAACTTGATAAGAGTTTATCACCTCTATGTTTTCGATCTCCTAGAAGGTTATAGCCCTAAGGTTTCCCCACCTAAGGTTCATAACCTAAAGCTTTAATACCAACTTGTGACACCCCAAATCCGGGAACTTCAATCCCACAGATTTGGTGTTCACTGTCCAATTAAATCATAACTAACTACCCATATACAAAAGATATAATTAAACTCAAAAGTTTAAACAATCAATCTCCCAATAAAGGGTTACATAAAGTAAAATAAATCCCAGGTCATCTAACCTTTATTACAATCATCAGCGGAAAATTAAAACATAATCGTAATTAAATCTATTACATAAGCTTCATAAATAGAAGATAAATTAAACGTTGTCGTCTAATCAAGCACTTTGTCCTTGCCCTTGCTTGTAGAAAATTCTTTAAACTTCTTAACTTCATCTGCATTATTTTGTGCAAGAGTGAGCAAACAATTTCCCACAAGAAGGATAATATACAATAACGATTTATGAATGATAATTCACTGAGTTTTCAATGGTAAAGTATTCTTACCGGAACAATAAACTTTAATTTAACAACTATGAGTTCAAAGGAATAATGAACGTTAAATTAACAATAGATATCAACATCAAAGAATACACTGAGGGTCACAAGACCACGAACTATACTCTAGGTTTTCAAGTATTTTTACTTTAACCTTTAATAGTCTAAAAGACTATAATCATCATCTATGTCCTTGGTTAACAAGTGTTTCTACTGTTACCTTTAACAGTCTAAACGACTATATGGACCATCATCCTGTACTCCAGGTGATCAGCCCTTTGTACTATGTATTGCGCAAACATTTTAACGCTATTGTGTAATTCTAAAATAATCCCCTGATATAGGGTTGTTTATCTCAGCATAGATTATCAGGTTCCGAACCAAATGAGATTTGGTTTGGAATTAACTTCAAAAGAATTCTAGATCTTTAGAATGCTCATCAACCAAGTATTAGTTGAATCAGACAGAGACCAATAA
Organism: Panax notoginseng; assembly: GCA_016801055.1. Classification (NCBI taxonomy): domain Eukaryota; kingdom Viridiplantae; phylum Streptophyta; class Magnoliopsida; order Apiales; family Araliaceae; genus Panax; species Panax notoginseng. Next base: position 96,509,944 of record CM029017.1, on the reverse strand, counting down.
CTATTAAAGAGTTTGAATATAATATCTTCATGAACAAGGTATATCGATGAATCAATAAAAGCTAGAGTATTAACAGTTTTTAAATTGAACAAATGTTATCATCGACAACATGTTTTCAAAATTGTGTGAGTACATAAGCAAACCAAAGGAAGTTTGGTTTGGGTTGACTTCAAGGGTAATTTAGAGTTTAGAACATTCATCAACTAAGGATTAGTTGAGTTGGTAAATAATCGCTAGGCAACTTAGAGTTTGGTACAATAATGTAAGATAGTACAATGAAATTGAAGAATGAAGATCAAACAACAGTTATTAGTAGCTGAATAAACACATTTCTTACAACAACATTACAGACTTTGAATAACCAAAGTAATCTCGTTTGGAATAAAGAAATAAATATTAACTAACTTGCTCAACAATAAATGAGGGTTAAAGAATTCGCATGACAATAAATCGTTAAACAAGAGGTTAGAGTTAGAGAATTTGCATAAGTATAACGTAATAGTGAAAAGTAACATTGCTGAATAATAAAGTAGCAAAGGTTAGGGAACTTGTCTCTTGCGTAAGCTATACAATTACAACTCACGTACTCCAATATCCCACACATAGGTTTAGAACCACAATACCTATTAGATATGCTAACATACCATAACATGTACATTTCTTGCTAAACTTATCATTTTAGCACAAGTTTTTTGCGATTATATAAATATAAGGAATTTCAAGTGTTAACCTTCACAACACCTGTTTACTAATCTTCATGCTCACTAAGTCTAATATGCCAAGTTCATTACTTACTAATCATTTTCAAAGTTGAAATCATCAATGACATGACACAGTTCTGTTTTAACCTCCATATTACATGTTTAACTCCTTAACACAACCTTAAACAAGGCTATAGTGGTGTTACAAAGTCTGCAGCAGTAGCAGACCTCACTGTCTCAGGACAGGATATGGCGCAGCTGCGCCATACATAAGCTTGGGACCGACGCAGCTGCGCCGTTTTTTGCCTTGGCACCGGCGCAGCTGCGCCGGTGCACAAACAAAGGCAGAGACGATTGATGAACAGTAGCCAACTTTAGCTCAACAAACACAAATTTCACCCACTAAATAGTGAAATTAACACGTAAAATAAGTATACAACTATCATAAACATGTCTGCTAACATTTACAACCAATTAGAACAATTTAACACCAACCAAAACTATTTTAATTTCTCAAAATTCTTATTTTTCATATAAAACTCCATTTTTGATATCTCTTAGAAAAATCATCACTGCAATCTATATACTTGGCCAAATCACTTCATTCCAATTACGTTATGCTCGCTTCTTTATGAACTAACACAATCAAGCTTCAATTTATAGATTATCATACAAATTGCCCATCGAGTTTTGTACTTTCACAAACCATATGTATACACACACACTGTAATTAGTTTTCTTCCTTTTAAACGAAATTAGCATAATAATTCTTGACTAAATACTAGTTCTAACACCACAAATACATATAGATACAATAATTCAATTCATAACAACCATTCAAGACAAATTGGATTCACATGAATTAGAAATTTTATGCTGTAAAACATACACATATATATATAATATCAAGGTTAAAGAAAATACCTTCAATTGGCTTGTTAATTCTTGCTAAATACTGAAGTTGATTGACAAATCTCACAATCTCTCTCTCAATTCTCTGTAATTTTCTCACTGAAACTCTCAATTCTCTGAACTTTTCTTCTTTCCTCCTCTTAGTGTCAATATAGGGTAACTAATACGTAAAAGAAAACTGATATAATTTTAATATGTAAACTTATTATAACATCCATTACACTCTAAACAAATATGTTATAATTATATTTTATTTATTATTTAATGTATTTTATTTATATTATTTACAAATTCAAAATTAAAAATCCAAAAGCTATAAAGCTTTGTTTGGCAAAACTCTTTAAAATTAAAGACTTAATATTTAAGCCTTGATTGACAAAACTAAATTAAACTCCTTTAATTTATTTTAATAAACCATTTAGTTTATAATTTATAATCACCTATTATTTATTTGGATTTCCATATTCAACATTAATCAAATAAATTATTTACACATACTATATTTTAAATAAATTTTCCACTTAAATAAATATCATAAAATTATAATCTCACTATAATTTAGTTTAATAATTTAGCATACCATTTTAAATTATTAAATTAAAACAACCATATAACATCTCATGTTATATTACAACTCTCTAAATTATAAATTTAGAATATTATCTAATAAATTTCATTCATAAATATTTACTAATAATAACCACATCAATAGAATACTTATTTAATTTAAGAAATACTTTAAATTACAAAACAACAACTGCATCAATAAAATATTTATTTAATTTAATAAATATTTTAAATTACACATAAAATCTTGGATTGTTACATCCATGGTTTCATGCTGACGCTGAAGCTCGTTACTCATGGATGCAAGCATGATGCATTGAGCCACAGATGCATCATCTTGCCACTTTTTAAAAGAAGCAATCTCTTCCTCAGAGGTTGTCTCTGCAACTTTTGCAGGTACGAACGAATTTAGGACATAAGAAACCTTTTCAGCAATGAGAACAATTCTCAGATTCCTTAACTAGTCCGTGTAATTCAGTCAAGTCAGCTTGTTAGCATCAAGTATGCTACGCATTGAAATTAGTGAATGTGACATTTTTAAAATTCTGCATGTAAAAAGACAATATTTTAGCAAACATTCATTTAGTTAATTACCAAAATAAATTAGGTCTTATTTTATATTGGTATCTCCCATTATTTTTTTTCAAACTATATTACCCTCATTTATATAGTTCGACAAAATCTAATTAAAGTTTTTGCTAGTGAGAATAAGGATCCCATTTTAAATATATATAACTTTGTGGTGACACAGCAAACTATATATAAATAAATAGGTAGACAACTCATTGTCAATTACATCATCATGTAACTCCTTATGTTTTGCCTCTTAGATTATTTTGATCAAGTGGTGGCACATCCGAATCAAAATTATCTAAGTTAAGTCCAACCTAGCACTTTCATATATTCAAAAAAGAAAAATATTATTCTTATGGTGACACAACAAAATAATATTGTTCAATTTTCTTTATAAGCATTAAATGTGATAAATTAAAATCTTAAATACTTAATACTTGCCTTGTGGTGACACAACAAACTCATATTAAATATTTAATACCCTATTAATTTTATCATGCTAGAAGGCAACGTTCAATATTCTAAATATCTTTGAATGCTTAAGACTTAATATATAAAAACTTTGAGGGATTTGTTGTTATTTAGTCTCAACTTGTTTAGCGCGCATGCAAATATATATATAAAATACGCGTCATATTATTAAACATGCGAAGCATGTTTGCATAATATATAATATATATAATACTAGCATGCACATATAAAATATTTAATTCTATCCGGATTGATTATGGACTTTTATTCTAGTTTGGTTCACTAGAGCCACCAAGTGAACCAAAAGCTCAAACCCTAGAGTGCAAGAATAAATATTTAAATATAACTATTACATTTAAATTCGGGCTCCATTACAAACGGGTCTTCAAGCGCTCCTTTCTCCTTAATCTCCGGTTCTTCGAAAAAAATTCTAACTAATCCAATTACATAAAATATTTAATTTAAATAGAAACATTGATCAGCAGTCAAAAGGAAGTACATAGGAGAGAGATAGAATTTGCATCAAGAAGAAAATCAGAAAAGACGAGGGTATGCATATCCCATTTAATAAAACTCATTCATTCAAACATCCAACCAAAATAAATCCAATCACATTGGTCAATAGTCCATAATCAATCCCATTTATTATCATGCATATCATCATATGTATCAATAAATAAAATCATTCCATATATATGAATATCATTTTATGGGCAATTTTATGTTACATGAAATCTAATTTTAAGATTAAAATAAACTCTTTATTTTAAATATAAAATTATTAAGATATATATATATATATATATATATATATATATATATATATATATATATATATATATAGGACTTCCAACATCACGTGAATCACCAGGAGAATAACTTGTTAAGTATTACAATATTACATGGATACACGTGATATATATAATATATTAAACGAATGAATCAAGATCCAGGATAAGTTTTTAAAAATAAAGTTACCCACGGACTCAATAAAAAAAAGTTTTCCGAAAACAATTTTATGCCCAATAAATTATTCAAAATATATACTCATACATATATGAAATCAAAAATAATTAAAAATTAGCATAAAGTTTGGCTCTGATGCCACTGTAAAGGTTTTGTGAAAATTAAAGTAGCAATTAAATTGCAAAATTAGCGGAAGCAAAGTAAAATCAGATTTTAAAATTTTTCACAAATCAATTATCCGGACCATCCTTTATGCATATTATTAATTAAAACAAAGAACACGAAGTTATGAAATCATACTCTTGTAGATGCAAGCTTCCACAGGTACGAAATCACCTCCTATTTCTCTGCAATCTCCTTGAATCTCCGGGTAGATTCCTTCCTTTGATCAATATCAGCCACCCAAGTATACGGCCTCTAGAGGTGATCCACCAAGAAAGAAGAATTTTCAAGAAGAATGGTGTATTGGCTCAAACTCTAGTTTTTCTTAGCTCTGTAGAAAAAGGGGCGTACTCTCCAACAATTAGAATATCGTATCCTTGATATCTGATATAAGACTCCACTTATAAAGATATCAAGTAACCCTATTTAATTAAAATAAGGTATTATTTATTTAATTAAACTCCTTTAATTAAATAGGCTCCCTAATCTTATTAGGGATAATTAATTAAACTCCTTTTAATTTTACCTCCTAATCCTATTAGGAATAAATGAGAAAACTTATATTAAATTAATTCCTAAGCTCTTTTAGAAATTAAAATAATAATAATTGTAATAATATTAATAAGACTCCTCTTATTAATTTATATTTAATATTTCCAAAATATTAAATAATAAATATTAAGCTATTTAATTTATTCTATCATCATAGATTAAATTAAATATACTTAACATATTATTACGATTATACCATTAACTTCTTAAATAATTATTCTTTCTTTTATGGTGTGACCATTTAGGTTCTCTATGTTAAATCGGTTGTGAATAAATCAATAAGAACAATTCTAATCTTATTTAAATAAATAAATTAAATTATTAATTTATTTAAATAAATAATATTTATTCTACAATAGGGATAGCCTCCCTAGCGATCAACGACTTTCAAGATAATATAGATTTCAACATTAATCATAAAAGAACCTTTGAGTAAATAGTTACTGTACAATTCAATCCTTACACCATACAATGTCCCAATTAAATATAAGACATGTAATTACTGTCAAGTCTTATTTTATTTAATTATATGTATTTCGATTCCTAAATGCACAACTCCTAATGAATACAAATTAGAAACTACTTACTAATTTTATTCCACCTTGGCCAAGGATTCTTGGGTTGTCATTTATCGAATCACATAGAATATTTCTCTTCTTTTACTAGAAGTGGTAGATTCTTTATTGATCATTCATTATCTCCATATATAACTTATTACACCCAAGCATACCCTTTGATATACTCTAAGAGTCTTAAGGAATAAGTCAAAGTGTAATTCATTATATATAAGTTACTATGATGATCTCAAGTCTAAGGATCATTTGTACTACTATCACTGTAAGAACCCGAATTTTCAGAAAATATTAAAATAAGAATTTAGTAAATAAAATTCTTAAGTGTGAAATGGGTTCGAATAAAAATATTTATGTGATACGAGGTATATAGGAATGTGTTACATAGGGTAATATGAACCATATAATATGTGATTAATAAATATATTATTTTTATATATTGTTATTGATCGCAGAGATAATTCAGTTGATATAAAAGAAGTGGATAAAATTTCCTATCGATATTAAATAGTTTACATGATTATTTTATCATAGTAAGTGGATGACATTAATGTATAATTGTCATTTTCTTGTGTATGTGTACTAATAACCAGTATGATTATAATATAGGTTATTGATAGTACGTAAGTTATCCGCGAATGGGTTTGGATAGTGAAACATGAGTTAGTTGAGAGAATTAACTAATAAGAATAAATATTGGTTAATTGATAGTTGAGAGTTATGTTATGAAATAATATAATGTGTATTTTAAACCTTAAATAACTATGGTAATATAGTACAAGGTTTAATTTACTTAAGTAAAAGAGAGAATTAATATGTTTGTTGAATATGTGATACTTTATATATGTTACTCAGAATGGTAATATGTGAGAAAGTCTAATGTACGAATAACGTTAAATATATATACGTAATTAAAGGGAGACATAAATCATTATATCTTTAAACGGATATTTAATATTTGAAGAAATTGTTTTGGGAACAATTGATAGTGGGAGAGAGAAATAATAATTATATATTTCTAATAGAGGATATTGAAATAATTTCTAATATTGAGTTATTTTAATAAAAGGAGAAAATATTATTTTTGAATAATAATATTACCTTATATATTTTTGTATGAGGTATGATTAATAATATAGTAAATATATTAAAACGTATTTGTTATATATAAATAAATTGATGGAAACAATTTATTATAATAGAAAATAAACTTATTATCTATTTTCTGTATATAATATATGTACATGTGTCGTACATATAGTTAATTGATATTATATTGAGAATAATATTTTAAGATAATAAGCAAATTAATTTCTAATTGTAAATGTCTTTATTCGGAGAAAACATAATATTTATGTTATGACAAAATACATAGTTTCTAATATATTTTTAAGGGAGTTAATTAATGAAAGAAAACTAAGTTATTTTAATATATTAAATAACTTAAGTTATTATTTTATCGCGGATGTTATCATTTAAATAACTAATGGGGTATATATTAATTATTATAGGCGTAAATGTTATACTTATAATCAATTAAGGTAGTTTAGCATTTAAATAATTGAGTCACACAAATATTATATTGAAAGAATAATAAGTGTGGATGTTAACGCCAAGTTTCGTCTGCGCGTCCAATCACAAAATTCACACGCTGAATCCTGCACAATAACAGATCACACAGAAGCTTGACGGCCGTGCCGCCGGGGGATAGCTCCGGTGTGAGAATAAGTACATGCCGTTCACAAGGTTTAACAATGGAGGTTATGTGTTTAGTGCTCAAAGTAGGTCTTACCTGTTAATTGCAACCTTGGCCTTGTATTTATAGAGCTCTCACCACCTTGGTATCCTCTTCCGAATTAGAGTAGGACTCCTAAATATGTTAGCTACCATATTTGGGTCCAACACAATCTCCTTAAAGAGTGCAAGTGGAATCCCTTTCCATCACTACCTCCAGAGTTGCCTTGTTAACGTATGATTAGGGTTGATACCCTTAATCACGTAAACTCCTTGTCACACCAACTCTGCTCGTGGACCGCTCATATGCTCAGACCCAAACCAATAGCCAAACCCAACAGCCCCGAACTCAACCCTCACGATGAACATGGGGCCCCGACCTATTGGGATCGGGAAACCGACCCCGATCTTATATCTCCGAATATACGAGCCCGATCTCCTTTGACCCGGCCCAAGCCTTCAGCCCAAAAGAGGGTCGGGAAAACACTCCCGAACATTGCCCCCCAGTCTCTTGTTATAAGATGTTTATGATAGGAGACTTGAAAGGACATGAATTGGGATAATCACGCCATAATGATGAGTTATCTCGGGAACCCAAGCGGTTTCTCCTTGGTCAGCGAGCTGGTACACATTTTTTCATAACTGGGCCCCCCTGCCATAAATAACCGCCTTTGGAAGCCGTGCCGGACGGGCTATATAAGCTCCCCAACATTCATCACCGTCACTTTTTCGAGCCTTCAATATTTTGAATCTCTGTCAAACTTTTTCGGCAAGGGCGATTTCCGGCGAGATACTCATTTCTCCAGATTTCTTCAATCCGTACCATTTCCCCTCTAAACTCTTGTCTTGTACCTTTCCTCTTTTCAAACTGCCATAAATGGCTGATTCTAGCGATCCTCGTCCCACACCAGTCACAGCAGCCGGCACTCCCACTCTTACTTCCGGCGACCTTCTCCAAATCGAGCTGGAGGCTACTCCGGTCGAAGTCTCCGTGGGGAATGCCGAAACCCGAATTCGCCAACACTACGCTTCGAAAACTGACTATGCTGTCATCAACACAAAATCTTCCATCACCCCCTCTCAACTGTCGGACATCCGAACCTTATTCAACATCCCCAAAGAATATAAGCTTCGGGTTCCCGAGGCCAGCGAGAGGATGTACCACCGACCCGAGGGCGATTGGATAGCCGTCCACCTGTATGCCCTAAGGTACGGGGTTCGGTTCCCCTTCCACGAATTCATCTCTTCTTTTCTCTGCCTGGTAGGGATCGGGTTTTTACAGCTGGCCCCGAACTCCTACATCCAACTAGTCAGCTTTATTGCTTTGTGCCAAGAAGATGGCATATCCCCCGGTTTGGACTTCTTCTTTGTCCTATTTTCTATCGGCCGATCAAAAGAACCCGGCCTTCGCCATCTGAACCGTGTATCTGGCCGTGCCACCTTCATGAAGACCCCCTCAAGCAATAAAGGTTGGCATTCACAATGGTTCTTCATGAGGGGAACCGACCTCAACCTTTTACCGAACTGGGCCTGTCCTGAAGAACAGACCTTGAAGGTAACCAAGTTCCTGAAGGGTCGAGCGGCTGCCTTCAAAATGTTTTATGTCCTTCTGAAGCAGACTAGCTGGAGCCTGGGGATCGTATCCAACGAATCTTGGCTCTACGAACACGGCTGTAAGTTGTCATATCCGAACCTATTCATCTGTGTTTCCATTCCTTTCTTATAGTCTCTTTCTTATGGACTTTTTGTCTTATGTTGTAGTGACTATCTTCAAGCCCGATGGTGCTGAAGTGGATCTGACCCCCCTACAAGTCATCGACGAGCCCATCCACCCTCCTGCCGCTGACGACTCTCCTTCCGACGAGGCTGTCCCTATTACCGAACTGTCGGTTGGTTCGTCAATCGGGCCTCTACCCGAATATACCAAGGCAGACGTTTCCTCAAGAAGCGTTTTGCAGATGAAGGGGGCCGATAAGATGGCTTTGCTAAAGAAGTCGAGGAAGATTTCTTCCTCTACTCGAGCCCCCCCCCAAGACCATTGCTTCGGTCCCCCCGAAGCCAGCTGCAAAGCCGACTCCTCCTCCTCATACCATAATGACAGTGGACGAGGAGTCGGAGGGTATGGAGGATCGGCCTCTTGAGCCTCAACCGAAGAGGCCGCGTCTGACCGAGGGGCCTCCCCCGGTCGAAGAGGTAGGAGGTCCGGTCCCTGCTGCCACCCCAATGTCCAAAGCGAGCTCTTCCGATGGGTCACCGACCACCTGTTGGCCGAAGAGTCCAGCCGATAAATTCCCCTTCCATTTGCTGGATCAGTTTAGGCTTTCGGGTGACGATGATCGATTCAAGAACTTTTCGTCAGAGGATTTTCTGGTTACCTACCTCCGAGCCCAGACTCAGGTATTTATCCTCATTTGTATATATATTTTCCTTCGCTTCTTTGTCATCTGATCAATTCGCCTATGTACTTAGGCCAACGCCATCCTCACTCGAGCTATCGCTCCTCTTACCCGATCTACCAAGAGAGAAGTCCAGCTGAGAACCGACGTGGAGCTTCTCCAAGCTGAATTATCGGGTCGGGATTCGGAGCTGAAGAGGGAGCGGAATAAAGTATCCCAGGCTAATCGCCGGATCGCTGAACTCGAAGAACAAAATTCCCTACTTCAACAAGAGTTCGTCGGTCTCAACGATCATGCCAAGAAGCTGGTGCATGACAAGGAGCCGATGGCTGTTGATCGATTTCGCAATCAATGAATGCGTGCAAGTATACACGGTCAACAAGTAATAAAGTGATAAGAAAAGTATCGTTCCCACGAGGAATTATTTAATAAAAATTACCAAGTACTAACTCTTAACCAAATCAATTTTATTTAAACAACCATAAATTGTGATTTTTCTAATTAAGAAAACTAAATTAATCAATTAAATCTAGATTACTCTAAAATTAATTCAAATAAATAAAGATTAAGACTGCAATATCCCCAATTATAAACTATAAATCAATTATCTAACTATCCCAATTATTATGCCTACTGAATTGTTAATAGAAATTCTCAAATGCCAAAAGTCCTTTTCCAAGTGATCCATTGACTTCTATTTAATCCAGATTAATCTTGCTATATTCCTATGCAAAATAATTGAATTAAACTCTTTTCAATCCCAATTTCTTATGTGTTACATGCGGTAAACAGATATTTCCATTCTATTCACAAACCTAATTATTCATCATGCAAATAACTAAGTCACATGTTATCATGCCCAGTTCTAACCCTAGAATTCCTCTTCCGATTCCTTCTAGAGTAACAAGGTAATTGCTGATCAGATAATTAATCAATAAGCTCAAGACAAGATAAACAATTCACTTTGACATAAATAATTGGAATAAATCGAATAACTAATTCATAGACATAAACGGTTCAATTGAAATCTTAATAAAAGAGTTAGTTCATAATTAATGAATTGAAACCAAGAATCCACAATTGAATAGACATTAAAAGATAAAAGTATGATAAGAGAAGAGAATAGAATCTGTTGTCAGCAAATCTGATGCTCCCCTCTTGCTCCTGCTCTTGATCTTCAATGATCTCCAAGTTGCTTCAATCTCTAATGGCTAACTAAGAACTAGGGTTTAGATTCTAATCTAATGGAGTGTTTTATCTAGTCTAATCTATGTAATCCCCCTTTATTTTATGCCTCCCATCATGTATTTATAGGTTACAAGTTAAATTTTTAGGTTAGGAACAAACCCAATCCAATTTGGAGTCAAAAAGATGTCAAAATTCACCCCAAAACGCGTCCAAGCCTTTCCACTGACTTCCCCAGCGCCCCGGCGCTGGGCACGGCGCTGGGATTCTGCCCCCAGCGCCCCGGCGCTGGAATTACATAGAGAAATAGCGTCCCGGCGCTGGAAGTTTTTCTGGAATTTTCTGCTCCGACGTCCTTTGGGAAAATGGCCATAACTTCTTCGTCCGAACTCCGATTTCGATGATTCAAGATGTTCCGGAAAGAGGAGAAGTAGATCTACAACTTTCATTCTTTAAGTTTTTCGAAATAAGGTCCGTAGAAATACTCAAAATGGCTCTGAAGTGACTGCTGTGTAAATGGCAAGCCAAAAACGCGAATCTAGCCACCCCGAACGTCGATCCACGTAACTTTTGTCCCAATTCCTACAAAACAATGTAAAACATGCATGAATGGACACAAACACTTAAAAACTATTCTAAAAGACTTGAGAACAATAATAAATTAAGCCCGAATGTATCCAATTCATGTGTATAAAACTCACTCATCAAATACCCCCAAACTTAAACATTTGTTTGTCCTCAAGCAAAAACACAAAAATGTTATGCAATGCAATGTAATGAAACTAATCTATATGCCTACGAATCCAACAGTAATGACAGAAACAAGTCTATTCAACCGGCCTTAGAGAAATCAAGTAAACATGATAATACATCATATTAAAACAAATCAGTAATTTCTCAATCACTCATCAAATATTAGACTGTTATCACTGATATAGTGCGTGTGTGCTCCAAAACAATGTTAACTAATATAAAATCAAATTTAACACATAATAGGTCTCTTTAAAGGCATCATACAGTGAAAACTCACAAAATTCACGAACAAGCTAGATCTAACTAAAGTTAAACATCCACCAAGTTCAAGAGTCCAATCCGGGATACTTATGCTTTACTTTTCATTACGGGAGCTTTTTGCTCTTTTCCCGTTTTATTGTTTTTTTTAACCATGACTGTGCAATGTCTCATTCCATTAGGCTAACAGTGTCACCCCTTAGCGAGCTTTCAACCAACGACCCCCAGACCATATAAGACCTTAGGGCGCTAGGTTTTAAGATACCCCTTCGGGCATACTTACTCAAGTAACAAAGGCCCCGAAACAAAACTAGCCACGGTAATTTTTTTTTCTTTCTTTCTTTTTTTTTTTTTAGCGAAGCTTATATATCCCAATTTTTCCCCCCAAACTTAAGTTTTTATCACAATTTAGCCATCTCCGCCTATTCATGTCTTTCATTCCTTCACATTAGTATTATCCTTAAGAAATTCATTATGTATCAATTTAAACTTAATCAGTCAACATAGCTGTTATTAACGTGCTAACCTTAATTATACCAGTTTCAAACAGGAAAAGATTCAATTCATAACAAGAAATCACATCAAAGTCTTAACAGTCAATACTATAATTGTCTACTCAACTCCAGTCTCATCATTGGCCAAAATAGACTTTTACTATCTAACAGTTGGAATCATGCAAATATAAACTAACTGCAACAAACATAGTAAACTAACTACTATTTTTGCAATTTTTAAAATTTTTTTTTTAACAAAAAACTGAATGCAAAAACTAAATGTAAATAACCCGAAAATATAACGAACTACAATGTAAATAACTAACTATATGCAATACGACACTAAAATGCCCCCAAACTTAAACTAGACATTGTCCTCAATGGCTACAATAGAAAAAATTAAAGCAGAGGACTTCCCTGAAAATATAGCAATCTTCCTCCTTATCCGCTAAGTTTGGAGAATAGGCTAAGCACATGGAACAAATTGGGCACCACACTTGAATTTGACTTGAATAACCTGTAAAACCATGATATAAGCACTTTTATTAAATCCTAAATAAATGAAAATTCAAAACTACTAATATAAAACTTAATAAAAACTAAAAATAAAAATTAAACTTGGGTTGCCTCCCAATAAGCGCTTGTTTTATAGTCTCAGCCTGACTTCTTCAATTCTCTATCCAATTCCCCTACGAAATTTGAGGAACCCTCCATCCATCGGAAATAATATAACTTTTGGTAGGTTCCCATTTGTAATGGCCATTGAATCTAAGTCACCTAGCATTCTCTTTTTAGATCGGATCCCCATTAAATATGACAAACAACTAGGTGCTTTCCCCATTGTGTCTGTGATCAGAGTGTGGAATGGAAGCTTGTCAAACACAATGGGCTCTTCCTCTATCTTCTCTTTTTCATCCCACCATGACTCCACAGTTGTACTAGCTCTTATGTCATAAAGAGCTTTGCCGACGACATGACTGCCAATTGGGCATGGTTTTGCAAAACTGCCTGGATTCTTGAACTTTGGTGGAGAAGGTACATGGGACACTAATGAAATCGATTCATCTTCGTTGAATCTTACAGTTAAATCTTCGTTGATCTCCTTTTGTTTGTTCCCAATTGTTTTCTCTCTTTCAACATCTATATCATTTGACCCATCCGGTTGCAGATTTGGTTCGGACTCATCATCAGTTTCGTCATCCATGTCATAGAGCCAAGTGTATTGAGGATGGTTGTTCAACGCTTGTGCTATCTGCCCCAATTGATTTTCCAGACTCTTTATCGACGCACCTTGGCTTTTCATATTCAGTTCTATTTGATTCAATTTTTTGTCTTGTTCCTCGTTCCTTTTTTCAGAAGCTTTAATAAATTTTTCCAAGGCTTCCTCCAAATTTGAATGGTCTTCCTGTTGTAGTGGAGGTGGACACGACAAATCCGGTGGGTATGTTGGACTTGGAGCATAAAATTGATCTTGATTGTTACTCCATGAAAAATTCGGGTGATACCCCCAATCCTGATGATAATTGTTGGGATAGACATGACTATAGCTCCCTACAAACTTAGTTGATTTGGCATTTATGGCACATTGATATGTAGCATGACTCCCATCACATAACTCACAAACCATAGCTACTTGCTGCGTGGATGGTGGACTCCATGTCTCTATTTTCTTAGCTATTGCGGCCACCTGTGCTGCCAATGCAGAAAGTTTCTCGAGTCTGTCAATCTCCGCTCCCCTTGGTTGAGTCATGTTCGTGTATGGCTATTGATACGTAAAGTCATCCATGGTACCTAAAAAGAGAGAAATATAGGAAGAGAATTAAAAATAAAAATAAAAATGTTTAAATTAAGACTAAATTGATTGAAATTAATATTGGTAAATAATTATTAAATTAATTTCCCGGCAACGGCGCCAAAAACTTGTTGATCGATTTCGCAATCAATGAATACGTGCAAGTATACACGGTCAACAAGTAATAAAGTGATAAGAAAAGTATCGTTCCCACGAGGAATTATTTAATAAAAATTACCAAGTACTAACTCTTAACCAAATCAATTTTATTTAAACAACCATAAATTGTGATTTTTCTAATTAAGAAAACTAAATTAATCAATTAAATCTAGATTACTCTAAAATTAATTCAAATAAATAAAGATTAAGACTTCAATATCCCCAATTATAAACTATAAATCAATTATCTAACTATCCCAATTATTATGCCTACTGAATTGTTAATAGAAATTCTCAAATGCCAAAAGTCCTTTTCCAAGTGATCAATTGACTTCTATTTAATCCAGATTAATCTTGCTATATTCCTATGCAAAACAATTGAATTAAACTCTTTTCAATCCCAATTCTTTATGTGTTACATGCGGTAAACAGATATTTCCATTCTATTCACAAACCTAATTATTCACCATGCAAATAACTAAGTCACATGTTATCATGCCCAGTTCTAACCCTAGAATTCCTCTTCCGATTCCTTCTAGAGTAACAAGGTAATTGCTGATCAGATAATTAATCAATAAGCTCAAGACAAGATAAACAATTCACTTTGACATAAATAATTGGAATAAATCGAATAACTAATTCATAGACATAAAAGGTTCAATTGAAATCTTAATAAAAGAGTTAGTTCATAATTAATGAATTGAAACCAAGAATCCACAATTGAATAGACATTAAAAGATAAAAGTATGATAAGAGAAGAGAATAGAATCTGTTGTCAGCAAATCTGATGCTCCCCTCTTGCTACTGCTCTTGATCTTCAATGATCTCCAAGTTGCTTCAATCTCTAATGGCTAACTAAGAACTAGGGTTTAGATTCTAATTTAATGGAGTGTTTTATCTAGTCTAATCTATGTAATCCCCCTTTATTTTATGCCTCCCATCATGTATTTATAGGTTACAAGTCAAATTTTTAGGTTAGGAACAAACCCAATCCAATTTGGAGTCAAAAAGATGTCAAAATTCGCCCCAAAACGCGTCCAAGCCTTTCCGCTGACTTCCCCAGCGCCCCGACGCTGGGCACGGCGCTGGGATTCTGCCCCTCAGCGCCCCGGCGCTGGAATTACATAGAGAAATAGCGCCCCGGCGCTGGAAGTTTTTCTTGAATTTTCTGCTCCGACGTCTTTTGGGAAAATGGCCATAACTTCTTCGTCCGAACTCCGATTTCGATGATTCAAGATGTTACGGAAAGAGGAGAAGTAGATCTACAACTTTCATTCTTTAAGTTTTTCGAAATAAGGTCCGTAGAAATACTCAAAATGGCTCTGAAGTGACTGTTATGTAAATGGCAAGCCGAAAACGCGAATCTAGCCACCCCGAACGTCGATCCACGTAACTTTTGTCCCAATTCCTACAAAACAATGTAAAACATGCATGAATGGACACAAACACTTAAAAACTATTCTAAAAGACTTGAGAACAATAATAAATTAAGCCCGAATGTATCCAATTCATGTGTATAAAACTCACTCATCAATGGCCGAAGAGAATAGAGCCCTGGTGGGGAATCTGGAGGCCCTCGAGGAGAAGTTCACTGGGGTCCATGCTCAGCTGAGGACTTTGATCCAGGTGAACAACACCTTGATGGCCGAACAGGTCTCCCTCAAACAAGCTGCCATCAAGGAGTATGAAGAATCGCCTACTTTGACCGATAAGATCATGACCCAGTTTGCTGAAGGGGTGGAGGCCTATCGGGAAAAAGCGAGAGCGAAGCTTGTCGATGCCGGCCTGGATGCCTCGATCCTTGACTCTTTCGATGAGGAGGCCGAGGCCGATGATGACTCACCGAAGACACTTGTTCTAGTGTCGATTTAAAATCACCGATTCACCGAAGGAGATAAGTGATTCTTTTTTATTAAAATAAATATATACTTGTACGTGTGTATATATGTATTATATCAATAGCAATTGAAGCATGATCGTAATTGATTATTGATACAATTTTACATATTCTCTAACTTATATTATGCATGTAGTGATAGTATTCACATGATGTATGTAAAATCTAAACATTAACACTTTGGTCCAGGTGATGATAAATTGGTGCTGAGTCACCGCACCAGTAACGAATTCAGCCAGCGCAAAGATAAAAGTTTAAGCTTTTATATCATTGAAGTGCTTTAAAGGCAGCTTTGGTTTCATCATCAACCACAGAAGGCTGAAGAAAATTCGGATGATAAAAATCTCGCGGATAAAAATTCAGCGGATAAAAATCCAGCGGATATAAATCTAGCGGATATAAATCCCGAGGTTAAAAATTCCGAGGAGACTTTTTTTATACTCTCTTATTTTAAGTTCGTTGTAAATAAGAGACTGGGGGCAATGTTGGAGTGTGATTATTTGGATAGTGAGAGAGTCCTTATTAAAGTAAGATTGTATTTTCTTATTTGGTGGGATAAAGAGGTTTAATTTGGGAAGGAATCTATTAGCCATTAATTGCAGTTATAAGGTAATTCTGAAAAGGACTCCTACTCCTATCTATAAATACATCAATATGCAAGGGATTGAAAGAGGAAGGACACAAGAGATACAACACAATTACACAACTTGTACTCTCAATATTATTATAGTGGATTACTCTCTCTCTCTCCGTGGTTTTTCCCCAATTGGGTTTCCACGTTATTCTTATGTTCATACTTTATATTTCTTTATTTATGTTTATGTGAGTGTATTTCGTGAGTTTGATTTCACAACAATTACTCCATCAACCGTTGGCGCTATTTTAGCCTGCTGTTTTGGTGATTTCGTCAGGCGTATAAAATCAGGCGTTAACAGTGGAGAATGAGAGAAGCTTAAGATCGAGCTTGTGAAATATTCCTTGTGTGGCACAGTGATGAGATATATTGTCTTATAATATTAATTATTGTTATGGACAATATACTAGTATCTAGTAATTATTTGATAGTATATTGAATTATTATTAATGCGAGTGATAGCATGATAATAAGTATACTGGTTATAAATATTATAAGATTTATATTTATAAATAACCATATAAACGCTAATCAATTGTTATAAAGATTAATAATTGATTTACGAGGAATGGATTAATTAATACTATTAATTAATTGATAAGATAAGTGATTTATTAATTTCCATGTGCATGTATGCGATAAATACATTATGAAATGTGTATGTAACAATATGCATGTGGGTAGACATCAACATAAAATGTACATGGATTATATGTATATTACATCACACCTACTACTTTGAAATGTTAAGTCATAGTGTGACATTAGGTTATAAAATATGGTTGATATGTGTATTAAAAATATAACATAAGAGTCAGAAGGTGTAGGAGTATACAAGAATGCTGAGATATTATATTATCCCAAATTGAGAGTCCCATTTGCTCCCTCACATCTCAGTCACGTGTTTACATAAAAAGGCTAAGGCCTATGTTCTTCATTTTCTTCCAAGCTTGCTAGATCATGATCATGGAAGGAGTGGGTATAATGATGCAATCCAACTAACCTCCAACAACTCCTTGTTAACCTTCATGCAATTCTTCCATCCCTTTGTTTGATTTCTTGAACAATGGCTTGGCATGGTCAATGAATTTCCTATAAATAGAGACTCCCTCATCTTATTTCTCTTTTGTTGAGATGTCTGAGATTTTGGCTATGGAAGGATAGTAGAATAGAGAGCAATTAGAGGATTGAAAAGCTATAGATAGCGAATTAAAGCCATCAAGAGGTAATGAATCTAATGTTTATGCTTTTGATTTCCTAAGTTTCAATTTCTCAAGAATGTCATGAAATAATTGCTTTTAAGTCACAAAATTGATGGCTAAGGATTGTTATAATCTATGAATTGTTGTTAGATATTGTTAATATAATCAAATACAAAATCAACGGAAGTTAAACGAACCAATTTGGTTTAGAAACGAATTCGTAGTGAATGATTTAGCTAAATTGTCCAAAACATGAACAATTAGTATGAACATGAGTTGTAAATTCATATTTGGGTTAGTTGATGTTTATGTTAGTTGATGGGTATTATAGTATGTTGTAGTTCTATGAATTATGAATCCATAGAATCGAAAACGGACTAATTTGGACATGTATAACTCAAATTATGAAGGTTAGAAAGACGTTTGGCTTGTTATTTATAGCAGAGCATGAAATCGTGAGTTTACAATAGCTAGGCCCGCCCCAGTGGGCTATTTATAGGGCAAGACCCCCACCCCGGCGGGGGGTGGTCTGACTACAAATGTTTTAGAAAATCTGACAGAACATGCTTTACTAAAATGGGCATAACATTTTCATACAAACTCCGATTGAGGTGATTCAAGATGATCCGGAAAGAGAACGAATAGATCTACAACTTTTGTGCTTTAAGTATTTCAATTTGATGTTATTAGGAATGGTCCAAATAGTCATATTTGTGACTGTTACATAATCGAAGGCCATCGGAGGGCGTCGAGCGAGCACATACGCAAGTATAATGCTCCTAACGATGTAATATGTTATTCTAAGTGATGTAACATGAATATGCATGATATTAGACAGGTCATATAGCTAAGATTTCTTTACTCACAATGAAATGATTTAACATGATTTTCTAAAAGAAAAACTTAAGTTTTTGAGAAATGGAAGTTGATGAATTTGGTGTCCTTTGAGTTCTGACCTTGGACCCTATGTACGCTTATCAACAGACATGAAATGTAGTTTGAAAGTTACCTTGCATATACTAGATTCATATAGCTTGGTTTAAAGTGTTTTGAAATAAAAACTTGAAGTTTTGAAAATGAAACTTGACGAACTTTGTGTCTTTTAAGTGTCGACTTTGGAAACATGTGATTGTGGCCTAGTTATGTGCACGGATGGACAAGGAATATAATTTCAAGATATATTGCACATAAAAGGTTGTCAAGCTCGGTTTAGTGTGCGTTTTAAAAATAAATTTAAAAGTTTTAGAAACTAACTTTGATGAGCATTGTATTAATTGCATTATGACCTTATAAGCAAGCATGATACAGTTGTCTATGCCTTCGAACATGAATGATATGTGCACTCAACTAGTCAATCATGACATAAGTTATGTAAGCATGTTTTAAAAGTATGAACTATGCTATGTCTATGTGAAGCATACTAGTAGAGGCTTATTAGTACAAATATATGGTTTAAAAGCTTATAACATCGAATCTTGTTAAAGAAAGTTGTTAAGCCTTATTGATTGAAATAAATCATTATGAAACTAAGTAGTTTGAATATGAACGACGTAGATCACGTATCTATAAACTTTAAAGATGTGTCGAACACATAGCGAGTCAAGTGTGTGATAAATGTATATAAATGTTGATGTCAAGTATGGATGGTTAAGGTATAATTATAGATATCTAGCTATTCTAAGAGTATGATGAGAAACCGAAATAAAGGTTTTTCAAACCTAGTTAGGAAACGATGTAATATTTATTGTTATATTAATAATGTATGAAATGTATGACTAATGGATATGAATCCATGACTATATAACTGTGTAGGAATACACGCAGTGCAGATAAGCATTAAGCAGTTAAGTCGTAGTTGATAAACTACGAATCAGGCAAGTCTTTCAGTTCTTATTTAATATATGAATTTGATAACTGTTAGTTGTGTGACAACCCCAAAATAGGTTCATTCCACCCAACCCATTCTGAGTCGTCAAATACATGGTACAGAAAACAACTACAACTTTATTACAATAATTGTCGTGTAAAATACAACAACACATATGCTGTGAGTTTGGATACAAATATATACCAAATGTGACATTGGACACCATCATGTATCAGCACCTCACAAAGGTACCTTACATAAAGGTACAGTCAAAAACTGTTTTAGAAACTAGAATCTTTGGAAAGTGCTCAAGAAAACCTTCGTACATGGGAGGCCATGCGTCTAGGTTATGATAGATATCATATGGCCACAGAATTATCCTTGGTTGACACAATAGACCCCAAAGAAAAAAACGAGAAGATTACTATCATATTCTTCCCAATGGTGAGTCTTCTCTTGACTTATCATTATCTCCACTGTATCTAACTGAGAATTATACTTCAAACAAACACTAAGATTATATAGGTAGTGCTTGTAGATATACTCGGCAAGCGGATGTGCACAATCATGTCTTATGATGTCACGAGGTTGTATGTCGTTAGACATCTTGTATTATAGTGGCAAAACACCCTTCCAACGTTGGGTTCGCCTCACCCTATTTTCTTCACCAAATATAACTACTAAATGATGACCACCGTTCTATTCCCTTGTTACCCTCGCTCGACCCAGCTACACTCTTATTACCTGAAAGGAATTGTGAAGCAAAAGGGTGAGCACAACTAGCTCAGTAAAGAATATCATGACTAAAGATAATTAAATTATCAATAGCCTTCATCAATAATAAATCAGAGATTTAGAACATATGGTAAATGATAAAAATTTCAACCATAGTTGCAGCGGAACGAGCAATCCATTAGAAGAGTCAAATAGACTATAAAGTCTATTATCTTCTCCATGTTAAAAATCCATCAACAATGTTTTATCCCTGTAACATCAATCAACAGTTCCTTTCCACAATCATATGAATAACTCATAATCATAATTGTGATTCTAAATTTTTCTTCACACCCAGGACGAAGAATATTTTCATCACATGTCTTTACCTGAAACATCAAAGATCATGGTTATACCAAATCACAGTTCATGTTCATAATCATACTAATAAATCCATCTTTGCACTACGACCAAAGATATTCAACAACAGTTTATCTTTGCACTACGGGCCAAAGATATTCATCAACAGACCATCTTTGCACTACAGGCCAAAGATATTCATCTACAATTCATCTTTGCACTACAGGCCAAAGATATTCCTCAACCGTTCATCTTTACATTACTGGCCAAAGATATTCAACAACAGGTCATCTTTGCACTACGGGCCAAAGATATTCATCTACAATTCATCTTTGCACTACAGGTCAAAGATATTCCTCAACAATTCATATTTGCACTACATGCCAAATATATTAATACCTCCAAGAATATATAATCATTTAAGAATTTATATAAACAATAATTATAACCATATTGATCATTTCTCCTTTGCACTTAAGCTAAAGATATTCAATTATAAATTCAATGGTCATGATCATACCAGTCAACAATTCAACTTTGCACTACTGGCCAAAGAGAACCCATAGTCATGATCATACCAATAATTTATCCATCTTTACACTCAAGCGAAAGAGAATTTTAACATCAAGGTTATAAAAATATTATATATGATTATAAAAATAATATGGTCAAAACATGGATTTAATTTCAAGAGCAATATTCATAAATCAACTATAATTTGGTTAGAAAAAGAAACCAATTTTGTCGTGAATAGTAACTCGTGAATAGTAACTCATGAATAGTAACCTCGACTCAAAAAGGTAGAAATTCCACAATAAAATCTATACCAATATTTTGGTATAATGATATTGAAAGAATAACATTTCTTAAGCTTATAAACAATTTATTTAAATTGTTTACACTTTACTAATTAATGCATTTAATCATCATAAAATGTCAACTCTTAAGATTTCATCATCAATAGCCAAAACCCTCATTAAAAATCTGCATATACCTCATATAGGATTCTCAAGCCATAAAATCCTATTTTCCAATTTTCTTTCCTCACAAAACATATTTAATTCATTTACTCATAACTAGACCATTTTCATAAAAAATACCAAATCAGTTCCAAAAATATTTTTTTTCTGGGATTTAGCATAATATAGTCCCATAGTGAACATATATTTTTCTCAGAATTTTTAAAAGTCATTTACTATTTTTCATATGGCCAAAATAGCCGAATATTTAGACATTTATCAAATATTGTACTTTTGTCTAAAAATTTTGAAATTCACAGAGTATACTCCTTTCATATACATGTACTCCCAATAAAAATTTCATCAATTTTGGAGTTAACCATAAGAAATTATAAGCAGTTACTTTTAAAATAGTCTTTTCTCATAAAATTCATAACTCTCAATCTATACATCCAAAAATCACCATTTTTGGACACAATCAATAAAACTCATCAAAATATCATTTCAAATTTTTCTAGAATTTTTGAAGGTCAGAAAAATTACGAAACTGGAAAATATAACAACCCTTAAAATCCCTTACTATCCCTTACCTCAAAAGAGCAGTACTTCTGATCGGTATAAGGCTGAAGGAAACTTGCACTGATGAATAGCAACTCACCAAGTATCTAAATACTCACAAAATACACTCAATAATCTAGAGAGAGAAAGAGAGAAAGCTTATGTTTCTGGTGTGATTTTCAATTCTAACTTAGCCCTCTATTTATAGGAAAATTTTGGTAGGTTTGACCTGTAACCTGATGGCTTTACCTGCTACTATTCCCACCCACCACATTTGAAATATAATTCAGCACATTTCTTCACCAACCACAAGTGGGGCCCACCAATTCTAGAATTTTCCACCAAAATGATAAACTCCGAAAATTTAACAATTTCTGAACCAGTCATCTCGTAAAATTCATAATAAATCATACGTTCATTTTTAACGGTTCAAAATTTATGGACATATACTCAACTTATATATGTATAACATATCCAAAAATTACCACGATCCAACGGTCGGATTAAAAATTATAACCCCCGCAAAATATCTCAAAAACCCTAATTTTTAATACCTCCATTCCGACAAAAATACGGATAAAAATCTCAACATTAACTCCTTCATTTTTTAACCACAAAAATATATCCCTCGTTTATATCCACATACAATAAATATTTCCTTATCATATGAATCAGTAATTAATTATTCACAAATAATATTACAGAATCACATTTATGACAACCAGGCCGTTCCCAGGAAAGAGGGGGCTTTCCAATAAGAATTTCTCCTTACTGGCGCGCAATCAGATAACCAAACCTCTCCTTAGACAGAACTTTCTAGACATTGCCAATAATGTTATCTAATAATATTATTCAAATAATATGAATTATTGATCTGATAATGGGAAATACTGTGCAGTGACAATTATTGAACAACAATAATACAAAATTTCAACGTAGCAATTATTGAATCAATAAAATAAAATATTGAACAGTAATTACTGTAACAATTATTGAGTAGTACCTTCTTACGTAAGGATCAATAATTCAAAAATACTGTGTAAAACCGTGTGCTACTGTGCAAACACTCGTATTACTGTATTTTAACCACCGGGTATTCCAACAGTGTTAACGGTAACAACTACGCCGTTAATTATAAAACCTCAATTTTTGTCGTTTTCCTTCACCCGACAGTTATTCATTATGGGGCCCACAAATAGCTGCGCCGTCGTACGAATATTCTCCGACAGAAAGAATATTCCACGACCAAACGAATATTCTCCGACAACAATGATTATTTTATAACCACTTGCTTATTTTGAAAAAAATTCATATTTCACCCATAACTTTAAACTTTTATCAATTTAACCATTTACTGAATAGTAATTATAAGAAAAATTGAATACTTTTATTTCATAAAATTCGGGGTCTTACAAGTTGAGGTATATTATGCTATGAGAATGTTGATGTACATATATGAAATGCATATGAGATATGTATGAAATTGAAAGTTGATCTTTGATGATATGCTTGTGAAGTAAATGCCTATGCTTGTTATGTGAGAAGTAACATGCGTAGTAAATATTAATTGATTATAAATGCATGAGTATGCTATTATATGCTATGTGATGCATGAAAACTGTTAGAATTGCTGGGCTGTCGAGCTCACCCTTGCAAATAACCACTTTTGCAGGTTAAGGACTCACGATAAAGATTACGTGCTACTTGATAGATAAAGGCAATAACATCGAAGGAGATTTATTTATTTATTTAAATATACGCCCTTGAACCATGTTTAGGTTCTAGGAGATGTACAAGATAGTAGTTTACGATGTGTAATACATGTTAAGTTATACTATGTGATACTTAGAGGATTTTGAATCGAGATGTAAAGGTTTGTACAGTAATTCGAATAGATTGAATCATAATATAATTTGATTCAAGGTTATGTAACTGTTTAAGTTAAAATATCAATAAAAGATTATTTTTCAAAGGAGATTGAAAAAGTTTAAATTATTCCGCATATATTTATAACATTGAATATGATGTAATACAGGAATAGTAAATGACCAAGATTAGAAACTTATAAAAGTTTGGGGTCATTATACAGATCTTGGAAATGGAGAGAATTTATATTCTAAATTGTAATAAGCAAAGTTATATTCATCAAGTTATGAATAATATATATAAATAGTTTGACGATAGTAGTATCGTGGCAGACCGGATCCAAGGTTCGAAGGGACCCGAATTTGGGGGCGTCACAATCACTATAGGAATTCCTATTGACAGACAAGTAAAACTCCATTAAGTATTCATTAGCGAGTCACGTTCAGTGAACTTATTCTCCAACAAACACCTACATACTTGTTTTAGTGTCTCCGCACAAATGATTATGAGATCAATCATTCCCATCCAATGAGCAAGCAAAGTATGTATCAATCTATCCGGATTCACTAATCCCCTTTTTAGTAATCTATCGATTGAGAATATTTTAGTTTTAAGCTATCTAAGAATTTAGATCTCATTAGCATAATCTCATTATGATTCTAAAAATATTGCTTAAAACTATGGGTTTATCACATATTATTAAAACAACACCATGTTGATAATAAATGCCTTTAATAAATAATTCTTTTATTAATAAATGAATAAGATTGATTACAAAGTATATGCTGTAGCATCCCCAAATCCCGGTCCTAATCACCAAGGATCTGGTATACTATTTCTATAACTATTGCGGAAGATATAAACATAAATTGTTTATACATTAAACTTTTACAACATAAACCCCAAGGTCTACAACCTTAACTTAATACATACCTTCAATATCTTAGAAGATTTACAATACTATTTTCGTCAGAAAATTTAATAGATCTAACTACAATGTAATTTAATCTTGCACTTTGACTTTGCTTCTGTCTTTACTCGAGCTTTCATCTTAATCTGAAAATTTTTATCATGATATAGCAAGGGTGAGCATCAAATTTGCCCAGCAAGTTTAAATTCAATAAAGATATATCATGATTGAAAGAATTGAACAATAAGCTAGCTAACTTTCAACAATATAAACATTGTGAAAGAGCATGAACAAATTTTCTTAGCTGAACGACCAAGTCAATAAAAATGAATGGTCAAGCATAAACATGAACAGATTAACTGAACCAAATGGTAATGAAGGTGATCAGCCTTTCATACCTGATGAACATTTACAATTTGCACAACGTGCGAATCAATAATCAATATAGACGTGAATAATTAACAACAATTATTCATTAACATGCTTTGAACATACAACTCAAGTTTGAGTTAGGAAAAACTTGCCTGATTCGTTGACTACTGCTACGCAGTTTAAGTTAACTTCTTTTGGTAAGACCTATCATTAATAATAATATTAGTCATTGAATCAGCAATTTTCTACCTTGCATCATAATACAATTACTTTGTCAATAGCTTATCTAACACTTAATCAAATATTAGATAACATCCTAACACATCGGTATCATTATCATTCTTGGATAATTTTTCAATCACTGTATCATATTCATTATGATTAAACACTTAATCTTATACATTATAAGTTTTTCTTTATACTCTAATAAGTCAAATACTAATCCAACAACCAGGATTCTAAATTTAACTACCAAATTGCCAATCCAGCAGACTGGATACAGAATCCAGCAACCTGGATTCAACAAATTTCCAATCCAGCAAGCCAAACTGCAATCCAGCCAACTAGATTACAAATCCAGCAACTAGATTGCAATTTAGCAAGCTGGATTCAACATATTTTCAATTCAGTAAACTTCTTTTCAATCCAGCAAGCTGGATTCATCAGATTTTCTAATCCAGCAAGCTGGATTCCATATCCGTACACGAAAATACCAAATCAACTTATTATTTTTCTATCCTTTGTACAAACATGTATACACATATTTCATACACAAAAAGTATTTTTCCAAAATTTTCCAACTTCATTTGGTATTTTTTTAAAAATTATTTTTAGTTAATTCCTTAAGAAATTAGCTACCTCGTGCTTAACTCCAGAAATTCCCATCTCTAGGCACAATCTTATGCGTCTTAACGTGACACTCCAGTTTAAATTTCGTGGCCATCGGAGTTATAGAACTCCGGTTATAGCCATTTTCGTCGAAAAATCACAAAAATTGAAATGGTCATAACTTGGTCATTTTAACTCGGAATGAGCTCATTTTTGGAAACAAGGTACTTAATACCATATATTTTCATGTCCCAAAAGGCCAGAATTTTTCTCACAAATCAAGTGGCCGAAACTGCCCTTTTAAACCTTTGGGCAGAAGCTAAATTGCTTTTTAGCAATTTTTCGTGCTTTATTAAATATTTTCCATACGGAAATCTACAACTCCTTTTTTAGTGATTCCACTTGGAGATGTTAGATAACTTATCATAGTATACTCCCAAATTCTTCCAAAAATTTTACATGTCCGAAAAATGACCAAACTGCCCCTACTCTTTGACTGTCCAAAACAGTCTATTTTTCACTTTTAGCAATGAAACTATTTTTGATAAAACAGTCACTACAACTAGTGTACTCAACATTTTTGAGTGCTAACACTTGGGTTTAGTAGTTAACACGTATATCTAGCACCTCCCTTTGACGGATCGCAAAAAGAAGCTATAGATTTAAAACGGTGGAAATCCAAAGTACATAGAAATTTTAGAGCTTATAAAACTAGAAAAATCACTTTTCTTTATTTTCGATTTCCAACTAAATCAACACCCAATATGGGTAGATCTAAACATTAAACACTCATAAACACATAGATCTAAGGTTTTTGAGTTTAGAAACATAGATTCAAAGTTTGATTTACAATAATCAAAAATTATATAAACAAAAGGGGTTATACCTTTGATTCTCATGATATCCTTCCTTATTCTTTCAAAGTAGGAGATGAACTTTGAATAGAAAGAAAATCCAAATCTCTTCTCATTGCTCCCACTCCAGTCGTCTCTCTCCTCTCTCTTCTCTAGTCTCTCTCTTAGTTCTTAGTTTATGCTAGCAAATAGGGAAATGAAAATAAAAGAGAAGAGAGAGAAAACTAGATTTTTATTTGGTGCTTGTAAAAATGTATATAGATATATTATGTATATCTATATACATCTCCCAACTTCTTTTCCTTTCTCTCACTTAATCATCACATGGATATGTATGGGAGAGTAATATGCAAGGTGGCCCCTTAAACAATTGGACACCTAGCTTAATTTGGTGGAATATCTTTTGAAAATTTGTGGCTTAAATTGATGATAAGTATTCCCCTTTCTCCTCTCTTTTGAATCCGGCCTAGTGGCCTTGCTTTACTCCCACAAATTCTCTTTCTTACTAAATCACCACATAGATATATGTGGAAGACTAGTAAACAAAGTGGCACCTTAATTAATGTGACACATGGGTAAAGATCTTTTGCAATTTGTGGCTTAGCATGATGACAAGCATGACTCCTTTCCTCTCTTCATATATCCGGCCAAGTGGCCCAAATTCTTCCAAGTCTTGCTTCCTTAATGAAATATCTAATGTACATAAAGTCCAAAGTGCCCTTTCTTCAATTGGGCTCCAAGTTTGGGCTCATATACTTTTAGATCCTTTGGGCTTCTAAATTAATTTCTTGGGCCATAAAAATAAATTAGATCCAATACTTTTAATATTCTCATTCCCTAATTATTTAATTAGGGTATCCATTCCAAACATTTAGAATTTAAGCCACCACTCTTGTATATTAAATTCTATAACCCAACTAAACTTGTTTTAATTAAGTTATAAAATTAATAACTTGAGATAATAAAAATATATCTCTTAACTTAATATTATTTATTGTTATTCTCCCACATGTTTCTTAACAATTGGGCTCACTTGGACTTAACACTTAATTCCTTTGGCTTTTCCAAATAAAATATTTGGACTTCCTAGCTAAAATGTTTGGGCCATAAAAATTTATATGGTCCATTACATTTAATTTCATCTTACCCTACTCATTTCATTAGGGTTTCTATGTACTCAAGTTAAATATAAATTCTTACCCAAGTACACTTAATTTCCTTAACCCAATTAGACTTACATTAATTAGGTTATAAAATTAATTAACCGAGATGTATAAAATAAATCTCTTAAAATTAGTATATATTTTATATACCATAATTCTCTCATCCCATAACCCTTAAGTTATTTAATTCTTCATTCCTAATATATAATTAGGATTACACTAGTTTTTTTTATGTGTCATCACATAATATTCGTATTCACTTACTCACATAATCATTAAATAAATTATGACATGCTCCACAAATCTCTTAGATTAGGTCACTAGTATATATTTAAATACTAGAACCACCAAATAACAATAACCATTTAGGTTATTAAATTCTCATACATAATTTAAATAACTTATTCAAGTTATACAATTCATATTGTATACTTAAATTTAATCTCCTCCTCCTCTCCATAAATTGTTTTCAAACAATCTATTTATATATTAAATATATAATTTAATATATTCAATCATTTATTCAAATATGAATTTAATTTACTGACTGCTTTATACCAATATACATATTTGCATATTAAATCTCCTCTCATATTTTTACTTCACATCATTTGGTATAATATTAAATATTATATCATTATCCATACACCATCTTTCACTTCTCACACTAATTTTGACTTTTCTCCATAAAAAGTCAACTGTTGACTTTGACCAAAAGTCAACCTTTACATATTTTGTGTTTACCGTCCATTCTGACTAAACTTGACGTTCCGGACGCAACCGAGCAGTCCATGCTTCAAAATTCTATCTCTAACTCAAATTTTGAGTTTTAAATTACTCCCTTCTTATTGCTAATCGTATTAACTAACGACTTTATACTTATTCAAATTCTTATTTGTCATTCAAGGCCAACGTTCAAGCTATGTTAATTACTAACATAGTTTTATCTTGATCCTTATATCATTAACTTAATTCATCAATCCTCTTGCTAAAATATATATATAGCACCTTACTAAGTATATATACATTTCTATACATATACTCATCTTCGTTTAACCTCATAGCTTTTCTTCTTGTGAAATCTTATCTCCTTAATAAAATTTTCATATATACTTATATAACATTTCTTAGACTATTCAGTTCACACCGAATTTACAGGTATCGTAATACCTTATTCTCAATATTCCTTCAAGTACATATTAATTCATTTATAGGGTTTTGAAATTTTGTAACCCATATTTCTTTATTCTCATTATATTAAGAAACCAAATAGGTTCTTCTTAAAAATTTTGAAATCCTTAAAATTCCTTCACAGAAACGTCAATTCCATACACTTATTTTCTGTCTAGGTTAATCTTATAACCTTTAATCCATCATTTTAGGATTTTAATAATTATCTAAATTCTCGGGTTGTCACATATACTTTATCATCATACATGATTGGCTTGTATGCATACTACTTTCACAGTTACCGTGGTAGATGTGAGAATCCCCATCACCATTTGTCATTTTACCGAGGGGAGTTAGATATTAAGTCTATGTGGGATGTGGTTTGGCAGCCTTACATAATGTGGGATGATGATATCAGTGGATTTAATTTTGAAGGTAAGTTGTTTGGATCTGGTGGGGTCCCCTTGATCTACGTTGATATTGTGGAATTCCAGATGTCGGATCATGTGATGACACGGTTCGGGTTCATGCAAGACATACCGTCACTAGCCAAAAACCACGGTGACCTTAGGAAGGAGAAAAAGTTTAAATTTATTGATGTCAAGGATTGCATGGCCTTGAGAGGGGAATTTATTTCGATTTAGGAGGCATACATGGATCATCTCGAAGGACAACAATATGAAATTTCTAATTATGTGTCAGTAGATGATTACATGCCCTGGTATAGGAAAATTACACGTTGAAAAATCCTCCGACCTCGACAGGAAAGGGACCTCGACAGTTGTTATGAGCCTCGGGCCATTTACAACCAACAACACCTTATTAAAATGGTAGAAAATTATATTCTTCTTTAATTTATCATGTATTAGAGTAAATACTTAATATTACATTTATTCATATTTAGTGTTATTAATATTTGTTTGTGTTCATCTTACATGACAGGTTGAGAGTGCAAAGTCTTTACTTGATAAATTTTCAGCACTTACTCAGCTGCCTCCCGAGTTGGTTCTGCAAAAAAAATAATTGGGATTACCAATACAGTCTATACGACTTCGAAGCAAGAGGGAAACAAATACCTCGACAGGGGGGTCCTATAAATTTAGGACCACAATCCCAATTCTCCCAGTTCTCCCAATTCAATGAAGGGCTTGGGAAACAAACTGATTATGTTGTACAAGAGAGCTACATACCCACCGCACAAGTAATTGAGGAGAGCTCCATTCCCACCACCCAAGCCTACGAGGAGTGTTATATTCCAACCTCCCAAGCCTACGAGAAGTGTTACATTCTGACCTCCCAAGCCTATGAGGAGTGTTACATTCCAACCAACTCTGACTTTGCGGGACTTTCTGACGTCAGAGGATCTGGTTCACTTAAGGTATATATAGTGATGTTTTTAATTAAAGCATATTAATTATTATTTATATTCATATTTATAAATAAAAAAGGCATGCTATGTAATAATAATGTACATTTAGGTCTCAATCAGATACAAGATGCGGGAGATCACATCTCTTATGGACCAAAAGGGTCCTTAACCAAAAAACTAAAAGATTGGAAGGAGGCATTCCTAAATAAACATATGTTTGGAAACGTGGTGGCACCGAAAAAGAATTTATATCCTTTTGTCACATCCACGCCAGTTATATGATTTGTACCATAGTGCATTGCAATCCTTAAGGCCTGGGAATTGGATTTTTGAGCATGTTCTTGACGCTTATATGTTGATGCTACGAGACAGAGAGGAATACTACAGGTCGCGGGGAATACAAAGGTGGGCCCAATTTGATTTTGTGAATTCATTCTTCATGCATCTTGGGTAGAGCTATATGCCCCTAACTGAAGTGAATCATGCGTGGAGTTTTTGCAATCCGTATGTGAACTAAGGTGTTGGCCCACCTTTACACTAATGCTAATACATATTCATGTCGGTGTGCATGTAATACACATCAAAGCCATTTTGTCTTGTTCCTATTCTCAGTTGAAGATTGGATGGTTACGATAATTGACATGTACTACAATGATACCAAGCATATGAAGTTACAGGAAATGTACTCAGAATTCGTTAAAGTTGCAGTATGTGTAATTTTAAAATATTTTACTTTTATAATGTCCTTTAATATTAAAAAATTATTAACCAACTACTTTGTACATGCATATACATTTGATACCATTTTGTTTGCGAAATGGTAATCCGATGCGTGAGTGGCCCACCGGTAATCCAACTGTGCAGACCACGAAGATTTGACCGAAACAACACAACAACTTAGACTGTGACATTTTTGTATGCAAGTATGTTGACGGTTTCGTTAGGGCCAATGGTAATATTTGCCAAGAGAAGTACTAGTGGTCCTTGGAAGATATCACGGTCTTTTGTTACCACATCGCATGGGAGCTCTACAAGAAATCCGCAAGATTACTTCCAGCCTCTAAGATATAGAACTTGTCCAGCGTTATCTAATGTACATATTAATTAATAAGAATATCTATTTGATTGAACTGTATGAAATTTTCAAATTCATAACTTAGTAATATTACTATTATTTAATCACATAAAACCACTTCATATTAGTAATACGAAATAAATATCTATTTGGTTGAACTGTATGTATATTATTATTCGGATTAATATTAATAATCACATTATTTATATTAATATTAAAAATAATTATTTTTATTATTTTTAATAATATTAATACATGAATATCATACTCTCATACTCAAATAATAATAATAATAATAATAATAATAATAATAATAATAATATAGTGTAGTAATAAAATAAATTATTATAATCTAACTTCATTTAAATTCCACTACCAATTTACTAACACTTTCATAAATAGATAAGACATTCATTTCCTATCACCGAAACTTAATATAATAATAATAATAATAATAATAATAATAATAATAATAATAATAATAATAATAATAATATAATAATAATAATAATAATAATAATAATAATAATAATAATAATAATCTAGAATTACTGAATAATAAAAATAAATCGTAATATAATAATAATATATAGATTTTGGGGGAATATAAAGTTTTAATATAAAGACAAATCCTTGCGAAATGAACAACTAGGCCCGTGGTGCTCGGGTGGTCATATGACGAGGGTTTGAAAATAGAGGTTGTGAGTTCGAATCTGTTTAGCAGTGAATAGTTGGAAATAATTCTTTTAAAGGCCAAGATATATTTTTTCTGTTTTTTATTGCAAGCTGGTTCAAGCTGTCACGACTATCAATTTTATATTTTTTTTATTCTCAGCCGGCACAGCTTATACCGGCCGGACTATTTTTTATATTTTAATGTGCTGAGTCATCCCATAAAATGGAGAAATGCGTAAAAAATAATAATAATACCTGGCCGGTACAAGTTGTGCCGGCTGGACTATTTTTTATTTTTTAAATGTGATTTTAATGTGCTGAGTCATCCCATATAATGGGGAAATGCGTAAAAAAAATAATTACCCGGCCGGTACAAGCTGTGCCGGCTGGAGTATTTTAATATTAAAAAATCATTTTAAAATCATTAAAATGACAACAGTTGACCATGCAATGCAATATATTAAAATAAAAGTTGTTAAAGCTTGTGCCGGCTGGGCAATTTATGACTATTTATGGCATTCAATCTTAGCCTTTCAATAAGTTGATCAACGGTCCAAAAGTGGGTTGCTATAACAGTGTCCATGACAACTGGTTGTCATGGATGGATTCCCATATATATATATAGTCCGGATTTTAAGCTTGCACTTTATGCGACATACCTTGCATCCCCCCTTTAGAGACAGACCGGGTGACGGTTCAGTTCGTCGCTATATATAAAACTGTCGTCTTGGTTTTTAGCAACGGACACCATATAGCGACGGACCGAATCGCCGTCCGGTCCGTCGTTTAAAGGGGGGTATGCAAGGTATGATAAAAAAATTTCTAATATATATATAGTCCGGATCTTAAGCTCACCCTTTATCTAACTCAACCGAGCTCACCATCCCTTTAGCGACGGACCCGGCGATGGTTCGGTCATATAACCGTCGTCTATACTTTTAGCGATTGACAACATATAGTGTCGCTAAAAGTATAGATGACTGTTGTATGACCGAACCGTCGTCGGGTCCGTCGCTAAAGGGAGGGTGAGCTCGGGTGAATTGGATAAGGGGTGAGCGTAAGATCCGGACCGTATATATATATATATATATATATATATATATATATATATATAAGACTGGAATGTTATCCTGCCTATTGGGAAGAACTGTGAACTCCACTTGGCTTGGTTAGTAGTGTCTGTTAGTACTTGCATTTTTAGTTTAACCCTATTTGATCTGATGAAAATTATTTAGTGTATATTTGTAAAGATAAATTTTGTTATTTAATGATTCAAAATCTATGTACAATGTG
Source organism: Panax notoginseng (assembly GCA_016801055.1). NCBI lineage: Eukaryota > Viridiplantae > Streptophyta > Magnoliopsida > Apiales > Araliaceae > Panax > Panax notoginseng. Next base: position 96,475,931 of record CM029017.1, on the reverse strand, counting down.
ATGCCCCCAAAATAGGTATACATCACCCATCTTTAGTCGTCAAATACATGGTACAAAATTCAAATACAACTTAATTATACAACAGTGGTGTAAAATACGACAAAACATAATCTAAGAGTTTTAATAAGAATATTGTCATCTAGAAAATATCCACACTCAATGGAGTTCTCATTACAATTATTGTCACACTATTTTATAGAATAGTGAGAACTACTAAAACAACCATCTGGACCGTAAATCCGTTTCCCGACTCGTCCCAGCTATATTCTCATTTCTTGAAGAAAACAGTGAAAGAAAGGGTGAGTTCAACTAGTCCAGTAAAAAATATTATGAATAAGATAATGCAGAATAATTTATTGTTAGCCTTCAACAGTGTTAAAATGATAAAATATAACAAACATTAAGTTTAACTGCAGCGGAACAAGCAATCCATTAGAAGAGTCAAGTAGAGAATAGAATCTACTATCTTCTATGATTTAAAAGGTTTTGCATCACTTTTATCGCTGAGACTCGGCTTAGTAAATAAACCACATCATCCCTGCACTACGGCCAAGGATATTCATTAGTATCACAACCACAATTTATCCATATACTACGGGCCAAGGATATTCGTGTATTCATCAATGGTCATGATCATGCCTACAACTGTCCATCAATGCACTACGGCCCATGAGGACTTTTACCACATCATTTGTAACATTACGATCATGATTATACCGAATAACCACTGGTCATAATCATACCAAGTCCATCTATGCACTACAGGCCACAGATGACTTTCATCATATTATAAACATGAGGATGATGACAATGATATAAAAATTCAATAAAACAAGTTCAAGGATAAATTTTTAAAGATTTATAATTTAATTTATCTAAAAATCAATAACGTCCAAATTGTCAACATGATACTCTTTTGTGGAGTAAAATTCAAGAATGCTCAGAAGAATATTTTCATAAAAAGATACTGGATGAAGCGCAAATATCCAAGATATTCTACTAATTTCATGGAGTATAGAAGCCAAAACTTTAACCAACTGAGTATAATAGAATATATGAAATTGCAAATAGATTTTTGCCTGATATGCGGTAATCCACGTAGACAGATTATTTCCACAATTTAATAAAGAATGAATTCAAATGATCATTCACCGTGCACGCGGTAGTCCACATATACAGGTTGTTAGAATAATAAAGAATAAAATAATAGAAGAATTCACCATGCATGCGATAGACCACACAGACAGGTTATTCTAACAAAATAATAAGGAATGGAATAACAAAAGAATTCACCAGGCATGCGATAGACCGCACATACAGGTTATTCCAACAGAATAATAAAGAATGGAATAACAAAAGAATTCACCAGGCAAGCGATAGACCGCACAGACAGGTTATTTCAACAGAATAATAAAGAATGGAATAAAAAAAGAATTCACCATGCATGCGATAGACCGCACAGACAGGTTATGTTAGACGCTAGATTTTATGAATAAAGATTTAAATTTCTCGAAATATTTTTTTTGAATATTATGGTGTGGATTTGATATAATGTTATAGTTGTGGGTAGTATTTATAAATTTTACAAAGTATGCAAGTTATTGTATTATATTCGATTGGTCGGGGAATATTATTTTTATCGGGGAATATTCGTACGACGACACAATTATTGGTGGACCCCACAACGAAATTATTGTCGGATTGAGAAAACGACAAAAATATTTTATTAAAAATAACGGCGGAAGTTTTACCATTAATACTGTTAAACTATTCGGTAGAAAAAGTACAGTAATACGCGTGGTTGCATAGTAACATACGATATTGATTATTGATGCTTACGTGATAAGTCACTCAGTTTTGTTTTATTGGTATTATTAATGTAATAAAACAGAAAAGCTTTTTATATAAAACAGAATACTTTTATAAAGTTATTCGTTTTATTAGGCTAATAGTAAAATCTTTTTATATAAAACAGAATACTTTTATAAAGTTATCTATTTTATTAGACAATAATTAGAATATATTGTATTTTACTATGCATAGTATTTGCATAATGTCTGCATAGTATTTGTATAGTAAAATCTTTTATAAAGTTTTTCGTTTTATTAGATTATAAATAGAATATATTATATTTTATTTAAAAGATTTTGCTTTAAATATGGACCGTCAGATTAAAGTAAATCAATCTTGACCGTTCATGAGTTAGTTACTATGCAGTCTATTTTTCTATAAATAGAAGCTCATTCCTTCATTATTTTCCTACGAATTCACTGAAACTCTAGAGAGAGAAATTATAGAGAGAGAGAGAAGAAAAGTATTCTGCTACTTTACTACTCCGATATCAAGTTTCTTTTACGGTAAGGGATATTATTTGTTATACTCGTAAACGGTATACTTTCTTTCTTATTCATGAAGAGAACTTCTGTTATTCCATTCTTTATTATTCTGTTGGAATAACCTGTATACGCGGGCTACCCTATACTTGGTAAAATTCTTCTGTTATTTCATTCTTTATTATTCTGTTGGAATATCCTGTCTGTGCGTTTACGCCGGACCTGGTTCCATTATTTATTATTCTGTCGGAATATCATGTCTGTGCGTTTATGCCGGACCTGGTTCCATTCTTTATTATTCTGTTGGAATATCCTGTTTGTACGTTTTACGTCGGACCTGGTTCTGTTATTTATTATTCTGTTGGAATAACCTGCCTGTGCTGTCTATCGCATGCATGGTGATTTCTTTTGTTATTCCATTCTTTATTATACTCAGTTGGTTAAAACTTTGACTTCTATACTCCATGAAATTAGTGAAATATCCTTGATATTTGCGCTTCATCCAGTATCTTTTCATAGAAATATTCTTCTGAGTATTGTTGAATTTTACTTTACAAAGCAATATCATGTTGACAATTTGGACATTATCAGTTTCTAGATAAATTAATTCTTGAACTTATTTTATTGAATTCTTATATCATTGTCATTATCCTGATGCTTATATTATGTTGAAAGTCATCTGTGGCCTGTAGTGCATAGATGGACTTGGTATGATTATGACCAGGGATTAGTCGGTATAATCATAACCGTAATGTTACAAATGATATGAAAAAAGTCCTCATTGGCCCGTAGTGCATTGATGGACAGTTTTTGGTATGATTATGGCTATGAATTCTCTTTGGCCGTAGTGTAAAGATGAATTATTTTATGGCATGATCAGGACTGTTGATAAAAACATGATTATCTTTAGCCGTAGTGCAAGGATAATTCGTGGTCGTGATACTAAAGAATATCCTTAGCCGTAGTGCAAGGATGATTCAATGATGTGGATTATTTATTAAGCCGAGTCTCAGCGATAAAATGTGAAGACCCCAAACTCGGGTACTTGAAACCCGAACTCGGTTCTTCACGATACCATTTCTATGAGCGAAAAAATATTAATAAAAATAACAATAATATGAATATCAAACTTAATTTACATTTATCAGAGTCTAATCCCAACCTTTACTACAATATATTACATGATAGATAATAAATATCATTGTCTATATATTGTCTAACTATTACATTAGATACCATTAAACATAATCTGTTTGCTTTCCTTTTCACTTGTTCCTGTCTGAACCTTCGACTTGATCATGCCTAGCTGAAAACATTTAATTTAAAGCAAGAATGAGCATTTGGTTCCCAGCAAGTAATAATAATTATAAATATAAGTAGCTGAAAGAAATAAATGTTTTCTTTGTACATCACTTTTACAACGAATTTATAGATGTGAAGTAAACTGAACCGATAATACTAACATAACAATTCTATCTCAAATTTTTGAAACTACGCAATGACTATATATGGGATTTAGTTGATATACTATGAACATTAATTTTAATTTTCGAATAGGTTTAGCAGAACTTCATCCGTAAACCGTCATAACATACGGGCGCGAGGGTGTACATCCCATGGGCCCTGTATTGATCAATACTATATTGCAAGAACGATGTGATCGTTCACTCTGTCCGCCTTGGGCGCATAAAAGTTTTCCCTTGATCGGGATGTTCATACTAGTCTGGAATCCGAACCAAAACAATTTGATTGGATACAAAGAAGTTTTATCATATTCAACGATATTTCTAAATCTGTGTCTAGCTGGTCAAATAGCTTAGATGACTTATATATATATATATATATATATATATATATATATATATATATATATATATATATATATATATATATATATATATCAACATGTGATTAAATATAATGACTATCCAAGTGGGGACACTTGTATAACCATATTTAAAAATTAACGAACAGAATATATATATCTGAATTATCATATACTAACATGTTGATAAACAATGATCGGATATAGAATATATCACAATAGGGTTAATAATATAGCATAATAATAATATAATTCTAAAACTTCTTACTCATGTCCATTGCATAAAGGAAATGCAAATGTAAGATACTTGCCTGATGCACTGCTTACAGTTCACAACTTAGTTTTATCGTTTATCTCACGACCTATCATTAATAAGATCGTTTGATCGATTCGAATAACATACTATAACACATAGCAGTGCTTATTGCAGTCAGCACATAACTAATCACATTGTCACATATGTTTAACAACCATTGAATCACAAATAAACACATGTCTACTGAAATTATCTAAGTCCAGATCAATTTTTGAAACATGTCGATGTGTCGACGGCTTTATCGAGTAATTATCGAGTCTAAGACTCTATCCTGTAACTTAGTATTAGTCATATTATTTTTAAATGACTTATAATATTTTTTAATCATTTATTATAATTATTATGAATTTTTAAACACCGAAATCATTACTAAATGATTTAAATATTAAACAATTCTATTATCATTAATATTTAATTAATATTAAATTATTAATGAAACCATTGCCAAAATGTTAAAGTTATTTATAATAACTCAAAATACTTTTAAAGTATTAATATTACCCTTAAATAATTTTTTAAAGAATTAAAATCATTTTAAAGCAATTATCATTAATATTAAAGTATTAATGTATTATTTATCAAAATATTAAAAGTCATTATTTATGACTTAAAATATTTTTAATTCATTAATATCCTTATTAAATGATTTTTAAATAAATAAAACTATTTTAAAACTATTTATTTAATATAATTATTAAATAACCTTAATATCATTAATAATAAATAATTAACGAAATTTACCTTTAAATATTGAAAGTTATATTTTATAACTTAAAATATTTTTAAACTATTTATTTTCATTTAAAATGATTTTTCTAATATAAAAATCATTTTTAAACTAATTTATTTAATATAATTATTAAATAAATCTAATATCATTAATATTAAAATATTAATATTTTTCATGACAAAATATCAAAAGTTATATTTATAACTTTAAAAAAATACTTTTATAACCTTTAAATCATTTTTGTATGATTTATAAATCATTAATTCTATTTTTCATAATTTATTTAATACATTTATTAAATAACTTAATTACCATTAACATTAATTAATTAATGAAATTTCATCACAAAATATTAAAAGTTATCAAAAATAACTTAAATTATTTTCTTATACCATAATATAATTCTAAATGAGTTTTCATGTATTAAAATTATTTTTAAATAATTTATTTAATATTATAAATAAATAAATTAAGTACTTTTTATATTCCAAAAATATTAAATATTTATGAAATATACACTAAATAATTAAAAACTATTTTTCAGAATTTAAAATAATTTTTCTGAATTTATTTCGTATTTTTAATAATTAAAAACTATTTTTAGCAATTTTTAAATAATTTTCGAAAAATCAGAAAATCAAATAAATAGAAACCGTCGCTATTGGTCTTTAGCGACACTAATCGTCGCTATTGGTGTTCTTGAGGCTCAAGAATACTGACAGTCAGTGATAAAGGTGCCTACTTTGACCATGGATTATTTTCAATCTATGAGGTTTCTGGGCTTGATCTTGATCAGATCTTGTAGTATACGAACAAGACTACACGATACAATAACAAACATGGCCAAACATCATAACATAAGTGAGATCCAAGCCCTGGAAAAATTGTTAGACGCTGTTCTTCAATTTTTGGGTTTTCCAGAATTGAAGAACAGTTCATGCTACCACTTTTGAGACTCCGTAACTTTGATTCTAAGGCTTGTTTGTATGATCTAAAGGTTCATAATGGAAATAAACATGTCAAGGAACAACTTGGTATCATTAGATCATTCTAATAACAATAAAATCACAAGATATAAGCAAGTCAAACATTGTCAGAAACAATGCTCTTACGGTTTCTGGAAATTCCAGAAACCCGTCCTCGTGATCGTTTTGCCCAGTTTGACCTTCTACTACATCGATCTGGCTTACGATATAAGACATATTAAATCATGGATCTATAGTCCAGACATCACACTACAATCTTATCACAACAACATTAACAATACACATATAATCTGACAGATCAAGGCATTAGAAAAAGTTGTCAGACGCTGCTAAAAACTTTCTGGGTTACCCAGATTTTAGAAAGTCATGGTCGGTCAACGACCTTTGACCATGAATAACTTACAATCTACAACAGATCTAACTCTAAATCAAGTTCTAGATTAAAGAGCTCACAACATACTACAAGATTAAACCTTTAAACAACAAAAACACATAACATACAAAGATCTATGATGACTGACATTTGACTGTCAGACTTAAAATTAAAAATTTCCAGATTCTTAAAATCTTCAAATTCGTCCACTTAGATGTTATGGATCTACAAGATACCAACCCAGATCACTTATTTAGACTCCATAATACATATATAATACAAAAAACTTAACATCTAACACAAGATTAAAAGTCAGATTTTGGTTTTTAAGTTATACCTTTCTTGATCAAATCCTTGAATCTAAGCCTCTGATTTGTTGTGGGTGATAGTGGGGCTTTGTTTGGGAGCTGATATACTACAAGAATTCGTATCTTAGAGAGAGAGGGGGTCTTGGATGAGCAAGGTAAATAAATGAGGCAAAATAATGAACATTTCTCTCTCCAAATCAATTTATATCATTTGTATGCAATGTATTTGGCTGGAGTGCTACTGATTTGCTGAGATTTTTCTGAGATTGGTCACATGGGCTTGCATAGGGTTGGCCAACAACTCTCCGTAGGTCAAAATCTAACATTCTAGCTTAAATAATGCAAGGGGCAAAGTGGTCTTTTTGCTTGCATTTTTAATGGCATTAGTGTAATCTTGTCACAAACCCTTAGGGTTTAGGGTTTGAGCCATTTTAGCAAAAATCTAGGATTTCCAAGATTAGAATTTTAAAAATAAATAACAATTTAGTTTTCAAAAATATAAATTAGAGTTTAGTAAAAATAATTAGTTTTCTAATTCAATTACTTGAACATTTGTGTTTAAAATTTACTAATCATAACTAAAATTAATCATTAAACAATTAGGATTTATAATTAGTGATTAGGTTTTTAAAATTACTAATTAGGGTTTGCACAAAAATAAAAATAATATTAGTTTCCAATTTTTTGAAAATTAGGGTTTCTTAATCGTGCTTAATTTTCTAATTACATTATACATGAACATTATGATTTTAATGTCCACTAATAAGCATTAAGCTTGCAATTAACAATTAGGGTTACCAATTTAGTAAATTAGATTTACTAAGTATGAAATTAGGGTTTCTAGAAATTAAAATTTTTAAATAGTAATTAGGGTTTTTCTAATTAACCTTAAATTCTATAATACGTAACATAATTCATTTAACACAATTACATAATAGTTTCTAACTCATAATTGAGTTTCAAATTAGGGTTTTTAATTACTAATTAGGGTCTTCTATAATTGACATTAACACTTACAATACAAATCATATACCACATAGCAAGTCTCGAATTTTCCATTTGAATTTCATAATAGGGTGAAATAAATTAATACTATGGTTTGGTCATGACACAACATACTTGACCAACCATTGCCAGTCCTCAAACATACACTACATATTTATAGCACTGAAAAATTAAAATATAATATTATTATATTATTATTCTTATCCATTGATAAAAATCCAAAATTAGGGTTTGGATTCCAAATCTGATTTATTCTTCATATTTATCCTTAATAATTAAGGTAAAATAATTAACTAAATAATATGTACTATAATTCATATAATAAAATAATTATTATAATTATTCTAAAAATCACTTCATATATTATTTAAATAATATATGATTATATTTTCATGGAACATAGTTAATAAAAACATTTCTACTATAAATTAATTATTATAAGAATATACCTTATAAAAATTAATAATTCTAAAATAAAATTATTTGTAAATATTTATGTAAAAAATATAGTTTTATTTACCACATAAATACATATATATATTATCTTGTACAAATTCTCATCCTTAAAAAAAAAATTTATACGCAAAATTTCTTATTTATTTATATAGAAAATATCGGGTTGTTACATAAAAGTCATGAAAAACCTTTTAAATCATAAAAGATAGTAGATTTTATTCTCTACTTGACTCTTTTAATGGATTGCTTGATCCGCTACAGTTAAACTTGATGTCTATTGTATTTTATCAGTTTAACATTGTTGAAGATTAATGATAATTTATTTTGCATTATCTTAATCATAATATTTCTTATTGGGCTAGTTGAGCTCATCCTTTCTTTCACTGTTCTCTTCAGGAAATGAGAATATAGTTGGGACGAGTCGGAGAACGGAGTGATAGACCAGATGATAGTTTTAGCACTATTCTGTTAAATAGTGTGACAATAAATATAATGAGAACTTATTCTGTGAGTGGATATTGTCTAGAAGACAGTATTTGTATTAAAACTCACAGTTCTCTTGTTGTATATTAAAGATTATATTTGTATTCTGTACCATGTATCTGGCGACCCAAGATGGGTGATGTATACCTATTTTTGGGGGCGTCACAGGTTATTCCAATAGAATAATAAAGAATAGAATAACAACCCTTACGAGCATTGAAAAATATAACTCTCTTCATGAATACGAAAGAAATAATACCCCTTACCTTAGAAGAAATTGGATACTGGAATAGTGAGATAGCACACTTCTCTTCTTTTTTCTCTCTATAATTTCTCTCTATAATAATTGCACTTGTGAGACTTAGTGAATTGGTGAGAATGAAAGAAGAATGAGCTTCTATTTATAGGAAAATATAGTTTCGATAATTGCACGTTTTGTGGCTCAAAATATTACAATATAATACCTTCCTCTTTTTCTTCATTTTTAATTTAGTCCTGCAAGTATTATCAAACTTGTACCACCTCCCCTAATAGTAAATAATGTGAATTAATAGTTTATTCATGTGACTTAATAGTATAATCATGTGAAAAAACTAATTACAGTATAGTACCTTCATCTATACCTCTATTTTTAATTTAGTCATGCAAGTATTATTAATCTTGCACCACCTCCGCTAATAGTACATGAATGTGAATCAATAGTACACACATGTGAAAAAATAGTTATAAGCATGTGAAATAATTGCAATTAATTGCTCATTTATCTGATTAATTACGCGATTGGTCAATATAACCTCCAAACATCAATTATTATAGAAATAAATGTCAATTTCCACTAACACTAATAATCCCAATACAATGGAACTATCAATTTCATATTTAATCAACACGAACTTATTCATCATTAATATTATAACTCACAATATTTAACAATCAGGTCGTTCCCAGGAAAGAGGGGGCTTTCCGATAAGGATTTTTCCTTATTGGCGCGCAATTAGATGACCAAACCTTTCCTTGACAGAACTTCTAGACATTGTCAATATTGCAAATAATAATATAAATAACTTTATCGTCTTAATTATTGATTTAATAATAATAAATATTATGCAGATGATACTGTGATAATAATTGAATCAATAATATGAGAGATATGATGCAGCTATTACTATAGCAATAATTGAGTATAACTGAGTGACTTCTCACGTAAGCATCAATAATCAATATCGTGTGTTACTATGCAACCACGCGTATTACTGTACTTTTACCACCGGGTAGTTCAACAGTTTAACGGTAAAATTTTTGCCGTTATTTTTATAAAAAGATAATTCTATCGTTTTCTAACTACGACAATACTTCCGTTTTGGGGTCCACCAATGATTGTGTCGTCGTACGAATATTCCCTGTTAAAACGAATATTTCCCGACCAATCGAATATTATATAACCACTTGTTTACTTTGCAAAATTTGTAAATAATACCCACAACTATAACATTATATCAAATCCACACCATAATATTCAAAAATATATTTCGAGAAAAATTAATCTTTATTTATAAAAGTTGGGGTCTTACAACCACCCCTTCTTATGAAATTTCGTCCTCGAAATTAGGGTGCATACCTGGTATGTCAAAGAGGTGAGGATACCTTGACTTCATTTCAGATTTTAACTCCCAGGTCATTTCCTCAACATCGTGGTTTCTCCACAAAACTTTGACTTGAGGTATAACCTTGGAACATAGAATATGATTTTTCTTATCCAAGATTTTAACAGGTACCTCTTCATACGTTAAATCTTCCGCTATCTCGTCCGGTTCTAATTCAATAATGTGGTTCAGGTCTTTCACATATTTACGTAATATAGATATGTGAAAAACGTTATGAACACGAGACATACTTGGCGGTAAGGCGAGTCTATAGGCCACAGTTCCTACTCGATCGAGGATTAAAAATGGGCCAATGAATCGAGGATTGAGCTTTCCTATCTTTTCAAATCTCGTAACTCCTTTCCATGGAGCAACACGTAACAACACATGATCTCCAATATTGAATTCCACGTCCTTTCGATGAAGATCGACATAACTCTTTTGTAGATCTTGTGAGGTTTTTATACATTGTCGGATCGTTTGAATCTTTTTTGTAGTCATACGTACCAACTTCGGTCCCAACAATGTTGCTTCACCCAACTCATCCCAGCATACTGGAGAATAACACTTTCTTCCATACAACGCCTCAAATGGAGCCATGCCAATACTTGCTTGATAACTGTTGTTGTAGGAAAACTCCATCAATGGTAAGAAATTGTCCCAACTTCCCTTGAAGTCAAGGACACAGAGTCTTAATAGATCTTCAAGAGTTTGAATAGTCCTATCCGACTACCCGTCCATTTGAGGATGATATGCCTAACTAAATCGTAAATCCATGCCCATTGCTTTTTGTAAACTAACCCAAAATCTTGAAGTGAATCTTGGGTCTCGATCAGAAACTATGGATACTGGCATACCATACAATCTTATAATCTCGTTTATATACATACGAGCAAGACGTTCAAGTTTCTAAGTTTCTCGTATAGGAAAGAAATGAGCAGACTTGGTCAATCTATCAACAATGACCCAAATTGCATCTATGCCTTGAGAAACCTTGGGAAGACCAGTAACGAAATCCATGGTAATGTGCTCCCACTTCTATTTTGGACTTTCAAGTGGCTGCAATGGACCTTTTGGCACTTGATGCTTCGCCTTGACTCGTTGACAAGTTAGACACCATGAGATAAACTCTGCGATCTCTCTCTTCATATTGCTCCACCAAAATGTATATCGAAGATCACTATACATTTTGGTACTCCTAGGATGGATTGCAAACTGTGTGTTGTGCGCCTCCATCATGATTTTATACTTTAAATCAGGGTCGTTAGGAATACAAAGTCTGGAGTTGACTCGAAATATTCCTTCTTCATTGATTCTTGCTTCTGGCATAGCACCTTCTTGCACTTTCTTCCTCATACGCATTAGCTCCAGGTCTGTAGCTTGAGCAGTTTTAACTTTATCGATTAAAGTCGGTTCAACTCGTATGTTAGCCATCATCACATGGGTTCCTGAAGTCTTTAACTCTATCTCTATCCTTTGCAAGTCATACAAAATGGGCCTTTGCATTGACAATATCGCACTCGTACCCACATATGATCTTCTACTCAATGCATCAGCTACTACGTTCGCTTTTTCATGATGGTATTGAATGGTATGATCGTAATCTTTCAATAGCTCAAGCCATCGTCGCTACCACATGTTGAGTTCCTTTTGGGTGAAGAAATATTTGAGACTTTTATGATCCGTATAGATCTCCACCTTCTCTCCATACAGGTAATGCCTCCAAATCTTAAGCTCAAAAATGGCAGTTGCCAACTCTAGATCATGAGTAAGATAATTCCTCTCATATTCTTTGAGTTGTCGTGAGGCATATGCTATGACTTTCCCATATTACATGAGAACACATCCTAACCCTTTGCCTGAAGCATCACTATAGATGAGAAATTCCTCCGAGCCAGATGGTATTGTCAGAACAGGTGCTGAAATAAGCCTCCTCTTGAGTTCTTAAAAACTCTTCTCACATTCCTCGCTCCAACCGAACTTTGTATCTTTTTGAGTCAGCTGAGTTAATGGAGTAGCGATTCGAGAAAACCCTTCTATGAATCTCCGATAATAACCAGCTAAGCCGAGAAAGCTACGTACTTCAATCACTGATTTAGATTTCTCCCAGCTTTGAATAGCTTCAATCTTTGTCGGGTCAATAGATATTCCATGATTTGATACTACGTGCCCGAGGAATGCTACTTCCTCAAGCCAGAACTCGCATTTCTTCAACTTGGCATAAAACTTGTTTTCACGAAGCTTTTGGAGTATCAGCCTCAAGTGTTGCTCATGATCTTCACGACTTTTGGAATATATGAGGATGTCATCAATAAAAACGACCACAAAGTGATCCAAATATTCCTTGAATACTCGGTTCATCATATCCACGAAGGCAGCAGGAGAATTAGTCAATTCAAAAGACATGACTAGGAATTCGTAATGCTCGTACCGAGTTCTGAAAACAGTCTTTAGAATGTCATTAGTTTTAATCTTCAACTGATGATATCCAGAACGAAGATCAATCTTTGAAAAGAATTTGGCACCTTGCAACTGGTCAAACAGGTCATCAATGCGAGGCAACGGGTACCTATTTTTGATGGTGACATAATTCAACTCCTGATAATCAATACAAAGTCGCATACTTCTATCTTTCTTCTTCATGTATAGAATAGGAGCACCCTAAGGAGACGTACTAGGTCGAATAAAACCGATGTCTAACAATTCCTGCAGTTAGGTTTTTAACTCCTGAAGTTTAATAGGAGCCATTCGATATGGGGCTTTAGAAATGGATTTTGTACCGGGTTCAAGGTCGATACCAAACTCGATTTCACGCTCTGAGGGTAGGCCGGGAAGTTCTTCGGGGAATACGTCAGAAAATTTATTAACAATAGAAATATCATTCAAATCTGACGTATTTTTGTTTAAATCTGTGACATGAGCTAAGAAAGCTTGACATTCGTTTTTCAATAAACGAATAGCTTTATGGATTGAGATGACCGTGATTGATTTTAATGGTTTGGTCGCTTGAATTCACATAATAGACTGATTAAGAATATGAAAGCTAACAACCTTACGAAAATAATCAATTTTAGCATGATGAGTAGTTAACAATCAATCCCTAGAATCACGTCAAATGCACGTATTTTTAAGGAGATAAGATCGACAGGTAACATGCGGTTACCGATTTGAATCAAACAAGACTTATAAACAGTGGATGTAATAAAGGTTTCTCCCAACGGAGTTTTAACAGATAAGTCAAAGTCTAATTTCTCCGGAATCAAATTTAAACGTTAAGAACAAGTAGGAGAAATAAAAGAATAGGTAGAATTTGTATCAAATAAGGTATATACTTCGCTAGAGTTTATGATAAGCTCATCTGTGATGACCTCGTTCGGGTTCCTTGCTCTTTCGGAGGTCACGGCAAATGCTCTCCCTTGAACTACGGGTTTTGACTTTTTTGAGACTGCCTTTGGTGCCTCCATTCTAGCTGGACTTGTCTTCGGTGCACGACAAAATCGGGCTAGGTGACCTTTTCTTCCATAATTACAACACGCTTTGGACTGCATCGCGCAGTTTGGACTGATGTGTCCCTCCCCTCCGCATTTGAAGCATATGATAGGTGGTCGTTCTCCTTCGTTAACAACAGGTGCTGGTGCTGACATCTTTCCATCATTACTGAATCTCCTCTTCTTGAAATTTCCACTCTTATTGTCTTGGCCATGATTACCACCGAAGTGGTTACCATTTCTGGCATGTTGATTCCCTCCACGTTTATTGTCATCGCTTCGATGACTGTTACCACTGGTATTATCATTTTGCCGGTTGCTTTCTCTTGGTTGGCTTGACTTGTTATCGCGCTCCAATAACTGAGCCCTATTCACAACATCTGAATACAAACACAGTTTATGAGAGATAAGGTATTGACGTATCTCAGGTTTCAAACCTCTTAGAAACATTCACGTCATTCTCTCCTCATTATCAACTAAGTGAGACACAACCCGGGATAATGCGGCAAACTTAGCTTTGTACGGCGACACGGTCATATTTTTTTGCTCCAATTTAATGAACTTTACCTCTTTTATGTGACGAATACTTTTGGGAAAGTACTTATCGTTGAATAGTTCTTAGAACTTCTCCCAAGACATCTTCGGTGCGACAGGTTGAGTACGCTTTACCGATTTCTAAAAGTAATCTACCTCTCCTCGCAACATAAAGGTGGCAAAGGGAACCTTTTGCTCCTCGGAGCATCCCAAGACATCAAATATCTTGGTGATCTGTTTTATCCATGCTTCCGACTTAAGTGGTTTTGGCTCTCTAATAAACTCCAGTGGTCCCAACTCCTTGAATTGTTTAGCATTGACCGTCCGAGAGTTTCCAGTGTTTTCACCTACATTTTGGATAGGAGTCGCTCTCGCCTGATGTTGTATGAAATGCATAAAGCCTCTGAACATTCCACCGTTCATCATTTGGTCAATGTTGTTGTTTGCATGAGGATTGTCACCTTCCTGATGCACATTATCCTTATTATTGATCTGTGGAGACTTAACGGTCTCCTGTGCTCCATTGCTATTCTCAACATTCTCGAATGTCATTTTCTAATACTGTCACAAAACAAGGGTTAATTAACATACAACATATTATCCCTATACTCTGACCGACCAATTAAATACCAAATAAACTTAGGTAGGTCATACTAGTGAAAGAATTCCCCGTCTCTCCCCTCCTAGTTTTAGTCTCACATCTTAGCCAGGGATCATATCCCTAAGCTTTGATACCAACTGTGACTCCTACAAAATAGGTATACATCACCCATCTTGAGTAACCAAATACATGGTACAAAATTTAAATACAACTAAATTATACAACAGTCACGTAAAATACGACAAAACATAATCTAAGAGTTTTAATAAGAATATTATCATCTAGACAATATCCACACTCAATGGAGTCCTCATTACATTTATTGTCACACTATTTTATAGAATAGTGAGGACTACTAAAACAACCATCTGGACCGTCAATCCGTTCCCCAACTCGTTCTAACTATATTCTCATTTCCTGAACAGAACAGTGAAAGAAAGGGTGAGCTCAACTAGCCCAGTAAGAAATGTTATGACTAAGATAAAGCAGAATAATTTATCGTTAGCCTTCAACAGTGTTAAACTGATAAAATATAACAAACATCAAGTTTAACTGCAGCGGAACAAGCAATCCATTAGAAGAGTCAAGTAGAGAATAAAATCTACTATCTTCTATGATTTAAAAGGTTTTTCATCACTTTTATCGCTGAGACTCAGCTTAATAAATAAACCACATCATCCCTGCACTACGGCCAAGGATATTCATTAGTATTATGACCATAATTTATTCATGCATTACGGGACAAGAATATTCGTGTATTCAACAACGGTCATGATTATATCGAATAACCCCTGGTCATAATCATACCAAGTCCATCTATGCACTGCAGGCCACATATGACTTTTAACATATTATAAACATGAGGATGGTGACAATGATATAAAAATTCAATAAAACAAGTTCAAGGATAAATTTTAAAAGATTTATAATTTAATTTATCCAGAAATCAATAACGTCCAAATTGTCAACATGATACTGTTTTGTGGAGTAAAATTCAAGAATGCTCAGAAGAATATTTCCATTAAATGATATTGGATGAAGCGTAAATATCCAGGATATTCTACTAATTTCATAGAGTATAGAAGCTAAAACTTTAACCAACTAGGTATAATAGAATATATGAAACTACAAATGGATTTTTGCCCGCCATGCGGTAATCCACGTTAACAGATCATTTCCATAATTTAATAAGGAATGAACACAAAGGATCACTCACCATGCATGTGGTAGTCCATATAGATAGGTTATTCCAACAGAATAATAAAGAATGAAATAACAGAAGAATTCACTATGCATACGATAGAACGCGCAGATATGTTATTTCAACAGAATAATAAAGAATGGAATAACAAAAGAATTCATCAGGCATGCGATAGACCGCACAGACATGCGATAGAATTCACTATGCATGCGATAGTAGATGAATTCTTTTGTTATTTCATTCTTTATTATTCTGTTGGAATAACCTGTCTGTGCGGTCTATCGCATGCATGGTGAATTCTTCTGTTATTCCATTCTTTATTATTCTATTGCAATAACATGTCTATGTGGACTACCGCATGTACGGTGAATGATCCTTTGTATTCATTCCTTATTAAATTATGGAAATAATCTATCTATGTGGATTACCGCATGGCGGGCAAAAATCTATTAACAGTTTTATATATTTTATTATACTCAGTTGGTTAAAGTTTTAACTTCTATACTCCATAAAATTAGTAGAATATCCTGGATATTTGCACTTCATCCAGTATCTTTTCATGGAAATATTCTTCGGAGCATTCTTGAATTTTACTCCACAAAACAGTATCATGTTGACAATTTGGACGTTATTGATTTCTGGATAAATTAAATTATAAATCTTTAAAAATTTATCCTTGAACTTGTTTTATTAAATTTTTATATCATTGTCATCATCCTCATGTTTATAATATGTTGAAAGTCATCTGTGGCATGTAGTGCATAGATGGGCTTGATATGATTATGATCAAGAGTTATTCGATATAATAATGACCGTAATGTTACAAATAATATGGTAAAAGTCCTCATGGGCCATAGTGCATTGATGGACAGTTGTTGGCATGATCATGACCATTGATGAATACACGAATATCCTTGGCCCGTAGTGCATGGATAAATTGTGGTCGTGATACTAATGAATATTCTTGGCCGTAGTGCAGGGATGATGTGGTTTATTTATTAAGATGAGTCTCAGCGATAAAAGTGATGAAAAACCTTTTAAATCATAGAAGATAGTAGATTTTATTCTCTACTTGACTCTTCTAATGGATTGCTTATTTTGCTGCAGTTAAACTTGATGTTTGTTATATTTTATCAATTTAACACTGTTGAAGGCTAATGATAAATTATTCTGCATTATCTTAGTCATAATATTTCTTACTAGGCTAGTTGAGCTCACCATTTCTTTCACTGTTCTCTTCAGGAAATGAGAATATAGCTGGGACGAGTCGGGGAACGAATTGACGGTCCAGATGGTTGTTTTAGTAGTCCTCACTATTCTATAAAATAGTGTGACAATAAATGTAATGAGGACTCAATTGAGTGTGGATATTGTCTAGATGACAATATTCTTATTAAAACTCTTAGATTATGTTTTATCGTATTTTACACGACTATTGTATAATTAAGTTGTATTTGAATTTTGTATCATGTATTTGGCGACTCAAGATGGGTTCTGTATACCTATTTTGGGGGCGTCACATGTTTTATATTTAATGAGTATTTAATTTTTTTTGTCATCAATGCTTATCCGTTATATGTTATAAATTTTTATAGTTCTAATATTTTATGTTTTTTGTTGGTGACTTTTGGAGTCTTATGTGTTATTTTTTTATTTGAGGACAACTGGACCGCACCGCTTAGCTTTCTTTTATAAATATTCATTGAATGTAATAATATTTCAAGTTCGTTTGTTTTTCTTATCTTTCTGTTTTTCTGTCTTTCCATTTTCCTTCGCCAACGTTTATTTTTTTCGACTAATATGGGGGAATTCCATCATCGTAATCGATTTGTTGAAGTCGTCGGTGTGTGAATTTTAGCGTCGTGTTAGGGATTTGCATATGGGTGGTTCAATTTATGCGGCTATTCTATTGGGTGGTTTTTCGTTTTTCAATTTCAGTCCGTGATTTATCTCCAATCATCGTCGGCCTTGCATAACTATGGATCCAACCATCACAGTAGGTTCTCGATCCTTTATTTAACTTAGATCTTTCTTTAATTTGGTTTTTACTTATCTCTGTTTATATATATATATATATATATATATATATATATATATATATATATATATATATATAATGACTGTTGTTTTATTTTCGTAATAAATGTTTTGTGAGTATGTTGTATTTAAATGTTATTCTATTTTAGAAGAAGTATTAATTTAAAGTATTTGAAGGCTTATTTTGGAAGTGCATAGATTCATAACATAATGATGGGGATTACATGTGGTTTACTTTATGTCTTAATGTCTTTGTTGATAGGACTGTTTTAGTAGTATGTATGTACTCTATGGTTTGTATTGAAAATGGGATATATGATGGGGATTGCATATGGTTTACTTTCTGTCTTAATGTCTTTGTTGCTAGGACTGTTTTAGTAGTATGTATGTACTCTATGGTTTGTATTGATGAGAATTGGAAACTTTTTTACTTGATGAAAGAACCTTTAGAAATGTTGGGTGGCAACTGATAGTCTGATCTTAAATTATAAATATTCTTACATCCAAAAGAAGTATGATCAATAGCTTATGGCCCATACAAACTATTGAAATTATATTCATAAAACTTGAATACCACATCAGCTTCATTGTTATACATATTCATATGTTTATCACTTTAACTGGTTTCAAAATCTTAATCACTATAATTCTTTTAAATGGATCTACCAACTCAATACTCTTGAAAAATAGCGAAACAATAACCAAGTAACACTTAAAAAAACTTTTTTGACGACTGAAAGAAAAGAAAGAAAAAGGGAAAATGCTACATTTAAGGTTAGAATTGCACATCATTATATATGGCTGCGTATTGGTACCTTGCTGTATCATTATTACTATGCTGACATGAACAGTGTACAAATTTTTTCAACTGCGCTACTGATGAGTGTATATTATTCATTTATTTTGATTCCTTTACGTTTAGTTTTATTGCATGTTTCATGTGTATATGAGCTTATTAAGGTGTTTAATGATTTCAGGAGGAATTGGAGCTGAAATGAGAAGAAAGAGAAAATTGCAGGGTTTTTAGCATTATGTTGGATGCATGGTCTTGGCTTGGGACTTGGATTTTATTGTAGAGCTCTTCTTTAGCTTTCCGGAACATCTTGAATCGTCCCTGTAATACCCGAGAATTTCCACGTATTATAAAATGAATATATTAATGGAAATACGATTTATGTGAAAATAAATGTTATTGTTTTATGAGTCGGTTAATATAATTGATTGGTATTAAATCAATGCGTATTAAGAAATGTGAATTGGCAATGAAAAGTGTGAAATGCCTTGTGTGGCATAATGCGAAACGAGAAAATTCATTAAGTGAATTAAAACGGGAATTAGGAGGATTAATTGTATCAATCACGTGATTTTGTATAAGTAATCAATGCACTCGTAGACTAGTAGTAACACTCATGTGGAGATCAATTCATGTCATGTATAACAAGTTAGCATTGAAAACTGGTACGGGCAGAAGCTGCACCAGTCTTGGCACTGTCAGGGCACGACGCAGCTACGCCGTCCCAGCAGTACAAACTAGCGCAGCTGCGCCATCAGTCAGTTGTTGTTAGTTACTTTCTACTGTAGCACTGAATTGGGGATATTAATGTGATATGTGTAACATGGATGAAACCATATGATAGGAATATATTGCAATATGTTATGTCCAACAACGGAATTGTTAATCCATTAATTAATATTAATTAATTGTGGTGGAATATGGGTTACTTGGTAATTAATTCGTAATATACGATTATTATTATTTGCAATATACCTATAAATGTAATGAGAATATTATCAATGAATAATGATTGTGAAAGTCCATAATTACATTAATAAATGGTTGGATTAATTAATTAAGGAAGAGCATGGTTATTTATTTAACATAATTAAGTGAGTTATTAATATAATAATATTATACTGATAGTTATGTGCATGTGAACAATAATACAAATATAACTATATAGTATGGTGTGACATTTATGTGACTATATATATATATTAAGTATTATAAAACCAAATTGAATGAAGCCATGTGATTATGCATATTAAAACTATATGTTAAAAATACATTATGAGATGTTTATGTAACCATATGCAGGTGGGTAGACATTAACATAAAATGTACATGGATTATATGTATAGTACATAACACCTACTACTTCGAAATATTAAGTTATAGTGTATAGTTGATATGTATATAAGAAAAATAGCAAGAGTGAGAGTTTGTATAAGTGTACATGATGGCTGAGTTTGTTCCAAATTTAGAGTCCCATTTACTCCAAAATCTCAATCACGTGAGTTTCAAAAAGGCTAGCCTATGTTCTTCATTTTCTTCCAACTCTCTAGCTTATGATCATGGGGGGAGTGGTGATCATGATGAGTTCTAACAACCAATCTAACAACTCCTTGTTAACCCCAATACAATCCTTTAACACATGAGTTTGATTTAACGGAAAAATGCAATGTCTGGATTTGTGTTCCTCTATAAATAGCAGTTGTGTTTCTTCATTCTTATTCCTATGATTTGTCTGAGAATTTGCTAAGTGAGAGTTGAGAGCATACAAGTAATCTAGAGCTTAGAAGTTCATTTGGGAGCAAGTTCTTTTCACATTGCAGAGGTATAATCTTTTCCTTGTTGCCATTTTCGTTCTCTGTAAAAATGGAGTTTTAGTCTTGAAATTTAAAATTTTGAATTCATGAAATTATATGTTAATGAGGTTGGGTATTGGTTATATAGTTGTTATATGATCATATAAGCAAGTTGTAATTGATATGTGAGTGTTTAAGAATGATTTCATGGGTAAATTTTGAGGTTGGGCTAAACAGTTGCCGAAGCAGACTGTTCTTGGTTCAAACCAGACACGGCGCAGCTGCGCCACATTTGTATTGAGGCGCAGCGCAGCTGCGCCGGTCCCTGTGTGCAGTTGAATGATCTGTTGCAAATCTGATCTATATGAGCTAGTGGTTATGACTTAAGCTAGCATGTGAACATGTGTATGATGTATATATGGATATGTTAACCTAATGTGAGCATGTTTTCATAGACTTGCATGATTAATGGAGACATATGGTTTAAATGGAGATTTGAACCTTAAGTTTTGAAAACAAACTATGTAAAGATCATGTTCTACAAATTATTATCCTAGTAAGCTATACATGACTGATTTTGCACATAGATGAGCATGTTGTAGTGTACATAGTCCTTTGAGCATAATCAAACTTGTTAAGCCTTATGTTTGAAATATTTTTAATAAGAAGCTTAGCCTAGTGAGCTAACATGCATGATTTCTACATGGTTTATATTTGACTTTGAAAGCATGTGAGTATGACTTGGAAATGTATGAATAAACCTTTTGTGATAACCCGATATTTCGAATAATCAAAAATTTGCGAATAATTTTTTTTATTATTAATATTAATATTAATTATCATTTATGTGACAAGTATCGGTGATACGTGTATCGAGAAAGTCAATTTGGGTATTGACTAATAAAATTAGAGTAGAGTTGTGCTTAACAGCTTTAGAAACCCTAACCCTAATTTTTGGAAAGGGATTCGATAGAGAATATAATTAAAATAATTATTTTAATGAGTTTGTGTTTGTACCGAAGAAATTTATTGATAAATGATTGATCGGATAAGGTTTGAAATTAATAAAACCTAATAAGAGATTAGAAACTCTAATCTCAGGATCAGAAACTCTAACGTACCGTTGGAAACCCTAATCGAAAGCCGAGAAACCCTAATTTTATATTCGGGAATTCTAAACCCTAAATTAGGAAACCCTAATTCTAATTGGCAAGCCTAATGTGGGTATTAAACTTAAATATGATTAGAAAACCCTAATTATATTTTAGTTATCTTAATTTCTATTTTACAAATCCTAATTGTAATTTAGAAATTTATTTTTCTTATTAAAAGCCTAATTCATGGGTTATAAACCCTAATTATCATTTTGAACCTAATTGCTAAACTAAGCAATTTTAAATAGGAATATTAATCCTAATTAGCAAGATTGAATTTTATGATTAGGAAATATTAATATAATTATTGAGTCGTAATTATAATTTTAGAATAATAATTTTCCTATTTTGAAAATCGAAATTCGAAAATCTTGGAAAGTAAATTGCAAACCTAAAGGGTTTACACCCTAAACCCTAAAGGGTCCAAACCCTAAATCCTAACCTAAAACCGAAAACCTAAGGTTTTGTGCATTTGTCAAGATTGCCATTAAATTCAATTTGCTAAAGACCAAAATGCCCTTTTTGTATAATTTAGTAAGCTAACTTGTAGAAATTGCCAATACTTTAGTAGGTGACCTAACACATTGACTTGTGACTTATTAATCCAACAAAATCTGGCCAGCAAGATCAGATCTAGCAACTTATCACATATATATAGGATCTAAGAGAGAGAAAGTTCATAAAAATTGCTCATTTGGACAATTTACTCTCACCAACTCCCTCTCTCATTAAAACTCCGAAAATTACTAGTAGATCAGTCCTAGAATCAGTCCCTAGATCACCAAGAACAACTAAGGAGGATTAATATAAAAGATTTGAAGAAAGAGGTATAAACCTAATATTTATTTTTGATCTTTGTTGCTAAGAAAATTTTTTGTTTAAAGTGTTTAAATCAGTGTTAGAAGTTGTTTCTAGTTGGTCTATGTTGATCCATGATGGATCCATAGCATCAAGTGGCTTTAAAAGGGTGTTTTTCAAAATCTGTCTAAGAACAGTTAAGGTGTCTGACAAGCAAATGTCAGAGGCCACTGATCTCTGTATGTTTATGTTTTTTCTTGTTTTATGTTTGGTATTGGTAGCCAGGTATGTGGTCTTTAATATGAAAGTAGTAGTATAGTCATTAGATGTTTAGATCATGAGTTATTAACGGTCAAAGACCGTTGACCGACGTTGACCAGCTGTAAATCTTGGCAGCCCAGAACCTATGAAACAGGGTCTGACAGGATATTCAAACTCTTAGATCTGTCGGTTATAATGTTTGTTGTTGATCTTGTTGTAGTAAATATGTATTCTGTTGTTTGGACTTTAGATCCCTTCTTTAATATTCTTTAAAACATCAACTAATCGAACGTAAAAGGTGGTCAAACTAGACCATCTGTTCACGGGCACGGTTTCTGGAAAACCCAGAAACTGTAGTAACGATTTTTCTGACAACATTTGACCAGATTGAATATGGCGATTGTGATGTTTTTGGACTTCGATATTGACATGTCGGTGTTCCTTGTCATGAATACTACATGTATGAATCATAAAACCACAAAAACAAGTATCAGAACCTAGATTTATTTGTACTGGAAAGTGCCCAGTCGAGGTTCTGGGTTTCTGGGAAAACTCAGAAACCGTCTGACAAGAAGTTTCAAAGCTCTGATCTTGCAACTGAGTAGTTTTTGGACCGACGTGTTGGTTGTTAATGGTAGTACTACATGCGTAATACACGATTGAAGCCTTAGTTAGCATAGAACATGATTATACTGAGCATTACAGGCAGTCAAACGTGACACCTTGAACAATGACTTTGTCAGTGTTCTTGAGCCAAGAACACCAAAGGCAACAGACAAGTGTCGGTAAAGGCCATTAGCGACGGATTTTTTAATTTTCTAATTTTTGAATATTCTGGAAATTAATTAAAAATAGAAATAAATTCTAAAAATTACCAAAAATGGTTTTAAAAATTATTTTAAATTATGAAAAATAATTTTTGACCAATTGGAATATTTTTCTTTAATATTTATAATTATTTAAATATTAAAAGTATTTAATTTATTTAATTAATGTATTAAATAAATTAGAGAAAAATAATTTAATATTATGAAAAATTATTTTAAAAAAGAATAATGTATTTAAAAATATTTTGAGTTATAAAATGTGACTTTTAATATTTTTAAAGAATTTTCATTAATAATTTAATATTAATGATATTAGATTTATTTAATTATTAAATTAAATAAATAAGATAAAAATGATTTTATGGATTTAAAAATCATTTTAAATAAGAATAAAGTGTTAGAAAATATTTTAAATTATAAAATATAATATTCAATATTTTTGGAGAATTCTCATTAATAAATGAATATTAATGATATTAGATTATTTATTTGTTAAATTAAATAAATGAATTAAAAATAATTTTATTGATTTAAAAATCATTAAAAAAATGAGAAAAATGATTTTAAAGTATTTTAATTATAATTAATGACTTTTAATATTTTGATAATAATTTCATTAATATTTAAATATTAATGGTGATGATTTAAAAATGAGTTTAATTACTTTAAAAATCATTTGAGTAGAATATTGATGATTTAAAAATATTTTAAGTTATTAATAATAACTTTAATATTTTGACAAGTATGTTATTAATATTTTTATATTATTAAATATTAATAATGATAAGATTATTTGATAATTAAATCATTTAAAAATGATTTAAGTGTTTGAAAAATTATTATAAATTATAATAATTGTTTATAAATTATTAAAAGCACCCGAAAATTATTATAAACGATATTTGACTTATCTAAAATAGTATTGAAGCTTAAAGACCAAGTTTAATTGATAATCAATGTGTTAATTATCGGATAGGATGACCAGAACACCGAGAATGGACCGAAGTCCAACCAGACCGAAATAGTTATACTTGATAAGTGTTTATATATGTTATAAACACTGATGTGGTTATGTGGTAATATGCCTAGGAGAAATTTGACTGTAGAATACGGTGTTACGTGTTATAAATGATTGTGCTAATTGTGAGACCGACATTGTTGATTATAGGTTTTACGAACGCAGTTAATTATATTGTGTAGCTGTAATCAACGCGAAAGGCAAGTTTCCTAACTCAACCTTGAGTTATATTCATTCAATTATTTTAATGGTTAATTATTGATAATTATACCATGTCCAGGGAATTTATTGTTGATTATTCGCAGTTAGTGCATGATTAAAATTTAAATTGAATTACTGATTCAGAAAATATATATATTCGTAGAATTACTGTTGTTGGATATTTATATCCGTAGAAACTAATATTGCCAGTACATATAATTCATGTTTATTGTCAAATTATATTGAGAAATGTCTTAGCTAATTATACTGGCTAGACGAACAATTGTTAGAACTTGATAAATATGAGAAGAGAAATCAATTGTTATTGATAGATCGATGCCAATTGTTTCGGCTAGATCAATAAGTAGATAGAATTTGAAATCACAGCATTTTGTTGTTAAATCAAAAATCTTGATTCTGAGACTGAGAAGAACAACCTTTTATATAAAGGGAACATTTTGGGTCGTATATTCGACCATTGCGCGCTGTTAAGTATTATGCATAATATAGGGTATAAGGAGTTGGCCGGCTCTAAGTACTTGCAGAGGGGTATGATTTAATCTTTATGGTTATCTGATACGCCTGCGTATGTATCAAAGTAAATCTTTGATAGATACCCGAGAAAATAAGTTCAAAGATCTGGTGAGATCACTCAGCATAAATCTGGAGAATATTCCACTTTGTTATTGTGTAGAATTGATTCTTATTTATTCAATAGAATATCGTAGAAACTTTGAAAGCGTTGTACTCTTTCATTATCAGAATATTGCGTTGCCTAGAATACGAGAAGACTTATTATTAATTAACGATTTGTTCAGCTAATTCAAAGTTCCCCGAACTTTGGTTTCATTCTATCAAAAATAGATAGTATGTTCTTATTGATTCGTATATATTTATTGTATATTTTAACTTGCGGGACAAACTTATTGCTCACCCTTGCTATAAATAAAACATTTCAGCTAGGAACGAAGAGGCCAGCGGGTCAAAGAAGATCAAAGGCAAAGGCAAGATGTTGGAGTAGTTATAATGAACAATATTATTATGTTGTATTATATTGTAAACTCTTTTTGTATATCTAAGGGGGTTTTTCTGTTATGTTAAGGTTAGTGGACCTGGGACTTATGTATTAACAACTTATGTTAATGACTTATGTATTCCTATTTATATATGAATGGGTAGTTAAATGATATTATATTGTGGATCGTGAACACCAAACTCGGGGGTCAGGTAACCCAGATTTGGGGGTGTCACAGGTTGGTATCAGAGCTGTAGTGACCAAGGTGTCACCAGTTAGTAGAAGAGCTGTAGGTTATAAACTTTAAGTGGGGTGGGGGAAAACCCTAGGATTATAACCATACGCGAGATAGAGAAAACTCATTTAGAGTTCTAAGTGGGGGATTGCCGAAGTGCATCAATAGTGAGATAAGTGGACACATAGTGTGAGGAGTTTGTATTGGTGAAGTACTAATCAAGTTATTTCAACTGATTGTAGGATGTCTGGAGAAGGTAAAAAGAGTGCGAAGATGCTAGAGGCTGTTGCACCGGTGCCAGAAGCCGACGTGCCAGCGCAAAGCGAATCAGTGGAGAAGGTGGGAGAAGATGAACCAATGGTTAATCTTGGGAGCGATCATGACGATTATCCCGAGATGTATCTGAGTGGAGATGAGGAGGCAGAGTCTGAGCCAGCTAAGGTGGATTTAAAGAATAAGATCAAAGTTGGAGAACAAGATCGCGAATCTGCAGAGGTTCAAGAACTTCGGAGAAAAGTGTTTCTCTTGGAGGAATTGAGGAAGACGGAGCGAGCGTTACGCGAAATGACTGAAGAAAGGAACGAGCTCAAGGCGAAGGTGGACAGAATGAAGGCTGAAGGTGGTGGATCATCTGAAGGGACCAGTAAGAAGGACAAGAAGAAGAGAAAGAGGGACAACGACATCCCTAATTCGAAAACGTCAAACCCAAAGAAGAAACAAGCATGCAGCAAGTGTGGGAAGACTCACGCGGGAGAATGCATGATGTGGAAGAATGTTTGTTTCAACTGCAAGCAGGAAGGACATATTTCTTTGCATTGTCCTAAGCCAAATTTGAGGAAGTGTTTCTCATGTGGGCAGACGGGTCACGGATTCAGCAAGTGTCCCATTAAGAAGAAGACTGGTGAAGGGAGTGGTCGGTAGATAACTTAGATATATGTAATAGTATCTTTTTGGTAGAAGTTTATGATATTAAGTGTTGTAATATCAAGAATGATGTGTAAGCATATGTGTGTATATATATATATATATATATATATATATATATATATATATATATATATATATTATGAATGAAATCCTTATTTTCTATATGAATATAAGATTAAGATTAATTTGTGTGTTCTTAAAACTCATACTTATGGTAAGTTAATGACTCATAATTGTATGAAATGTTTTGAACCCCTCAGCGAATGGACTCCAAAGGTCTGACTAGGATAAGTTCATACACTCATATAATTGTGGTAAGTTCTTGAACCTCTAGGTGTGGTAAGTTTGATGAACTGGGAATAGTTATGTGTGAATGGAGAATTAAAACTGTATAAAGTTGGAGAATAGCAACTTTTTGTGTAAAGTTGTGTTGTTAATCCTGATATGATTTAAAAAGGAATAGTAATGTGTTAAGTACTATATGTACTATGTGCTATTTGAATGAATATGCAAATATATGAGAATTATGTGTTGAATTCTTATTGTGTTAAGAATTTGTGTAAAGAAAGAGAATTAATATAAGATTTTTATTTAAATCAGATCATGCAGCCTAGACGACAGAATCGAAACCAACGAGAAGAACAGTCAGTGAATAACGAAGGAGGTCAAGCAGACCCAATGCAGAATTTTGCAGATATGATAGCCGAAGCTATGGAAAATAGGGTTCTAGCAAGAGGGAGAGCGAGAAATCAGCCAGTAGAAAGATTGGCTAATTTTAAGGATTTTAAAGCGGTAGGACCGCCTGAGTTCAAAGGGACCACAGATCCTATTGAAGCCCAAACTTGGGTGAAGGAGATGGAGAAAGCATTCGTTATCGCCAGAGTAGCGGAGGAACAAAAGACGACTTTTGCAACTTATCAAATGAAGGGAGAAGCTAATTACTGGTGGGAGACGAACCAAGCAAGAGCTGGTACAACGGTGGTGTTGTGGACAAGATTCAAGGAGTTGTTCTTTGAGAACTATTTCTCGCCGAGTATGCAATCTAGAATGGAAGTTAAATTCTTAGAACTTAAGCAGGAGAACATGTCGGTATCTGAATATGCTGCTAAATTCAACTAGCTGGCAAGATTTGCACCTCACCGGGTGGACACAGAGGCGAGAAAGGCGAGAAGATTCGAGAATGGATTGAAGCCAGGAATATACAACAAGGTAGCAGTATTGCAGATCAACACGTTCGCGGCGTTAATGGAGAAGGCGTTAATTGCTGAAGGAGGGAGCGAAGCTGCATCCCGATTTCATCAAGAGAAGAAGAAGAAGACAAACGATGGTGGAAGCAGTGGTGGTAGTAACCCTAATAAGAGGAAGTGGAATGAGAATACCCAGTCGGGTAATAGGACAAAAGATAATAGGAAAGGAAGGGAGCCACGTGCAAATTGTGGGAAGAACCATGCTGGAGTTTGCCTGAAGAAGAAGGGAGTTTGCTATAACTGTGGATAAGAGGGGCATATGTCACCCAATTGCCCCAGTCCGAAGAAAATTCAAGGTTATTTTGGATGCGGATCGACTGATCATTTGATTCGAAACTGTCCGAAGAAGAATGTAGAAAATGAAAGTGGCAACAAGGGACCCAGTGGTGGAACCTTGGCAATTCGAGGACCTACGCAGCCAGGAAGACCAACTACCCGTACATTCAATATGACGGTGCAAGATGCCGTGGCTGCTCAGGAGGTCGCAACAGGTAATAATTTCGTTTAGAATTTAATTACGCGAGTAATATGAGTTAGATATTTCTGTGAACTGTTTTCTTTTAAAGATTCAAGTCACAGGTTAGAATTTGAAACACAAATTAATATTGTGTTGATAAAAAATGAATTGATGATACAACTTTAAAAGATTGTAGAGAATAAGAAAGCGGTGATTCCGAGGACGGAATCCTTTTAAGAAGGGATGAATGTGATAACCCGAGATTTCGAATAATCAAAAATTTGCGAATAATTTTTTTTATTAATATTAATATTAATTATCATTTATGTGACAAGTATCGGTAATACGTGTATTGAGAAAGTCAATTTGGGTATTGACTAATAAAATTAGAGTAGAGTTGTGCTTAACAGCTTTAGAAATCCTAACCCTAATTTTTGGAAAGGGATTCGACAGAGAATATAATTAAAATAATTATTTTAATGAGTTTGTGTTTGTACCGAAGAAATTTATTGATCAATGATTGATCGGATAAGGTTTGAAACTAATAAAACCTAATAAGAGATTAGAAACTCTAATCTCAGGATCAGAAACTCTAACGTACCGTTGGAAACCCTAATCGAAAGCCGAGAAACCCTAATTTTATATTCGAGAATTCTAAACCCTAAATTAGGAAACCCTAATTCTAATTGGCAAGCCTAATGTGGGTATTAAACTTAAATATGATTAGAAAATCCTAATTATATTTTAGCTATCTTAATTTCTATTTTACAAATCCTAATTGTAATTTAGAAAATTTATTTTTCTTATTAAAAGCCTAATTCATGGGTTATAAACCCTAATGATCATTTTGAACCTAATTGCTAAATTAAGCAATTTTAATTAGGAATATTAATCCTAATTAGCAAGATTGAATTTTATGATTAGGAAATATTAATATAATTATTGAATCCTAATTATAATTTTAGAATATTAATTTTCCTATTTTGAAAATCGAAATTCGAAAATCTTGAAAGTAAATTGCAAACCTAAAGGGTTTACACCCTAAATCCTAAAGGGTCCAAACCCTAAACCTTAACCCAAAACTTAAACCCTAAGAGTTTGTGCATTTGTCAAGATTGCCATTAAATTCAATTTGCTAAAGACCAAAATGCCTTTTTTGGATAATTTAGTAAGCTAACTTGTAGAAATTGCCAATACTTTAGTAGGTGACCTAACACATTGACTTGTGACTTATTAATCCAAAAAAATCTGGTCAGCAAGATCAGATCTAGCAACTTATCACATATATATAGGATCTAAGAGAGAGAAAGTTCATAAAAATTGCTCAGTTGGACAATTTACTCTCACCAACTCCCTCTCTCACTAAAACTCCGAAAATTACTAGTAGATCAGTCCTAGAATCAGTCCCTATATCACCAAGAACAACTAAGGAGGATTAAGATCAAAGATTTGAAGAAAGAGGTATAAACCTAATATTTATTTTTGATCTTTGTCGCTAAGAAAATTTTTTGTTTAAAGCGTTTATTTTTGATATTTAAGTTGTTTTTAGTTTGTCTATGTTGATCCATGATGGATCCATAGCATCAAGTGGCTTTAAAAGGGTGTTTTTCAAAATTTGTCCAAGAATAGTTAAGGTGTCTGACAAGCAAATGTCAGAGGCCACTGATCTCTGTATGTTTATGTTTTTTCTTGTTTTATGTTTGGTATTGGTAGCCAGGTATGTGGTCTTTAATCTGAAAGTGGTAGTATAGTCATTAGATGTTTAGATCATGAGTTATTAACGGTCAAAGACCGTTGATCGACGTTGACCAGCTGTAAATCTGGGCAGCCCAGAACCTATGAAACAGGGTCTGACAGGATATTCAAACTCGTAGATCTGTCGGTTATAATGTTTGTTGTTGATCTTGTTGTAGTAAATATGTATTCTGTTGTTTGGACTTTAGGTCCCTTCTTTAATATTCTTTAAAACATCAACTAATCGAACGTAAAAGGTGGTCAAACTAGACCATCTGTTCACGGGCACGGTTTCTGGAAAACCTAGAAACTGTAGTAACGATTTTTCTGACAACATTTGACCAGATTGAATCTGGCGATTGTGATGTTTTTGGACTTCGATATTGACATGTCGGTGTTCCTTGACATGAATACTACATGTATGAATCATAAAACCACAAAAACAAGTATCAGAACCTAGATTTATTTGTACTGGAAAGTGCCCAGTCGAGGTTCTGGGTTTCTGGGAAAACTCAGAAACCGTCTGACAAGAAGTTTCAAAGCTCTGATCTTGCAACTGAGTAGTTTTTGGACCGACGTGTTGGTTGTTAATGGTAGTACTACATGCGTAATAAACGATTGAAGCCATAGTTAGCATAGAACATGATTATACTGAGCATTACAGGCAGTCAAACGTGACACCTTGAACACTGACTTTGTCAGTGTTCTTGAGCCAAGAACACCAAAGGCAACAGACAAGTGTCGCTAAGGCCATTAGCGACGGATTATTTAATTTCCTAATTTCTGAATATTCCGAAAATTAATTAAAAATAGAATTAAATTCTAAAAATTACCAAAAATGGTTTTAAAAATTATTTTAAATTATGAAAAATAATTTTTGACCAATTAGAATATTTTTCTTTAATATTTATAATTATTTAAATATTAAAAGTTTTTAATTAGTGTATTAAATAAATTAGAGTAAAATGATTTAATGACCTTAAATTATTGAAATGAGCAACTTAGAAACATGTTATGAAAGAAGGAACCTAGATTGACTGAAGGAGCATGAAAAGACCTTTAACATGACAAATATATTATGTGTGATTCTTTTGGTTGAGCCGGACAAAAACCACAAGGCAGCAGCTGAGTCTTGGCATGGCCAGAGGATGGCGCAGCTGCGCCGATCCTAGGCTTAGTCATGGCGCAGCTGCGCCAGTATGGAATCCCAGATAAATTGTTCTGATTTTTTGGACAGCAACTTGGATGATGCCTATGATGCTAAATGTGATCTAAAACCTACTGATGTATATGAGTGATGCCTAGTTGATAAGTTAGTGTTGCATTGTAATGGAAAGTCCTGAGTAATAAGGTCTTAACCTTGAGCATTCTTGATTTGCTTATGAAGTAACTAAGTAGTTGATTCATGATGACTTATAAACTGATTTTGTACCACATATGCATACTTGTATCGTGTCGAGCTTGATTAAGGACTGTGTTAACTAATGAACACTGTATATTTATAATATGCTATACTAGGATTCTAAAGTGATGATTTATTAACGTGGATAAACTACGCTTAAGACAAGTTTCTCTAACCTTACTCAAATTTACATTGAGCAAGTATCTGAACCTTACTCTTATTGTGCAAGTATAATTGCATTCTTTATTCGACAAATACGGTAAGTTTATCCCTTTGAATACAAGTTATATTACTTTCTCGTTCAAATGAGCTAGTATGTTAAACCCTTATGAAAGCTGTTATTCATGTTGAACTTAGTATTGTCCATTGAACATTGTGAAAGAGTCGATGCCAATTGATTCGGCTAGACTATATGCATGTTTATAAAAAAACTGTCCAAACCAATTGATTGGTGCGAAAATCTTGAAAACTGAGTTGAGCAACCCTTTTGGAAAGGGGAATGTATGTCGTTGGAAACCCCAACACATGAATAAATATTATTGTGGTGTTATGCATAACGTATAGTATTGTAGATTGATCATCTATAGTACTTAATATTTTTGGGTTATCAATTTAATATTGGTAACTCTAGTGGAAGTTCAATAGTCCTTAGTGACTGCTCAGTATAAATTGTTATCCAGTTGAATACCTTGATAGTCGTTGAATTCATATATATCTGTTGATTTATATTGAATTATCGTTCTTATTCAAAGAATTGTTGATATTTCTTACCCCTGATGTCATTATGATACTTTGAATTATCCTAGAAATGACACTCCGATATTTTAGACCTTGTAATATTATATCTAACACCCTTGTTGTATATTGCTTGCTGGGCAATTCGTGCTCATCCTTGCTTTTAAAAACCTATCAGTCAAGGCAGAACAGGGAAGTGTATCCGGGAAGGGCAAGGACAAGGCTACCGACTAGCTTGTCCTTTTTATGTTTAAAGTCTATTATGTTGTAGTAAGACTATTTCGGACTATGTTTAAGCTTAAGTAAGATCATGTAATAAGTCTTTATTAGATATTATTATGTAATCTATTAAGCACTGTAGGTTGCGAGACTTGGGGGAATAATTATAATAAATCATTGGATATTATTCTAAATTAGATCTTTCGTTGCAAATGTATGATTTTAGTTATTATGGTAATACTTTGAGAACGTGATGAACCGAATTCGGGTGACCAAGTAGAGGTCAGAATTTGGGGGTGTCACATGTTGGTATCAAAGCTATAGTTATAAACCTTTGGAACGAGAGCCCTTACGTTATAACTTAAGAAAACTTAGAAGTTAGGAAGGGGATAAAACTCAGGTAGAGTTTTCCCTAAGAGACTTAGTGTGTTATGAAATGTAACTTCATTCTATATAATGAACTTATGTTATTTAACATTCTAATGGAGTTATTGTTTGTCTTGTCTTATGTTGGTGATTGTAGGATGGCTGACATTGGAGGACCTAGCCGAGTAGTTGAGGAGGAGCCGCGTGATATCCACGTAGTCTATGAGGCACCCGTGATAGCAGAGCCTATATCAGTAGTTGTCCCAATTAGTGATGATGATTAGGAGGAGGAGATGGTGTCTCTACCTGGGGAGTCTGATCTGGAGGAGGAACCTGAGCCCATGGAGGACTCTGACGGGACTACTTTTGAAGATCGGATGCTAGGAGAGTATAAGTAACAAATTTTGGAATTAGGATGTAGAGTCGAAGAGCTGGAGACCGAGACTCTTTAGAGGCAGCTAGTGATGCAGGAGATAGAGGTGGAAATTGCTCATCGTAAGGAGGCAGGGATCCAGATGGGTGCCTTGTTTCACCGATCGGTGGCAAGGAATGTTGAGTTGGCAAGAAAGTTAGAAGAATTGGAACAGAGGGTGTTGAGTGAGAGGACGGAGAAGGAGGCTCTCCGAACTCAGTTAGAGATGGAAGTGATGGATAAGATCCACTTCGAGGAGAAGTGGGAGGATTCTAATGACAGAGTGGGTGATCTAGAAGATGAGGTGCGATGCAAGAGGAGGAAGATAAACAAGATGGGCTATGCTCTACGCACGGCCATGGAGAGATTGATCGATAGGGTAAATCACTACCCCGATGAGCACGGACAGACCCGACATACCATAAGTCGGGATATGGTGGCACATATTATGCAGAAAGAGTATCAGAGCGCTATAGATCGTGGGATGTTAGATTGAGTCAAGAAGGAAAAGCTTAGTAGTGTATTATTCTTATTTATGTGTCGTTAATATATTGTTGTAATCTCAGTCTTTTGTGTACGATGTGAGATAGTGTTAAAACCCCAAACTTTTGAAAAATGTTAGAGGGGTAGTAGACTTGTGTTGACCCCTTTTTTTGTGATATTAGGGGATACGTGTTTTCATTTATAGCAGTATGCTAGAAAAGAACGTGTATTGTAACCATTTGGCATATGAATATAAATGATCTTATTTCATAAACGGGTTATAAACTTTTAGTTCTTTTCATTTGAGAAATGTTTAAATATGATAGTTAGATAATAAGATGAAATTTTTGGGCAAAACTATGTTTTTCACCACTATACTTGGCAAGTTTTACTTAATACACCATTGAACTTTTAATTTTTTGAATTACCCCCATTAAACTAATTAAAATAGTAAAATTGGGTCATTCCATTAAAAAAAGTTAACAGACGTTAAAATATTGCTTATGTGGCGCTGACGTGGAAAAAAAAATAAAAAATTATTGCTTATGTGGCAAAAAAAATCAAAAACAGATTTTAAAAATAAAAAAATTAACATTTTAAAGTTTTAAAAATAGCAAAAACATAATAAAATAAAACAAAAAATAAAGAAACAAATTTTTTTAAAAAAATAGATTTTTTTAAAAAATAGAATTTTTTAAAAGACATATTTTTTAAAAGACAATTTTTTTTAAAAAAACAGATTTTTTTTAAAAAATAATTTTTTTTAAAAATAATTCTATAAAAAATATAATTTTTTTAAAAATAGATTTTTTTTTAAAAAATACAGAATTTTAAAACAAACATACTTTTTCAAAAATGCAGAATTTTTTTAAAAAACATATTTTTTTTAAAAATAGGATATTTTTAAAAGTAGATTTCTTAAAAATAGAATTTTTAAAAAAATAGATTTTTTATTTTTTAAAAAATGGAACTTTTTTAAAAAATAGAATTTTTTAAAAAACAGAATTTTGTTAAAAATAGAATTCTGTTTTTTTTAAATCATTTTTTAGAAAAATCTATTTTTAAAAAAATTCTATTTTTTAAAAATATATGTTTTTAAAAAAATCTATTTTTTAAAAAAAATCTATTTTTTAAAAAAGTTCCGTTTTTTAAAAATTTCTATTTTTTTTAAAAATATGCTTTTAAAAAATTATATTTTTTATAGAATTCTATTTTTTAAAAATCTATTTTTTAAAAAATTATGTTTTTTTAAAAAGTTCCGTTTTTTAAAAATTCAGTTTTTTAAAAAAATCTGTTTTTAAAAAAATTATATTTTTTGTAGAATTCTGTTTTTAAAAAAAATCTGTTTTTTAAAAAAATTATTTTTTAAAAAAATCTATTTTTTAAAAAATTCTATTTTTTTAAAAAATCTGTTTTTGTATTTTTTGTTTTATTTTATTATGTTTTTGTTAATTTTAAAACTTTAAAATGTTAATTTTTTTATTTTTAAAATCTGTTTTTTATTTTTTTTGCCACATAAGCAATTTTTTTTTGCCACATCAGCGCCACATAAGCAATATTTTAACGCCTGTCAACTTTTTTAACGGAATGACCCAATTTTACTATTTTAATTAGTTTAATGGGGTAATTCAAAAAATTAAAAGTTCAATGGTGTATTAAGTAAAATTTGCCAAGTATAGTGGGAAAAACATAATTTTGCCAAAAAATTCGTGATGCAGAAAATGTCGCCTAGACGTAGAATAACTGTCCCAGAAGTGTTAGTTAATGATGAGAGAGGACCAGTTGATCCGATACAGCGACTGGTTGATTTATTGGGAGAAGCTCCGAGGGGAAGAAACGAACCCGTACCACCTGTTTCCCAAGCTGTCCCAGTAACAACCTTCAAACATTTTAAGAGTGTAGGACCCCCAGAGTTTACAGAAACTACTGACCCAATAGTTGCGCAAACCTGGATCAAGGAGATCGAGAAGGCCTTCACTATAGCTCGCATGAGTGAAGACCAAAAGATAATATTTACCACATACATGATGAGGGGCGAAGCAAACTATTATAGGGAAACTAATCAGCAGAGAGCGAAGGAAGGAACGATATATTGGGAGAGGTTTACAACGCTGTTTTTTGAGAATTATTTTTCGAAGAGTATGAAGAGTAGGATGGAAGTGAAGTTTGTAGAGTTGAAACAAAGAGATATGACGGTGGCGCAATAGGCTGCTAAGTTTAATGAACTAGCGCAATTTGCGGAGCACCAAGTTGGGGATGAAGAAAGGAAGGCGAGACGCTTCGAGCAAGGATTGAAGTCGTGGTTGTATAATAAGGTATCAGTCTTTCAAATTGATTCCTTTACGACCCTATTAGAGAAGGCAGCCATTGCAGAAGGTGGCAGTGAGGCCTTAAGTCTATATCATAAAGAGAAGAAGAACAAGAACACTGGTAATGAGCATCGTGGAGGAAGCAGCAGCGGGGGAAGTAATTCTGGAAAGAGGAAATGGGAAAACAACAACAACAGAACAATAACCAAGGTGGGAGTCACCAGGGAAACTTCAAGAAGAGGACCGAAGCTTGTAACAAATGTGGGAGAAGCCATCAGGGAGAATGCTGGAAGGGGAAGACCACTTGCTATAATTGTGGCCAAAAGGGGCACATCTCGCCAAATTGCCCAAAGCAAAAGAAGATCAGAGGATGTTTTGCTTGTGGGTCGACAGAGCACCAGATAAAGGATTGCCCGAATAAAGGAAGCAGTGGAACTGGAAGAGGCCAGGGAGGAGGAAGCAAGTTAATGATTGGTGGACCTACACCACCCAATCGATTGACCACTTTAACCTTTAACATGACCGTCCATGATGCAGTGGCTGCGAATGACGTGGTGTTAGGTATAATCCCAATCAATAATATAAATGCTTATGTATTATTTGATTTGGGTGCCACCTGTTATTTTGTATCTGAAGAATTTGCTAGTAAATTTAGTACACCCCGAGAACGTTTAGAAGATTCCTTGAACATAGAGGTTGCAAATAAGAAAATAATCCTTGTAGAATACGTTTATCGAAATTATCGCGTAAACGTTAGAGAACATGAACTGGGCGTAGACTTGATTCCTATTAAACTAGGAGAATTTAACATAATACTGGGAATGGATTGGTTATATAACCATGCAGCGATAATTGGCTGTCAAAACAACTGTGTGAACCTTCAGACTCCGAGTAAGTCTAAGGTAGTGTTTCATGGTAGCTCATCGCTTAAGAAATCATGTTGCGTTACGATGATGTAGGCCAAAAAGTTGTTAAGGAAAGGATGTGTAGGTTATTTAGCTTACATCGTAGATACTCGAAAAAAGGGAGTAGAGATTAAAGATATACCCGTAGTGAATGAGTTTCGAGACGTGTTTCTGGACGATCTGCCTGGACTTACGCCAGACAGAGAAATCGAATTCGTAATAGACTTAGCACCGGGAACAACACCGATTTCGAAAGCACCATACCGTATGGTGCCAGTAGAAATTAAGGAATTAATGATACAACTTCAAGAGTTACTAGATAAGGGTTACATTCGAACGAGTGTGTCTCCTTGGGGAGCACCATTGTTATTCGTGAAGAAAAGGACGAATCGATGACGCTCTGTATCGATTATCAAGAATTGAATAGAGTAACGATCAAGAACAGATATCCACTACCGAGGATAGACGACATGTTTGATCAACTGAAGGGAGCGCAATGTTTCTCGAAGATCAACTTACGAACAAGATATCATCAACTAAAAGTGCGGGATGAAGATATACCAAAGACTGCATTTCGAACCCGATATGGACTTTACGAGTTTTTGGTAATGTCATTCGGTTTAACTAATGCTCCGGTAACATTCATGGACTTGATGAATCGAGTTTTCAAGCCATACTTGGATAAATTTGTAGTAGTCTTCATCGACAATATTTTGATCTACTCGAAGACAGAGGAAGAACATGCTGAACATCTAAAGATTATTTTGGAGGCACTACGAAAGGAGGAGATGTATGCGAAGTTTTCAAAATACGAATTTTGGATGAAGAAGGTTCAATTCTTAAGCCACGTGGTGGATGAGAATGGAATCTCAGTAGACCCCGAAAAGGTCGAAGCAGTAAGTAGTTGGGAACAACCGAGAACACCGACGGAGATAAGAAGTTTCTTAGGGTTAGCTGGGTACTATCAAAGATTCATTCAAGATTTTTCTAAGATAGCAATCCCGTTGACTAACCTGACAAGGAAAATGGTAAAATTTGTATGGACCGACAAATGCGAAGAATGTTTTTAAGAGTTGAAGAAGAGATTAAGTGAAGCGCCTGTATTATCCTTACCAGATGATATGGGAGGATTTGTAGTATTTAGTAATGCATCGCATAGAGGACTGCGCTGTGTGCTGATACAGCATGGCAAAGTCATTGCGTATGCGTCACGACAATTGAAGGATTACAAAAAAAGATACCCTACTCATGACTTAGAGTTAGCGGCAGTAGTTTTTGCGTTAAAGATATGGAGACATTATTTGTACAGAGAGAAATGTGAGATATACACGGACCACAAAAGTCTGAAATATATCTTAACACAGAAGGAGTTGAATATGCGTTAGAGGAGGTGGTTAGAATTAATCAAAGATTATGACTGTGAGATTCTTTATCACCCAAGGAAGGCAAACGTAGTTGTCGGCGCTCTGAGCAGGAAAGGGAGGGAGAAATTGTTTCAATTAACAACTCAGGAAGAGTTAATAAGAGATCTGGAGAAGTTGGAAATAGAAGTGAAGGGACCAGAGAGGTCTGAAGAGAAAATATTTGTAATGGAAGCTTGTCTGACATTGTTAGATAGAGTAAAGGAAGCGCAGGAGAAACATGAAGAATGTGAGAAAATCAAGAGAATGATTTCATAAAATGAGGAAGAAAAATTTCGAATAGCTAAAGAAGGTATTTTAAGATTCGAAGGGAGAGTGTGGGTACCGATAATAACCGAGTTGAGAGAGGAGATTTTGCACGAGGCACACAATACGACATATTCTGTTCATCCGGGAGGCACCAAGATGTACCGAGACTTGAGGCAACATTTTTGGTGGCCTAATTTGAAACGAAAAGTTGCAGAATGTGTTAGTAGATGTTTGACTTGTCAACGCATAAAAGAAGAACATCAGTGGCTAAGTGGGTTGCTACAACCATTGGAAATACCATAGTGGAAATGAGAGCATATTACGATGAATTTTGTGGTAGGACTTCCGCTCACGCAGAAAGGGCTAGATGCCATTTGGGTTATCGTGGATCAATTTACAAAGACCGCACATTTTCTACCAATCAAGATCCGCTACAGTTTGAGTCAGTTATCGAATCTATATGTAAAGAAAGTTGTTTCACGACATGGAGTGTCGGTATCGATTGTTTCTGACTGAGACCCATGTTTCACGTCAAAATTCTGGAAAAGTTTGCAAGAGAGGATGGGAACACAGTTAAGGTTAAGTACTACTTATCATCCTCAGACGGACGGACAAAGTGAGAGAACCATACAAACGCTAGAGGACATGCTTAGAACTTGCGTGATGGACTTCAAGGGGAATTGGGACGACCACCTACCCTTAGTCGAATTTACGTTTAAGAATAGTTACCATGCGAGTATTGGCATGCCACCATATGAAGCTCTTTACGAAAGGAAGTGCAGAACGCCATTATGTTGGGATGAAGTCGGAGAACAACGAATACTTAGACCAGAGTTAGTACAACAAACCACGGATGTGGTGAAAGTGATAAAGGCTAGACTTGTAGCAGCTCAAGATCGCCAAAAGTACGCAGACTTGAATCGGCAAGACCGATACTTTGAAGTCGGCTGTTTTGTATTGTTGAAGGTATCTTCGTGGAAAGGAAAAATCCATTTCGGCAAGAAAGGAAAACTGAGTCCAAGATTCATAGGACCGTTCGAGATACTCAAGCAAGTGGGGGAAGTAGCATACAAAGTGGCACTACCACCTAAGTTGGAGCACATCCATAACGTGTTTCACATATCCGTGTTATGTCCGTACAAGCCTGACTACAAGCACGTGATTTCTTATGAACCCATTCAAGTGGAGAAGAATTTAGCGTATGAAGAATTTTCTGTCCAAATTCTTGATAGGAAAGAGAAAACCTTGAGAAATAAAATTATTTCTACAGTAAAAGTACTTTGGCTTAACCACGATGTCGAGGAGGCTACGTGGGAGTTAGAAGATAGGATGATGAGGGACTATCCCCATCTATTTGTGTAATCTTGTAGCAATTCTGAGATGGAATTTTTATAAGAGGGGAGGATGTAATACCCGAGAATTTCCACGTATTATAAAATGAATATATTAATGGAAGTACGATTTATGTGAAATATAAATGTTATTGTTTTATGAGTCGGTTAATATAATTGATTGGTATTAAATCAATGTGTATTAAGAAATGTGAATTGGCAATGAAAAGTGTGAAATGCCTTGTGTGGCATAATGCGAAACGAGAAAATTTATTAAGTGAATTAAAACGGGAATTAGGAGGATTAATTGTATCGATTATAACGACCCCAAAATTCATACAATTTAATTCTCGACTTCGGTCGTTAATAATACATTCAACCTTTAATTTTACATCATTAAACGATAATACAACCATTGAAATTTGCAGAATAATTAAAATTTTCTATTACAAACTATCCTCGTTCCCAAAACCTTCAACCTTTACATCTAAATATCTCAGAATCATTTTAATACTATAATAGTTTACATTCGCAAAACAATATTATAATTACAACATTAATACATTTACCGAAACATTAGACATGGTTTACAAGAATAACAACTTAGCTAGGATATTAAATCTTCATATATCACTTTTGATCCATAACAATCAAGTAGCACATAGCGTTACCTTCGATTCTTAAATCTGCAAAAATGGTTATTTGCAAGAATGAGCTCGACAGCTCAACAAAATCTAACAGTTTTCATGCATCACGTAACACATAATAACATGCTCAACATACAAGAATAATCATAAACAAACATAGCATACATGTTGTAATTCACATAACAACTATAAAGACTGAGTTCCTTACTCAATCAACATTCATAGTTCAATCATCATAGTCATAGATTGACTTTCACATTTCATACTTTTGACATATATAATACATCATACACTAAAATTTTAAAACAGATCATCATCAAGTTAACATAGCAAAAAGGAACTGAAAGACTTGCCTTTACCAGTGTTTTACCAACACGCTAATACTTCGCGTCCTTGCACAACCTACACTGTATGTGAGATTGACAATAAATAAAATCAATAATCAATCTCATGGTCAAATTTATTCTAAGACCTTACTTTATCTTAATATCCTTTATAATATCTTTATAGACATCTAAGTGTGTTTTATATGTAACTCGGTTTTATTTTCATTTTCATCACCACACATGCTAGACTATCTCACTTGTAGTTTAATGTGCGTATATCACACCATTTTATTTTTACCAATTTGGTTTCAAAAATGTATATTCAACACATTGTTTACATGTTTAATTTTCCTTCATAAATCAAAAATTACCCTTTTCGATTTCTTTCCATTATTATTCTTGTATTATCATCTTTTCATACTTAGATATCCAATATTAGCCATTAGTTAGACACTTTGTATACCAAAGTTTAGAAACACTATTACTTTTAGGCATTTTATCGAGCACGTTATGTTCACACATTAACTTATCTCAACTCTTGATCTTAAATGGTTAATTATGCATAGAATATGATAACACATATCTATATTCATTACATATGTTAAAACATATTTTTAATCATCAAAATATACCATCATCCAAAATCTTAATTCAAACATAATTATAAAACTCATCTTCACAATTTCTTTAACAAAACATTGCTTTCGTTTTTAAATTATCTCCTTCGTTACATGTCCGTTTTTGTTCCTTCTTATATAGAATTAACCCTTACTTAGTGTACTACAACCTCATCTAGGCCTTAAAGTCAGACCCTTATCCATCTAAACCAGATTCTGCAATTCATCAACTAGTGTAGAAAATTTCATTTTCTGGACATCCTTACTAAACAATTTATTTCGGACATGATCTAGTCCATAAAATGGCTCAATCTTGCGAGTCTAGCTAGTAAACTTCCATATCTATAACTTTACAGTTTTAAGTTTCTTCGGATTCAAAACACACGAATTTATATGAATTTTTCAAAGTCAAAAACCGTAATAGTTTTAATTTTCTGGACAGATTATTTTCCCTTCAGACCAGCCTTACTAAAACAGACATTGCAAGAAATCAACAAAGAGTTTTCATGTGATTTTACTTTCAGAATATAGCTTACTTCTATATCTTCGATTTGATATAAGGCTCACTTTCTAACTCATTATACCCAAAGAGATATGAATTTCACAAGATATGTCCACAATTACTCAAAACCTACGAATTTTGTTCTTCAAATTTTCTTTCCATTTCATTTTCTTTCTTGAATCCTCTTGTATGATTCTTGATAATCCAAGATTAAACTAATACAAACAAGATTAATCATGATCTATTACCCTAGAACATAAATCTACCTAAAACTAAAAGATTAAATAAGAGTTTAGAAGTTACCTTCTTCTAGCTTTTCTTCTTCTTCTTCTTTTAGCTCATCTCAATTCCTCTATTTCTCTCTATCTCTCTCAATTTCTCAATACAACTTCTATATAACCATTATCCTACATTATGAAGAACATAAAAATATAATTAAAACAAGGAATTTAGATTATAGCCTTATTAGTATGAATTTAAGAGAGAGATGAAGATGATGATGATGGGGCTTGTTTTGTCTTCTCAAAGCTTTCCCTTCTTTTTCTTCTTCTTCTCTACAACTCTCTCTAACTCTCTTCTTCTTTCTTTTGTTTGTTTTCTAAAACTAACATACTAACTTGTAGTATATACATATAATATACTATACTAGTAATATATAATATATGTAACTCCTAGTAATTATTAGATATACTAATTACTAGTTAATACATAGGTTACACCAACTTGAACTGGAAAAGCCTAAGACCATGTTTGGCAAATACTCATTACTTTAATTAATCAATAGCTTAACATCAATCAATCTCATCAAATTGTCACATAATTATATTTACTTGTTAATTATAATTTCGTGTAACAATCATCACATAACTCATCAAATTTAATTATCTCAATTAAACAATTCAATTAAATATTTATATATATTAAAATTAATATATAACATTCTCTTCACATCAATTCATATATTCTACAATATATGACATACACATACTCACACCCAACATATCTCATAAATAATACTTTTATTTATAAAATTCTCATTTATAAATTCTAAAAATCTGGGATGTAACATCCTTCCCTCTTTATAAGGATTCCGTCC
Source organism: Panax notoginseng (assembly GCA_016801055.1). NCBI lineage: Eukaryota > Viridiplantae > Streptophyta > Magnoliopsida > Apiales > Araliaceae > Panax > Panax notoginseng. The sequence goes on along the minus strand of CM029017.1, from coordinate 96,432,132 downwards.
TCGGAATCACCGAAACCCTACCTTACTCAGGTTTTCCTCAAATCTATTCATTGAATAACTTCAACACATTACCTTAATATATGTTTTATATTTTCTACTCTCACCATTCTTGATAATAAATTGTTATAAATTTTATTTCATAACATTTAGTTAGACTCAATTATATTTGAGTATTACATATTCTTTGACCCGTTCATTATCTTTCTCTAAGGATTATTATCATATACTATATGATCAAACTCTCGGGACATTACATTCACCCATTCATCTAAGAATTTCGTCCTCAAAATTTTTATTTTTTAATCTTTATTCCTTCAATCTATCAAAATAGATTTTTACGTTAATACTTTATTCTGTTATTGGGTTCTATAACCACTTCCTTTCCACAAAGATCTTTCTACAATTATTAACTTTTCTATTAAAAGTTTTACATTATTCTTTGATAACTCATCTCCTTCTCATATCAACAATTCTTTTCTCACTTATTCAATACATTCACCATTCAGTGTCGCATCCTACGACTTACTTCTTTCTAAGGAATATCATCCTTACCATATTCGCCTATTAGAATAGCAAGAATCTTCCATAATTGCTCAATAATTAGGAAGTAGTATGAATAACTCAGGAATTTAAAAGATTCCAAATCATGCTGAGGGGTCACAAGACCGTGAACTCTATTCTCGGTTTACTAGTGCTTCAACTCAATCCTTCACACTGCAAACCAGAGTGTTTATCAATCACAAAGACTGAAAACACTCTCCTTACGTATACTAGGTGGCCAGCCTATTGTACCACTACGTTAGGCCGCAACGTAGTGTTTTGTAACGACTATATGTGTTACGCTCTGAACCATTATCCCCGAAAACATGTCCCCTTATAGGGTTGTTCACCTCAGCTTTTCAACATCTGAATCCGCACCAAAATAATTTGGTTTGGCATAACTTTTCAATAAACACTTAAATTTCATGAACATCTTTCAATATTCGTCTAGCTGAATCAAATAGCATAGACCTCTACAACAATTCGGACATCAACAAAAATATACATATACATACATAGATATGAATTCTCATATCTTAAAGAAATCTCAAAAATCTTTTTATGACGTCATGATACCGCACTGTATTTACAATCCGTTGAGGATTCCGTCATTTGGTGATTTTATCATACTACATCATACCATAGTGGGCTGACGATCCTTAGATCACATCCAACACTAGGTAATACTGCATTGATGACTCCATCATTTTTATCATCTTTGCACCAGGTTACATCATGCATTAATAATATAAAATACATTTTGATATATTGCAAATCATTTTTGTCTAGCCGAAACAATTAGCATAGACATACGAATAACAGTATTGTTGTTAAAACTCATTGGTTCCATCATTTGATCCAATGTTTTTCAAGAAAATAGAAATGTAAACATCAGCACGAAGTCAATAAATTTCGAAAGTCTAGCATTGCTAGTAGATTTAGAGTACCTATGCTTCCACCATCAACTCCACTTTCTATAATGATCCATTGCTTAATAGGTCTATCTATTCCTATCATCCTCAATACTCCATTTACACTTATCTATACCCAGTTCATCAAACTTACCACACGTTATGAGTTCAGGAACTTGCCACAATCATATAAGTTTAAGAACTTATTCTAGTCAGACCATAGGCGTCCATTCGCAGAGGGGTTCAAAAACATACCATATAATTATGAGTCACGAACCTACCATAAGTATGAGTTTTAAGAACTCGCACTTAATCTTATAATATTCTCTAACTATACTCTACCTATCTGTTATACACATGAGAAAAGAATCACCTTCTCAACAGGCATATAGCAAATAGCGCGACACAGACATTCCAATGATTATCAATGTGATAAACTGAGTGCAAGCACAAAACCTTCGCCCATACAAAGATTTGTACAACTCAGCCATCACATGAGTCGTCAAGGGAAATCCCACCTAACTATATCTTGCTTATAACTTGCTCTTTGCTCGATACGAATTCCTCGTATCACATTATCTATAACTCCTCATGAGTTATCTCGTACTATTTTATAGTACTCCATCTTCATAGCAATAAGCTATAATTATTCTAACATTATAGACCATCTTTCTTTTATAACTTAAACAGACCACGTCGTGATCTTATTCTATAATCATCTCCCTTAAAATTCGTTTCTTAACTCGTGATCGTTTTGTTTTACGATCATCTTTCTTTCTCTTTTTTATCATTTACGACATTATTCGTTACCTTGGCTTTTGGAGCTAGGAAACTCCCATTTCTTATCTTTATCTCTCTTCAAGATTTTTCCTTGAATCTTCTTGTTTATATAACAATTCTTCCTTCAAGAATTTCTAACTTCATTTACATTGCTCAACATTTCATTCAAGTTCTACACTTTCATCATACGTATCCACTTTCTATACTTGGTACACATCGAGTCTCTACCGGTTTCAATATGCTACGTTGAGTGGTTTCCCACAAACAACCAATAAACTAGGTTTCAAGTTGCTAGTTCGTATATACCTCCGCTCTATGAAGGAATCGTTTAGCCCAGATACCATACATCAACTACGAAAGAGTACAATTGCACCACTTAGATATAACTCTCTATTCTTAACTTCTTTATCATTCTCTTTTTTATAGACATTGTCTATTTATTATCACCTTACATCCTTATTATTGGAGTTGGGTAACTCCACATTCATATTCTTTATAACTCTGCGAGATTCTTCTTTGAATCATTTCACGCAAGTTTTATCCCTTCTTTATACATTTCTTACATTACTTCTTATTGTTCAAACTCTAGTTGAGCTTATTCGTTCCTTATCTTCACCTCTCTTCTCTAAGGTTATAGCCTAAGGTACTCTTACCTAAGGGTTCTAACCTATGAGCTTTGATACCAACTGTAACGGTCCCAAAATTCATACAATTTAATTCTCGACTTCGGTTGTTAATAATACATTCAACCTTTAATTTTACATCATTAAACGATAATACAACCATTGAAATTTGCGGAATAATTAAAATTTTCTATTACAAACTATCCTCATTCCCAAAACCTTCAACCTTTACATCTAAATATCTCAGAATCATTTTAATACTATAATAGTTTACATTCGCAAAACAATATTATAATTACAACATTAATACATTTACCGAAACATTAGACATGGTTTACAAGAATAACAACTTAGCTAGGATATTAAATCTTCATATATCACTTTTGATCCATAACAATCAAGTAGCACATAGCGTTACCTTCGATTCTTAAATCTGCAAAAATGGTTATTTGCAAGAATGAGCTCGACAGCTCAACAAAATCTAACAGTTTTCATGCATCACGTAACACATAATAACATGCTCAACATACAAGAATAATCATAAACAAACATAGCATACATGTTGTAATTCACATAACAACTTTAAAGAATGAGTTCCTTACTCAATCAACATTCATAGTTCAATCATCATAGTCATAGATTGACTTTCACATTTCATACTTTTGACATATATAATACATCATACACTAAAATTTTAAAACAGATCATCATCAAGTTAACATAGCAAAAAGGAACTGAAAGACTTGCCTTTACCGATGTTTTACCAACACGCTAATACTTCGCGTCCTTGCACAACCTACACTGTATGTGAGATTGACAATAAATAAAATCAATAATCAATCTCATGGTCAAATTTATTCTAAGACCTTACTTTATCTTAATATCCTTTATAATATCTTTATAGACATCTAAGTGTGTTTTATATGTAACTCGGTTTTATTTTCATTTTCATCACCACACATGCTAGACTATCTCACTTGTAGTTTAATGTGCGTATATCACACCATTTTATTTTTACCAATTTGGTTTCAAAAATGTATATTCAACACATTGTTTACATGTTTAATTTTCCTTCATAAATAAAAAATTACCCTTTTCGATTTCTTTCCATTATTATTCTTGTATTATCATCTTTTCATACTTAGATATCCAATATTAGCCATTAGTTAGACACTTTGTATACCAAAGTTTAGAAACACTATTACTTTTAGGCATTTTATCGAGCACGTTATGTTCACACATTAACTTATCTCAACTCTTGATCTTAAATGGTTAATTATGCATAGAATATGATAACACATATCTATATTCATTACATATGTTAAAACATATTTTTAATCATCAAAATATACCATCATCCAAAATCTTAATTCAAACATAATTATAAAACTCATCTTCACAATTTCTTTAACAAAACATTGCTTTCGTTTTTAAATTATCTCCTTCGTTACATGTCCGTTTTTGTTCCTTCTTATATAGAATTAACCCTTACTTAGTGTACTACAACCTCATCTAGGCCTTAAAGTCAGACCCTTATCCATCTAAACCAGATTCTGCAATTCATCAACTAGTGTAGAAAATTTCATTTTCTGGACATCCTTACTAAACAATTTATTTCGGACATGATCTGGTCCATAAAATGGCTCAATCTCGCGAGTCTAGCTAGTAAACTTCCATATCTATAACTTTACAGTTTTAAGTTTCTTCAGATTCAAAACACACGAATTTATATGAATTTTTCAAAGTCAAAAACCGTAACAGTTTTAATTTTCTGGACAGATTATTTTCCCTTCAGACCAGCCTTACTAAAAAAGACATTGCAAGAAATCAACAAAGAGTTTTCATGTGAATCTACTTTCAGAATATAGCTTACTTATATATCTTCGATTTGATATAAGACTCACTTTCTAACTCATTATACCCAAAGAGATATGAATTTCACAAGATATGTCCACAATTACTCAAAACCTACGAATTTTGTTCTTCAAATTTTCTTTCCATTTCATTTTTTTTCTTGAATCTTCTTGTATGATTCTTGATAATCCAAGATTAAACTAATACAAACAAGATTAAGCATGATCTATTACCCTAGAACATAAATCTACCTAAAACTAAAAGATTAAATAAGAGTTTAGAAGTTACCTTCTTCTAGCTTTTTCTTCTTCTTCTTTTAGCTCATCTAAATTCCTCTATTTCTCTCTATCTCTCTCAATTTCTCAATACAACTTCTATATAACCATTATCCTACATTATGAAGAACATAAAAATATAATTAAAACAAGGAATTTAGATTATAGCCTTATTAGTATGAATTTAAGAGAGAGATGAAGATGATGATGATGGGGCTTGTTTTGTCTTCTCAAAGCTTTCCCTTCTTTTTCTTCCTCTTCTCCTACAACTCTCTCTAACTCTCTTCTTCTTTCTTTTGTTTGTTTTCTAAAACTAACATACTAACTTGTAGTATATACATATAATATACTATACTAGTAATATATAATATATGTAACTCCTAGTAATTATTAGATATACTAATTACTAGTTAATACATAGGTTACACCAACTTGAACTGGAAAAGCCTAAGACCATGTTTGGCAAATACTCATTACTTTAATTAATCAATAGCTTAACATCAATCAATCTCATCAAATTGTCACATAATTATATTTACTTGTTAATTATAAATTCGTGTAACAATCATCACATAACTCATCAAATTTAATTATCTCAATTAAATAATTCAATTAAATATTTATATATATTAAAATTAATATATAACATTCTCTTCACATCAATTCATATATTCTACAATATATATGACATACACATACTCACACCCAACATATCTCATAAATAATACTTTTATTTATAAAATTCTCATTTATAAATTCTAAAAATTTGGGATGTAACATCGATCATATGATTTCGTATAAGTATCAATACACTCGTAGACTCGTAGTAACACTCATGTGGAGATCACTTCATGTCATGTATAACAAATTAGCATTAAAAACTGGCACGGGCAGAAGCTGCACCAGTCTTGGCACTATGAGGGCACGGCGCAGCTACGCCATCCCAGTAGTACAAACTGGCGCAACTGCGCTATCAGTCAGTTGGAGTTGGTTACTTTCTATTGTAGCGCTGAATTGGGGATATTAATGTGATATGTGTAACATGGATGAAACCATATGATAGGAATATATTGCAATATGTTATGTCCAACAAAGAAATTGTTAATCCATTAATTAATATTAATTAATTGTGGTGGAATATGGGTTACTTGGTAATTAATTCGTAATATACGATTATTATTACTTGCAATATACCTACAAATGTAATGAGAATAGTATCAATGTATAATTATTGTGAAAGTCCATAATTACATTAATAAATGGTTGGATTAATTAATATTAGTGTTAATTAATTAAGGAAGAGCATGGTTATTTATTTAAGACAATTAAGTGAGTTATTAATATAATAATATTATATTGATAGTTATGTGCATGTGAACAATAATACAAATATAACTATATAGTATGGTGTGACATTTATGTGACTATATATAGTAAGTATTATAAAACCAAATTGAATGAAGCCATGTGACTATGCATATTAAAACTATATGTTAAAAATACATTATAAGATGTGTATGTAACCATATGCATGTGGGTAGACATTAACATAAAATGTACATGGATTATATGTATAGTACATAACACCTACTACTTTGAAATATTAAGTTATAGTGTATAGTTGCTATGTATATAAGAAAAATAGCAAGAGTGAGAGTTTGTATATGTGTACATGATGGCTGAGTTTGTTCCAAATTGATAGTCCCATTTACTCCAAAATCTCAATCACGTGAGTTTCAAAAAGGCTAGCCTATGTTCTTCATTTTCTTCCAACTCTCTAGCTCATGATCATGGGGGGAGTGGTGATCATGATGAGTTCTAACAACCAATCTAACAACTACTTGTTAACCCCCATGCAATCCTTTAACACATGAGATTGATTCAATGGAAAAATGCAATGTCTAGATTTGTGTTCCTCTATAAATAGCAGCTATATTTCTTCATTCTTGATGTTGAGATTTGTCTGAGAATTTGCTAAGTGAGAGTTGAGAGCATACAAGTAATCTAGAGCTTAGAAGTTCATTTGGGAGCAAGTTCTTTTCACATTGCAGAGGTATAATCTTTTCCTTGTTGCCATTTTCATTCTCTGTAAAAATGGAGTTTTAGTCTTGAAATTTAAATTTTTTAATTCATGAAATTATATGTTAATGAGGTTGGGTATTGGTTATATAGTTGTTATATGATCATATAAGCATGTTGTAATTGATATGTGAGTGTTTAGGAATGATTTCATGGGTAAATTTTGAGGTTGGGCTAAACAGTTGCCGAAGCAGACTGTTCTTGGTTCAAACCAGACACGGCACAGCTGCGCCACATTTGTATTACGCTGTGCCGATCCCTATGTGCAGTTGAATGATCTGTTGCAAATCTGATCCATATGAGCTAGTGGTTATGACTTAAGCTAGCATGTGAACATGTGTATGATGTATATATGGATATGTTAACCTAATGTGAGCATGTTTTCATAGACTTGCATGATTAATGGAGACATATGGTTTAAATGGAGATTTGAACCTTAAGTTTTGAAAACAAACTATGTAAAGATCATGTTCTACAAATTATTAACCTAGTGAGCTATACATGACTAATTTTGCACATAGTTGAGCATGTTGTAGTGTATATAGTCCTTTGAGCATGATCAAACTTGTTAAGCTTATGTTAGAAATATTTTCAATAAGAAGCTTAGCCTAGTGAGCTAATATGCATGATTTATATTCTGACTTTGAAAGCATGTGAGTATGACTTGGAAATGCATGAATAAACCTTTAGCTTGTGTTTATTTGATTAGTAAGGAAACATGAGCATGTTGAACCTATTAACAAGCTTTGAATGTGAATATTGTCAGGATACCATGAGGACTAAAATCTGACATTTGTGATCATGTTTGATGACACTCTTAGACTCGCTCATATAGCAAAAACATATATATACCATGCTCGTGTAACACATTTCAAGAAAAGCATGAACGAAGCCTATTTTCAACTAAAGCGGTGTTAGTTTCACGTATGTGTTATGAATACACACAAGCATGCCTAATATGAGTTTTATAACTATCTTGTATGTTTAGAAAGCAAGCATGCTAGGCCTTGTGAATTTATGACTTTGAATGACCTTAAATTATTGAAATGAGAAACATAGAACCATGTTATGAAAGAAGGAACCTAGATTGACTTAAGGAGCATGAAAAGACCTTTAACATGACAAATATATTATGTGTGATTGTTTTGGTTGAGCCGGAAAGAAACCACAAGGCAGCAGCTGAGTCTTGGCATGGCCAGAGGACGGCGCAGCTGCACCGGTCCTAGGCTTAGCCATGGCGCAGCTACGCCAGTCTGGAATCCCAGATAATGAGTTCTGATCTTTTGGACAGCAACTTGCATGATGCCTATGATGCTAAATGTTATTTAAAACCTACTGATGTATATGAGTGATGCCTAGTTAATAAGTTGGTGTTGCATTATAATGGAAAGTCATGAGTAATGAGGTCTTAACCTTAAGCATTCTTGATTTTCTTATGAAGTAACTAAGCAGTTGATTCATGATGACTTATAAGCTGATTTTGTACCATATGTGCATACATGTATCGTGTCGAGCTTGATTAAGGACTGTGTTAGTTAATGAACACTGTATATTTATAATATGCTATACTAGGATTCTAAAGTGCTGATTTATTAACGTGGGTAAACTACGCTTAAGACAAGTTCCTCTAACCTTACTCAAATTTACATTGAGCAAGTATCTGAACCTTACTCTTATTGTGCAAGTATAATTGCATTCTTTATTCGACAAATACAGTAAGTTTATCCCTTTGAATACAAGTTATATTACTTTCTCGTTCAAATGTGCTAGTATGCTAAACCCTTATGAAAGTTGTTATTCATGTTGAACTTGGTATTGTCCATTGAACATTGTGAAAGAGTCGATGCATTTGATTCGGCTAGACTATATGCATGTTTATTAAAAAAATTGTCCAAACCAATTGAGTGGTGCGGAAATCTTGAAAACTGAGTTGAGCAACCCTTTTGGTAAGGGGAGTGTATGTCGTTGGAAATCCCAACACATGAATAAATATTATTGTGGTGTTATGCATAACGTATAGTATTGTAGATTGATCATCTATAGTACTTAATATTTTTGGGTTATCAATTTAATATTGGTAACTCTAGTGGAAGTTCAATAGTCCTTAGTGACTGCTCAGTATAAATTGTTATCCAGTTGAATACCGTGATAGTCGTTGAATTCATATATATTTGTTGATTTATATTAAATTATCGTTCTTATTTAAAGAATTGTTGATATTTCTTACCCCTGATGTCATTATGATACTTTGAACTATCCTAGAAATGACACTCCGATATTTCAGACCTTGTGATATTATATCTTACACCCTTGTTGTATATTACTTGTTGGGCAATTCGTGTTCATCCTTGCTTTTAAAAACCTTTCAGTCAAGGCAGAACAGTGAAGTGTATCCGGGCAGGACAAGGGCAAGGGCAAGGCTACCGACTAACTTGCCCTTTTTATGTTTAAAGTCGATTATGTTGTAGTAAGACTATTTCGGACTATGTTTAAGCTTCAGTAAGATCATGTAATAAGTCTTTATTAGATATTATTATGTAATCTATTAAGCACTGTAGGTTGCGAGACTTGGGGAAATAATTATAATAAATCATTGTATAGTATTCTAAATTAGATCTTTCGTTGCAAATGTATGATTTTAGTTATTATGGTAATACTTTGAGAACGTGATGAACCGAATTCGGGTGACCAAGTGGAGGTCAGAATTTGGGGACGTCACAGTCCTAATCGGAGTTCATATAAAAAAGTTATGATCTTTTTACTAAACAAACGTTGAACATCAAAGTTTGGAAGTTGCAATTTACAAAGCAGTCAGTTGGAGCCTCATTTTGACCTTGATGCAGCCTGAATCTGTCAATTCTCAAAGAATGAAAGTTGTAGATCTCGTCGATATCTTTATTTTGTTAGGTAGCAGGCCTCGTAACTCCTTCCAGATCAAAAGTTATGCTTGTTTTACCAAAGGACATCACAGCAGGAAATGGAAATTCGCCCCAGCGAATTTGAGCGGGAAAATTGGGAAATCTTGGATTTTTGGAAAGTTTCTAAATGCATATTTTGACGGATTTCTACATGGAATTGGATTGATATTTCTATTAGAATTAGGATATTTTTAGACTAAGATTTATTTCCAAATTGGATTCTATTTCTTTATGGAAACTAGTTATGATTTGTAATTCCTTTTAGGATTTGGATTTCTACTTCCTATAGGATTTAGGACTTTGTCTAGCACTATAAATAGAGGATGAGAGTCAGGATTTTATTCATTCAATCATCTACTACATTCTCTCATCTACAACATTGGAGAATTGAAGACATGAGCTAAGTTCTTTTTATTTAGTTCTAAGGGATGTTGAACCTTATTTATAATTAATGGTTAATTGAGTTCATTATTTATTTCTTCTCACATGAAATTTATTCTTGATAATCTGATTTAATTTCGAATGCTATTTGGCTTAACTGATTTGATTTCTGCAGGATTGAGTTGGTTAACAAATATCATATGCTAGGTCAAGGAATAATATTACGTGTAATTGATATTGTTTCTAATCACAAGTAGTAATTAGTAATATCTGATTGTGGACAAGCTTTTGAGTATTGCTATGATTATCAGAAGACAAGTTAAACAATCCGAGCTTATGTGTTTGTTGCTTGAAATAGTCTAATTCCCTAGTTCTTAATGTTGCTATTATATTAAATCTAGAGAGCTCATTCTAGGTTATATAATTGTTAGAATCTTGTGAAGAGCTTGTTTCATTGAGTGACAATCTAAGGGGAGTTTCGGGTTGCTTTCATTGAAGGGTAAATTATGTCACACTTGATTAATCTAATATTATAAAAAGGTGATACTGAACTGAAGAACTGAAGCTTTTTATTCATTGTTTATTCTTATTAGTTTATTCTTGTTAATTTAATTAATTAATTCAAAATCCCCTTTTTATTAGAAATCATAGGATAAATATAAAACAAATCACTCTCTGTGGGATCGATCCTTGCTTACTATTGTGCTAATTGTTTAAATTTGTAAAGTGAAAGTTAGGTTAATTTAGGAGTGTAAATGACAGCTCCCAAATTTTGGCACCGCTACCGGGGAATGTTATTTGTTTTTGTTTATTTTTATTATTTATTATTTTGTTTTTTTTTGTTTTATGACTCAATCCTCTAACTTTATTAACTTAAATTTTGATCAAGAGATAGAGAAAACTGCAATTATAAAAGAAGCTCTTGTTCCATCATTTAACGTGTCGACGTCGGGATTTTTAATTGTCCCTTTCCGTTACTTGTTCTTTGGTGTTCTCATTTTAGGTGAGATTTGTTTGAAAAAATAAGTAAAAAAGGTCTGACATGTATAATGTCGACGATTGGACTATAAGAGTCGCCAGTTGGTTTTTTAACTGGTTGTACCAACACAACGAGAAAAGGTTTGCACATTGACCCAATGATGTGACACTGCTAAACGGGTCGGTGAAATCGAGATTTATTAGGGTCCGGGGACTTGGTTATGCGGAGGGAAGGTGTTAGGCACCCCCCGACATCCGTGTTACCACGGTGACCACCTCTTTTCAAGAAACTGTTATCTGAATCTGTGTGTGTGGGTCAATGTGCTATTATTTAGAAGTAGTGTGAGGCCTCATTCGCACCTATATACACAGGGTTTGAATTTTATGTAAAAATTCAATTTTAAGTAAGATATGGCAGTGATGTTTTCTAAAAGAGGTTTTTTCAAACCCTAATGCTCAATAGTAATTGAGACCTTTTACACTCCCATTTTATTCCGTATTCGGCTTGATTGATTTTATTTGACAAATGTGAAGCATCCGTACAAAAATACTGTACAAAAAGGTGCTAAATTTCTCGTGGGTATGAAAACCATCTGAGGAAATCCAAACATCACAGATATATTTACAAGCTGCTTACAGCTAATAAGGTCCATCACGGGAACCGAATCTAGATTTAGGGGACTGAATCTGTGATCACATAATTCCTAGGCTCACATGATGCCGCAATTGATATAAACGCAGTAAGCAGGTATATATATAAAAGCTGTAAAAATATATATATATATACATAATCACTAACCACGAAGAACCTCCATGGGGGATCAGATATATAAATAAAGTTGTAAAAACGGTCAACCACCACGAAGTAAACTCCAGGTGGAACGAAATGTACAGAAAGCTGTAAAAACGGTCAACCACCACGAAGTAAAGTCCAGGTGGGACGAAATGTACAAAAAGCTGTAAAAACGGTCAACCAACACGAAATAAACTCCAGGTGGGACGAAATGTATATATATATATATATATATATATATATATATATATATATATATATATATATATATATATTAAAGCAGTAAACGCACCGGATGTGAAATTCAGGCTCACCGAACAGAGTTCGATAGCAGTTTATATATATAATTATATATATAAGAAAGCCATTAAACGCACCAGACCGAAGTCTAGGCTCAATCGAGGCATAACTCGATAATGTTAGTTCATATATATATATATATATATATATATATATAATATATATGTATATACAAACTAAAAATAAACCACGGACCGAAGTACAGGCAAAAGTGTGCAACACGACTCTCAACGTGTAGAAGGGTGTGTGCAAAGATGAAGAGAAAAACTTTAAAGTGCGAAAGAAGGCTTACAGTGGGCTGCCAAAGAAGACTTCAATATCTTTAAAGTGGGTAAACACTGGCTTTTGTATGTATAAAATAAGCTATATGTGAGCTCACAAGTGTTTAAAATGAGAAAGCACTCAGTCTTGGGTGAGTACAGAGCAAATTGGGCAGGGCTTCCTCGCCATTTTTTCTTACAAAATGGCCACCCCAATCCCTCTATTTATAGAGGAGGGAGCCGCAGGTGTACCTGCGGCTGAGCCGCAGGTGCACCAGAGGCAACCCGGGTTGGCCCGAGTTTTTCGGCTTGAGTCGTCTCGAAGTACGTGCACTCAGGCACTGTAATGTCCACTTGGACTTTTAGAAGTGCAATTCGGGCATCCGTTTGAGGTATACAGGACCTATTTCAGACCACCGTTGTCGAGAGTTGTATGATGGCATGGGATTAGAGGTTGTGCGATGTCATTGAAGATGGGACGGTGCCCTCCGGTCTTCAAGCTTCAACTTTCATCCGTTACCCCGCACAATGGTCACTCGGGATTGATTAGTCTTGTGCGACACTATTATGTAGAGACGTTAAAACGACGTGGTGTGGCATCGTGTTGGTCAGATAACGATGTTGCCCCTCACTGGTGTTATCGTCGAATTGGGCTGATAAAGCAGACTTTGCTCAGCTTCGTTGGGATTGGACTGCTATAATTGGTTGAAGGTCCTCGTTGTCATCTTTGAGGTGTGTCTGTCTTCCTGATGTTATCGCCAGGCTGGTACAGTGTATGTCGTTGTGAGCGCCGAGATTGAAGCTAGTTACAATTGTAACAAGCATTTCCGGGGTTATTGCCGAAATTGCATTCCTTGGGATTATCACCAAGGTTGGTGGCTACTCCCATGGTTGGGACTGAGACTGGATACCTCGGGATTATCTCTGAGATTAATCGATCTTCTCCAGTGTGTGTTCTGGTATTGATCTGCATGCCTCAGGGTTATCTCCGAGATTGGAATTGCTACTCCCAGATTGCGATCCGGGGTTGATGCTGAACTTCCGGTAGTATCCGGCATGGATATGGATCGTCTTTCAGGGTTCCCTCTTAAAAGACGAATCTGTTCTCCTACAATGTTAGTGACAGGTGTACAAAAAATTTTGAGTGTCTACAGATGCCCCTCTTTATCTTACTCATGCATGGCGATGCATGGGTAGGATAAAGAATCCTAGACACTTGAAATGTAACAAGACGAATATAGTACTATGGATAGCAACATGATGCAAGTATGATGCATGTGTATGGGGTTATAGCCCAACACGCTAGGGATGATTGCTGGCTCCCTGTTGCTTCAACTGGAGGTTGGCAACGATGACCAGATTTGATATGTAATCTGAATCTGTTAGGATGTTGATGTTGGAGTTATCACCAAAGTCCTGTGTCTTTGATTATGACTTGATCCCGAAGATGTACCTCTTATGTGTGAGAGATCTATGGGGATGAAGCTTGATCTGCTTGAGGATGTGTATAACATACTTCATCATCAATCCTCCTTGATGACAATCTCCTGGTTTGTATCGTCAGGACATGTCACGATTTTGTTGGATTTACTGCCAACAGCAAATGCTGTCACGGATGCCTGACCTTCGTTGATTTGTGTGTTTCACCGACATGTGAATCAACGGCTGAAAAATCTTATGGGATATACTGTCAAGGTTGCTTGACCTCCGCTGTCGTGTAGATCACCGAAACATTACGTTGTGACCCCCGCCGGGGATCCGCTGAGGAATACGAGCGATCGAGTGTGAAAACCTCGAATGGCTTCAGAGCTCTGATAGGTTTAAATCGCTATCAGCCGTAATAATGTCAAGGCTGCTTGACCTTCATTGATTTGTGTGTCAACGGATGAGCAAGCGTTGTAACCCCCGTTGGGGATCTCTTTTGTGAAAAGATTGGGGTGACAACCTTACGCTGATGGCATCGGACCTCTGTACGGTATTGCCGAATATGGTATGCAAAGACTTAAATCATCGGTATAGTAAACCCTGTGTTCGAGTGAATACCAATGGATGACAAGAAAGCCACAGTTGGATCTAGAAAAACCAGGGTTTTAGGCTATTCTGCTCAATCGCGTAGCGTTTTTATCTCTGGTTTGGCCTTTTCAGCTTGTAAGAACTCTTTGCAACTCGAACTGGACCGAGCCGGAGGGATGGGACCTGCATGAGGGTGCCGCAGGTGCATCTACTGGAGCCGCAGATGGGCCTGCGGCCAACCGTGGATGATAAATTCCAGCAGGTTGGTCTCACAAGTCACTTTTAACTTGTTGCGCGAAGGAAAATACGTGAGCCTCTTTTAGATCTGCTGAGTTCTGGCAGTTTTTTGCAAATTCTGTCACCGTACAAGTGTTCTGCACTATCTTGGTAACATATGCCTGTATTTTCTCTCATTTCTGTCCGTTAGATTTTGCGTTATCGCATGAAATGCATCTAAACACATAGTAGTGATTATGTATGCACAAATGACTAGATAAAAAATATTCAACATAGTAAATGTTAGTATTAAACCATGCTGAACATAATGATGTAAAAAAATTTGACTTTTGAGACAGTCAAATTGGCACCTTTTTATGCTATTTTTTGTCCTATTTGAGGTCCAATTAGCATAGGTAGCAAGGCAAAGTACTCCTAGTATTGAGGTTGGCCTTATGCATGATAATTTTAATTTTTAATGCATATATTACGTATATGACTTTGGGGTAGGTGTGCTACTGAATGGCCACCTAGACATGCCTGGATGTATGTGGATAGTCCTATTTTCAAAGGGGACTATGGCAAAATTTTTCCAAATGTAGGCATTGAGTAGTCATGCATTTTAACTCTATTATATGTTAAAGTAAATGCATGCATGCATATAGTTATAAAATTCATTCTAGAAAGCTCCAGGTAAGGAAATACCACACCCTTTCTGAGGTGATTTGGAGACTTATTATCCAGATACTATGGATCTAGATCAGCCGAGCAGTTCCCATAGGACCACTTCTGGCGTACGGCGGAGGGCTTTTGAAGTGCCTCGCCCCCGTTCTGTCAGACAGCCTCGTCGGTTGGTGGAGGCCGTGATACGTCCTGTCCAGGTAGATGTTCCAGACGTTGAGGACGAGGAGGCGGATATTCCGATAGAGGATCCCGCTCCTGCTGCATATGTCCCTCACAGGGAGCTTCCGAGCATTCAGGTGGTGAATCCAGAGTTACTGGGTGATTTGGGCAGACATCCATCGATGTATTTGCATGCTAACGAGGTATGGCGTTAGACTTTGATATTCCTTTTTTCCTATTGATGAGGATTAAAGGGTTTTGATGTTGATCTGCATTTCATGCAGGTTCCTGGTTTTACATAGCCTCGAGGGAACTGGTTCAACATTCACTCCACGTACCAGGCGCTTCATCCTGACTATAGAGCGGTAGTGCATGAGTGGAGATTTGAGGCATTTTTCTCCATCCTTCCCCGTCGTTGTCCCTGGGGTTATCTCAGGGCATTGTCTGAGCGATGGTTTCATCAGACTCAGTCACTCCATCTGCTGGATTGTGAGGTGATGATAACGCCTATGGATTGACGATTTATCACAGGTATAGAGTTTGGAGGGGAGCCAGTGCCTTGCATGGCAAATATTACCCCTACTGCCGTTAGATCCTTATTAGGAGTTTCAGCGACGGCGCTCAAAGGCAGGACTATCCGTTCAGGTCCTTTGAGCGTAGATGCTATGAACAGGCTATTGAGTGAGCCTATGCCTGATGATGTCAGAATCAGGGATCAGGTTCTGTGGCGATTGTTCCTGATGATCATTCGAGGATGCTTCATAGCAAATAACTCTTCCACGGTATCCTTTGCTTTGATCAGCGTTACAAGTGATGTGGACCGTATTGGAGAGTATGATTGGGGTTCCTACACCTTTGCCTATTTCCTCCGGGGCATGCGTATACGCTCACAGGGTTTGACCGAGGCTTGGCTAGGATTTTACCCATTTCTGCTGGTGAGTATTTCTCTTGTCATTTACCATGTATAGGTTAAGAGTGTTAACTGACAGCAGATGTTTGCCTTTATGTTGGCAGTTCTGGGCCTATGAGAGGCTTCCATGCTTGCGTCCCGTAAGTTTGTTAGGTTTAGACACCTATCCATGAGGACGACGATGGCATCATTCGATTCTGCCAGAGGTCCCTATAGCTGAGGGATTCACTCATTGTCGTATGCAGCTGGAGTTGCTGAAGGCTAACACCATCACATGGCTTCCCTATTCTGGGGAACACCTGACCGTGGGTTTTGAGGATGGATACCCGACTGGAGTCGAGTATGTGATTTCCACCAGGAGAGTTCCTCTCTTCACGGATGGAGGCTGCGAGCTCTATTTAGGAGAGTGTGCTATCAGGAGCACCACATGGGAGATCCGTATACCGACTTGCCTCCTGTTAGGTGTTATTGGCCTGTTTCGCAGTCACCCGTTATTGATATTCCATTGTTGGGGGTTGACGGTTTTGCATTGTCAGAGGGTCCATATACTTAGGAGACGTTCCATCGGTGGTGGTCCCCTCACACTATTGGAGCTCAGTCCCGCGCCACACAGTTTATGGGGGATATGGTTCCAGGATCCTTGATGATGATGGATTGGATACCTTGTGTTCGAGATCCGTCTCATATGACCCAGATTGATAGTTTGAACTGGCAGTTGGACCAGGCACACATATTTATCCGGCATTTGGGCAGAGATCCGGCAGAAACAGCTTCATTTGATCCTTCCAGCTCAGGCGCTGGCCCCTCAGGTGACCCATTCAATTTTTCCGGTGCAGATCCTCCTCTTTATAGGCCTGACATCCCTATTGATAGAGATCCAGTTACTCAGGCGGAGTTACATCAGGTGGACAGGATTGATGATGTAGACATCGACACCATTGTCTTCTTCTGATGTGTATTCTCTTTATATCTTTTGATAGGCCTCTATTAGATATTGGGTGGCTGTGCCCCATTCTCGCTATATCTTTCGATAGGCCTTTGTTAGATATTGGGTGGTTGTGCCCCATTTCCCTGTATTTGTAGCTGTACAGAAATGATGTATTAGATGATGATATACTTAGGAATGTATGCACTATTTTTTTTCATTCCCTATATCATATTGCCATTTATTATCTGTTATGCATGTATCATGTTATGCATATGTATGTATGTCCAGAGATATTCGGCATTGACCCCTGGATGGTCTTATGACACGGCCCGCACAGATGTCTTCTTCGACAGTTAGCCATATAGATCATACCCCACCATCAGTGGTGGCATCAGGTATGAGATCGTGGTATGATAGTATGTCACCACCAGACAGGGTGACTGTAAATCATTTATTACAGCATACCATGACCTTTTTGACTTTTCAGGTTCCTGCAGGATTTGTGGATGGGATGATAGAGCATTGGCTACCGGATAGGCAAGTATTCCAATTCGGCACCCATGAGTTGACTCATACTCTGGAGGAGTATGCACGTTTGACGATGCTGCCTTTAGACAGACCTTGCGTGCATCTGGCTTTGGGAGACATGAGCAAACGATTCATGACTCTCACAGGATTGAGGCGCAGAGTGGTACAGGATGAGTTGACATCTGGCCACGTGATATCCCAGCATTTTTTGTACGATCGATTTGGCTTGGAGGATATCTATTCACGACATTCTGGGAATTTCACCGCATCGGAGGATCATTGGCGTTTGGCCAGAGTTGACGTACTAATGCTATGTGTATTTTCATATGTGTATATGCCGCGGTATATGGATGAGATAGATATAGGCGTTGTCATGGCCGTGAGAGCTCTCAGGGAGGGTCGTACCATTGTACCTATGATTGTAGCAGAGACCCTGCGGTCGGCATCCTACTGCTGCACTTATCCGACAGGAGTGTTCACTGGGAGTTCAGTCATGCTATATGTGTGGTTCATGTCACACTTGAGACCGATTGGCACTCTTAGACAGTATGGGTACTGCTTCACCCATGATGTAGCTATGTCATACTCTTTATAACCATCAAAGTGTATAAATGCTCTGTCCTGGTTCACATTCTTGACAGATATCAGAGATCCATTCAGCATATTGCCGTGTTCAGAGCTTAGCTCACCGTACAGCTTCATTACACATGCTCCGGGCATGGACTATCTTCCTCTGGCTGGTTTGAGGGGAGTGACCACTTATCACCCATTGACCGTGATGTCGCAGTTCGACTAGTTCCAGGATTTTCATTCTTTTGAGGGGGCGACAGGTCAGCGTTCAGCTTCTCGGTACCTCTCAGCAGAGGATCGATCTCGGGTATTGCCTGCTGGGATCAGCGCGAGATAGCGGCTTTTTCTGTCATTCATCCTGGTTATTTCGCATAGTATTCCGCGTGGATGGAGACAGAGATTTTATCGGCTGTAGAAGTATTTGCAGTACCGGAGAGTGAGTTAGATGATGTAGAGCCCATGGTGGACATTGATACCTACATCGAGGAGGAGCCCACTGCTGAGTTGCCAACATTTCTTTCGGATTCTCCTAGTACCAGTACTGTTGTGATTTAGCACTTGTCACAGTACTTAGAGCAGAGTCTTCATCTGATGACCTTTGAGAAAGATCAGATTCGATCTATGATGTCGACTGTTCTTGATGGGAGGGAGGCCGCTCTATTGGAGAGAGAAGAGGCATTGGCTCGTAGAGATGCCGTCAGTGTTCAGCGGGATGAGGCTATATCAGCCAGAGATGCAGTGATAGTTGAGCGGGATATCGCCATATCTGCCCGGGATGTAGCCGTCACAGATAGTGCTGCAGTGAGGTCCCTTACCACTGGCATGATCGTAGAGATGAGCACATATATTGATGATCATATGGTCACCATGCAGCTGGCTACAGATCTTTTGGGTCGTGTGGATATTCTCATACAGGAGACCACAGCTTTACCTTCATCTTCTGAGAGGGATGCCATGTTGGGCTTGTTAGCTCGCATATATCCTAACTTGTAGATGATCTTGTATTTTCCTGCACAGGCTAGCTTAGCCATTTTGTCATGTACAGTTTACATTGTGTATATCAAACAGCATTATATATATGACAGGGAAATATATTTTTGGTCACTTCCCTTTTAGATATACTTTGCTACTTGCTTGATATTTTGCCTGCTGCTTCAGGGATGTATTCTGAATTCCTTCTCGGTGGATGGACATTGAGTTACCTCTGGATAGTTCAGAATGGATCATCGATCTATATGTATCCCTACCATTTCTCGGTGTCCTGGGACTGGTTTCTCTATAGAAATGAGGAGAGGAGTGTGGCTTTCCTCT
The DNA here is from genome assembly GCA_016801055.1 of Panax notoginseng. NCBI lineage: Eukaryota > Viridiplantae > Streptophyta > Magnoliopsida > Apiales > Araliaceae > Panax > Panax notoginseng. Next base: position 96,412,121 of record CM029017.1, on the reverse strand, counting down.
CTGAGATTGACCGCACCACAGATGGTCGCCAGTACTTCTATTCAGGAGAAGCCTAGTTAATTCCATCTCTTATGGATTGGTGTTGCTCTTCGAGGTACAACCGCCGCTTAGATGGTCGCCGAATCTCCTATTTGGGAGGAGTTCAGGTAATTCCATCCCTTTGGTCTGAAGTCGAATGAAACGTAGTGGATTGAAGGATGATCCCAGTACCAACTGACAAGGGTTTGTGTTTTGGTAGGGGATGAGACCGCACCATGAATGGCTGCCTACGTACTCCTATTGAAGAGGAGATCAGGTCTGCGTAGTTCGAACCTGGTGTAAGAGGTTCAACGCTGTATGTGGCAGGAATGGTGTAGGAATGTTTTTGTTTTTATTTTTTGTTTTATTGCGACCGGGCCATATGAAATGGTTGCCTACGTACTCCTATTGAAGAGGAGATCAGGTCGACATAGTTCGCCCCTCAAGGCGAGATGAAAAGCGTAATCCCATATGCAGGTCAGAGTGTAGGGAAGAAAAAGTTTAATCCTAGGTTGAGGATAAACTGCAGGTGAAAAGTTTGATCTCAGGTATGGGTAGCCAAACTGTAAACGCAAGAGGTTCAATCCACGGTGGGATGACCTAAGTTGTAGGAACGCAAAGGAGAAAGCCAGGCTGCTGGCTTGAAAGGTATGTTTTCCTGAGGGGCAAAGTGTAGAAAAGTTGTTTGTGGTAAAGGTTTAAAGAACCAGAATGACTGGTGATATGATGGTCTACCACCAGGATGTTTACTTGATGGTAACTTCAGACATAGTATCTTTTCACGGCGTCTAAGTTGATGAGTTGCGGAAATTCATCGCCGTCCATTTCTTGCAACCTGAGAGCGCCTCCTATCAATACTTCCTTGACAATAAACAGGCCTTCCCAGTTAGAAGCGAATTTTCCCTTAGCCTGATCTTGGTTGCCCAGGATTTTCTTCAAAACCAAGTCATGTTGTCTGAATTACCGTAGTCGGACTTTTTTGTTGTAGGATCGGACGATCCTTTGCTGATATAACTGACCATGGAAGATAGCCGCGGTTCGCCATTCGTCTATTAGAGACAGTTGGTGATACCTATCTTGTACCCATTGGTCTTCATCCAACTGAGCGTCTATCAATACTCTGAGGGATTCCATCTCATCTTCTATGGGGAGCACTGCTTCCATCCCATAGGTCAATGCGTAGGGGGTTGCCCCAGTGGAAGTGCGCATTGAGGTTCTATAGGTTAACAGAGTCAGAGGCAATTGGTCAAGCCAATTTTTGTGATTGGTGGACATCTTTTGCATAATCTTCTTGATGTTCTTGTTAGCCGCTTCAACAGCACCATTCATCTTCGAACGATAGATGACTGAGTTGAGATGTTTGATGTGGAATTTACTGCATAATTCCTCCATCATTTTGTTGTTGAGGTTTATGGCATTGTCGGACACAATCACGTCTGGTTGTCCATATCGACAAATGACATTGTTTCTGATGAAAGCAATGATGACTTCTTTAGTAACCCTAGGGAAGGAGGCTGCTTCTACCCACTTGGTGAAGTAGTCGATCATGGTGAAGATAAATCGATGACCATTACTGGCTTTAGGCTCAATGGGCCCGATAACGTCCATTCTCCACACTGAGAAGGGCCAAGGTGAACTCATATTGTGAAGTTCCCGTGGAGGGGCGTGTATAATATTCACATGAATCTGGCACTGATAGCATCTCCTGACATGGTCATTGCAATCAGCTTTAAGAGATAGCCAATAATGTCCGTCCTGAGGATTTTCTTGACAAGGAGGGGGCCACTCATGTGGGGGCCACAGACTCTGCCATGGATTTCATCCATAAGCCTTTGGGCTTGATCTTTGTCTAAACATCTGAGAAGACCTAATCATGCATCTCTTTTGTAGAGCGCATCTCCACTCAGGTAGAATTTCATAGCAAGTCGGTGGATCAGCCTTTTCTCAGTCGGGCTCGCCTCAGCGGGTGTAGATCCATCTCGCAGATATTCCTTGATATGCTGATACCAAGGATGTTGGATGGGAGGTAGCTCATCATATACTTCTCCAACATAATTCCCATAGGCTAGGGCCTTGTGCAGGGAAATTGTGACGCTTGGCAAGTGTTCCTTGTCTGATATGCGAATCAAGGAGGCCAAAGTTGCTAACGCGTCCGTGAAATCATTCCTATTACGAGGAATGTGTAGAAAGGATATTTCTTCGAACCCCAAAGCCATCTTTAAAACCTACCGATGGTAAGGCAGCAAATGTAGTTCCTTGGTTTGATAGATTCTGGTGGATTGTCTGATTACCAACTCCGAATCTCCAAGGACAGTTAACCGCCTGATGCCTATTGAATGGGAAAGTTTTAGCCCCATAAGACAACCTTCATACTCAGCCGTATTGTTAGTGCTGACAAACTGTAATTTGACGGCGACGGGATACTGCTCCCCCGTATCAGATTCTAGAACTGCTCCAGCTCCAGAACCTTCCATATTGACAGCTCCATCGAAATACATCTTCCATGTTTGGCGTGTATCGTACTGATGGTGTTGCTGAATTGTCATTACTCCTTCATCAAGGAAGTAGGTTTCCAAGGGTTTGAAATCCCCGGATGGTGCGGCGGCCAGTTGATCCACAATTCCTTGACCTTTGATGGACTTTTGAGTCACATATACGATGTCAAATTGTTGTATGATCAACTGCCATCTGGACAGCCGACAATTCAGTATGGGTTTACTGAACACGTACTTGAGAGGATCCACGCGGGATATGAGATGGGTTGTGTGCCCATGGAGGTAATGTTGTAACCTCATGGCAGCCCATGCTAAAACACAACATGTCTTTTTGATCAGAGTGTACTTATGTTCACTGCTGCTGAATCTTTTGCTGAGGTAATAGATAGCTCGTTCTAGGCCTCTATCGTCCTTCTGTCCCAGTAGGCAGCCCATGGCATTGTCACTTACGGACAGATACATAGACAGGGGAACATAATCCCTGGGTGGTACCAAGATGGGAGCTTTGATTAGCTGTTTCTTGATTATAAGGAAGGCATTCTGGCACTCCTCATTCCATTTCATGGAGGAGTTCTTCCTTAACAGCTTGAAGATAGGCTCACAGGTTGCTGTGAGTTGAGAGATAAATCTGCTAATGAAGTTGATTCTTCCGAAAAAATCCCCGTATTTCCTTTTCTGTCTGAGGAATGGCCATTTCCGTGATGGCTTGGATTTTGACAGGATCCAGCTCTATCCCTTTGTGGCTGACTAGAAATCCTAGCAACTTGTCTGATTTAAAGCCAAAGGTGCACTTAGCTGGATTCAACTTTAAGTTGAACTTACGCAACCTGTTGAACAATTTCCTGAGATGGTCTATATGGTCATCCTCCTTCCGGGATTTGACAATAATGTCATCCACGTAGATCTCGATCTCCTTATGCATTAAGTTATGGAAAAGAGCCATCATAGCTCGTTGATAGGTAGCTCCAGCATTGATGTGGCCAAATGACAACCGTCTATAGCAAAAAGTTCCCCAAGGAGTGATGAAAGCAGTTTTTTCACGATCTTCCTCGGCAACCATGATCTGATGATACCCCGCAAAGCAATCTACAAAGGAGTACATATCGTATTGCGCTGTATTGTCAATGAGAATGTGGATAAATGGCACGGGAAAGCTATCTTTTAAGCAAGCCTTGTTCAAGTCCCGGTAATCCACGCAAACTCGCACCTTCCCTCCAGGTTTAGGTAAGGGCACGATGTTAGATATCCACTCAGGATATGTAGACACCATTATGATGCCAGCTTGAAACTGTTTCACAATTTCTTCTTTCACCTTTAAACTCCATTCAGGTTTCAATTGTCGGAGCTTTTGCTTGACTGGCTTAAATCCCTCTTTAATGGGAATGCGATGAAGGACAATGTCAGTGGACAAACCCACCATATCCTCATGAGACCATGCAAACACATCCTGGAACTGGGTTAATAGCGTAACCATATCATTCCGTCGGTTTGGGGTAAGGTCTGAACCAATCTGGATTAACTTAGGGTTTTCTAAGGTTTAGAGATTGAAAGGAGTGGTTTGATTAAGATTGGGTTTGGATTTGTCTTTGACCCATTCTTGAATTTCTGGAGGCACCTCAATGTCATCCTGTATATCCACCAAGGCTGAATTCATCTCTACATCAAAGGTACAACCCTTGTGGAGAAGAGGCACCGTATCAGCAAGCACAGGCACATCTAAATTCAGAGTCCTGAAACAAAATATGCTTTCACTTAGTATATATAAAATGTGTTGATCATAGATAGTGTTAGCATATACTGGCAAAATAAACCGCTAATACTATACAGAAAAGTAAGCAGTTATTATATCTACAGGGCAAAAAGAGTTTTCGCCAGCTTTACCCTTGACGACCAATGCAATGAATGCTGTTCCAATTGGCAAGAGCAAATTCTGGCAGAACTGCAGTGATAGAGGGATTATCATCATCTTCCCTGTCCTGAATGATAGCCATTACATCTGGGCAATCATCGTCAGGGGTGTATCTGTTGGTATGCTCATCATGAATGATGATGCGTATGTCGGACATCATCCGCATGACGTCTTGCTTGATTCTTCGTTCCTCTTCCTCCACTGCGGGATCTGGAACAAAGATTTCTTTCTCCTTTACCGGTACCGGCTTGGGAAATAACATTGCCATTATATTGGCTGGCACCTTTACGAGAGGTTGTGCGGACTCGGAGCTTGAAGGCAAAGATAAACGCCGCATGATTGAAGCTGAAGGAATCTGATGATGCTTATGAGGATTCCTGTGACTAGAACTGGCAGAATAGCCTATTCCAGCTGTCCTAATTTGCTTGGTTAAGCGAATAGGGTACTTGATACCCTGGCAATCTTTACCCAACCCTTGTCCCAGTTTATAACCCAACAACAACATTTCTTGTGTGGCCGACATTACCTCGGCAGAAATCTGGGGTTCAGGCAGTGGCGTTCCAATATCATGGTATTGGGTATTACTAATTTCCAAAGCATGAAAACTAATTGGCTCAACATCCTTATTGGCATTGATGAGTGGCATGTCCCCATGCTGAGGAATCTCCGGTTAAGCGTTGACTGTAACCAGGCTATTGTTGATGATGTATTTCAATTGTTGGTGAAGAGTGGAGGGGACTGCCCCTGCCATGTGAATCCATGGTCGTCCCAAGAGCAAGTTGTATCTTGAATCTATCTTGAGCATATGGAAGGATACGCAGAATGTATGAGGACCAATCTCAATTGGCAGCTCAACTACTCCGACCGAGTTACGGCAGGCTCCATCAAAAGTTTTGATGATGGTATGGCTACTCCGAATTCGATTGGGATTGATATTCATCTTCACCAAGGTAGCGTATGGGCAGATATTCAGAGAGGAACCTCCATCTATTAAAACTCCCGCCACCATATATCCGGAGGATAAGACTACAATGTTCAACGGTTTGCAATGACCGATCCCATCGGGCGGTATGTCATCATCAGTGAAGGATATCACATTATTGTTGAAAATGTGATCAACCAGATGATGAAACTTTTCCGTATCAACTGATATAGGTAGATAGGCTTCTTCTAAAACCTTTAACAAGACCTTCTGGTGATTCTCGGAAGTCAGGACCAAGTCCAAGATTGATATCTGTTGTGGAGCTTCTTTCAAGCTTAAAACCACCTTGGCTTCATTATGACCTATAGTGCAGAGGAAATTTTCAATCTTCTCAATGGGTACTTTCCCCTTAGACTTGATGACAAGCTTCATTACCCGTTGGGGAAGATACAGTGGATTTTCCTTCGACAATGCAGCAGTTATATGCGAGGTGGATCCTTCACCTTCTCCATAATTCCATGGAACTGCGCGCAAGCTAACAATAGGATATTGTGCTCTGCACAGCAAGTTGATTGGCTCGGGAGTGGCAACTTTCAAAGGATTGTTAATTCCCTTGAGTTGAATTACTGGCATGACAAGTGATTTGTTAACCCCATCATCTTCAGCGGATATGACTGCTACTACACTCTTCCACTTAGTAGGACACGAATCCTCACTTGCTAGTAACACAGTGTTGTTATCTGCCAGACGCAGTACGCCACTGTCGATTAAATTTTGAATAAGGTGGCGGAGTGCCCAGCATTCTTCTGTGCTGTGACCGCGAGACTGAGAATGATATTGACATACTCCCTTAGAGTTGTATCGTCCTGAACGGGGGTTGATTGGAGGTAGAAGGGAACTAATCCTTCCTTCATTGATTAACATATGAAGGATTTCCTCCATAGGTTGGACCAAATATGTGAATTCCCTTTTGTTAGCAAAATCCCGATGGGCCTTAGCATTTGCTCTCTTCGTCGCTTTGTCTTCCAACATTTCATTTTCTGAAAGTGAAGAGGGAATATTCATGACAATAGGTAGGAGACTGGCATGCTCCAGGCTGATTAGCTGACGAGTCACTTGATGCTGATAAGTCACCAGTTCTGCCAATTGCTCAATTTGTTTACATAGAGCTTTCATCTTTTGTTCCATTGTGAATTGGAACTTAGCATGATCCCATCTATCATCACCATCTTTGGGGCTCTGGGAGGATTCACAGCTGAAATTGGAACTCTGTCCGCTGCTCCAATTGATCATGTTGACCTCTTCTTCCTTGTGTTGAGGAAGAGGGTTGTCTTGAACGTGAGGCTGATCGGGTTTGGTGACCACGATTTCACCGTTGTCTATCAGGTCTTAGATTTTATGTTTTAAGGCCCAACAATCCTGAGTATCATGTCCAGGTGCCCCGGCATGATAAGCACATTTTCGAGCAGCATTAAAACCCCGTCCATTAAGGTTGGCTGGTGGAAGAAGATGCGTGATTTTCTTTTGTGTTGTTAGAAGATTGAGAATGTTCTCGAGGGTGTGCCCTAAGGGTGTGAATACTCGAGGTCGTTTGACTTCTCCACCTTTTGGTACTAGAGGGTTTGAAGACTGTGCTTGAAAGGGAGTGTAATTTCTCCTCTGGATAGGCATGTTTTGATAGCCTTTTTGACCCTATAGTATCAGGGAAACATCCTCTTCTTTCTTTTTATGGACCCTCCGGGGGTTGTTCCCATAATTTCCAGATTGGATGTGATCAGCAACAGCTTTGAGTGAAGCTTGGTCTTGAATCTTTCCGGATTACAATTGCATTTCAGCCATCTTCCCATGTTTGACCATTTCAGAAAATGGTTTACCGATGCCAGCTAAAACTCTTTCATAGAAAGGTGCTTCTTGTATGTCTATGAAAGTCATGACCGTCTATGAAAGTCATGACCATCTCTGATTCTGTCATGGAAGGACTAACTTGGGCAGCCAGGCGTCTCCACCTCTGAGCATACTCTCTGAAAGACTCATTAGACTATTTCTTGATCTTGGTAATTTGATACCGATCAGGAGCCATTTGAGATTGAAAGTTGTATTAGGTGAGGAAAGCGTGTGCTAGCTCTTCCCAACTATGGATCTTTGAATTGTCTAAGCTTGTGTACCACGAACGGGCTTCTCCAGTTAGACTTTTTTGGAACAGTTGCATTCTGAGTTTTTCATCCTCTGCATAAGATCCCAGTTCTCCAATAAATACCTTTAGATGTGTGTAAGGATCTCCTAACCGTCATATTTTTCAAAGTCAGGAGTCTTAAATTTTTCTGGATAATGAATACTAGGGAAAATACATAAATCATCATATGAAACACTCCCGTGTGTTCCAATTCCTTTGATAGTGCGAAGGGTCTCTTCCATTTGGAGGACTTTCTTTTTGATGTCACCAGTGTCTGGGTCTCAAGTAGGATGGGCAGCATCATAAGTTTGGTTGGTCAGATCCAACTGCAGTTCAGGTATTATAATGACATGGGTTCCTCCTTGTGTGGAGGATTCAGCATGTACGGGTATTTTCTAACCCTGCGTAGAATGGTGTAATTCTTTTAGTAGAACAGTCAAATCTGTAATCTGTTTGCTTAATCCGTCGAATTCTTTGTGAGAAACTGGATTAAGTTCAGTCTGGTCGGAAGACGACATGATTGACTGAAGGCCTGTTGCCTTTTTGGATTTTGAACGGGTGGTAGGTCCGATTAATTCCCTGCAAAAGACTTGCATAGTTTAGTCTTTAATGTGGATAATAACATGTTATGCGATGTGTCCAGTTTAGCAATTTTATCCTGCAAAACGGATGTCAGCGGTTTGTAGCATGTATGTGTACACATTTCGTCATATTTCTCATTACATGGAGATAGATATGGAAGATAATTACAAGTAATTGAAATGAGAGCATGAAGAGACTTTCCTCCGTTTTGGGTTTATCAGAGGTTGACCGATCTTAGGTTACTCCCGCGGCTTTTTGGCATGAAGATTCCCAAATCATCGCAATCTACTTGACGGGAAGTTAATCCGGTCTTTCAACTGGAGCGAATTTGGGTGGTGCCTTTCCTGAGCCTCGGAGAATTAGTCTTCTCACTAGTTCAGTAATCAAACACCGACGGGATAGCCTCCTAGTGGAGGGACCACACAACATACATTCACATACATCGCGTCTTACCGTATGAAAATGATGACATGTGCGAAGCACTAATATCACAAGCAGTTTATAGTGAGAAGCACTAATATCACAAGCATTTTATAGTGCAAAGCACTAAGTAAGGAAATGCATTCGTACACATTCATCATAAAATATAAATGCAACATCCACACACAAGCAGATAACAATTTTGAAAAAATTTTAATAGCGGCTTAAGTCCTCTTACTGGAGTCCCCAGCAGAGTTGCCACCTGTCGACGTCGGGATTTTTAATTGTCCCTTTCCATTACTTATTCTTTGGTGTTCTCATTTTAGGTGAGATTTGTTTGAAAAAATAAGTGAAAAAGGTCCGACATGTATAATGTCGACGATTGGACTCTAAGAGTCGCCAGTTGGTTTTTTAATTGGTTGTACCAACACAATCGAGAAAAGGTTTACACATTGACCTAGTGATGTGACACTGCTAAACGGGTCGGTGAAACCGAGATTCATTAGGGTCCGGGGACTTGGTTATGCGGAGGGAAGGTGTTAGGCACCCTCCGACATCTGTATTACCACGGTGACCGCCTCTTTTCAAGAAACTGTTATCTGAATGTGTGTGTATGGGTCAATGTGCTGTTATTTGGAAGTAGTGCGAGGCCTCGTTCGCACCTATATACACAGGGTTTGAATTTTATATAAAAATTCAATTTTAAGCAAGATATGGCAGATGATGTTTTATAAAAGAGGTTTTTTCAAACCCTAATGCTCAATAGTAATTGAGACCTTTTACACTCCCATTTTATTTCCCATTCGGCTGGATTGATTTTATTTGACAGATGCGAAGCATCCGTGCGAAAATACTGTACAAAAAGGTGTTGAATTCCTCGTGGGTATGAAAACCATCTGAGGAAATCCAAACATCACAGATATATTTACAAGCTGCTTACAGCTGAAAAGGTCCATCACGGGATCCGAATCCAGATTCAGGGTGATCACATGATTCCTAGGCTCACATGATGCTGCAATTGATATAAACGCAGTAAGCAGGTATATATATAAAAGCTGTAATATATATATATATATATATATATATATATATATATATATATACATGCATGATCACCAACCACGAAGCACCTCCATGGGGGATCAGAAATATAAATAAAGCTGTAAAAGCTATCAACAGCCACGGAGGAAACTCCAGGCGGGACGAAATGTACAGAAAGCTATAAAAACGGTTAACCACAACGAAGTAAACTCCAGGTGGGACGAAATATACAGAAAGCTGCAAAAACGGTCAACCGCCACGAAGTAAACTCCAGGTGGGACGAAATGTATATATATATATATAAGCATATAAACGCACCGGATATAAAATCCAGGCTCATCAGACAAAGTCCAACAAACAATTAATATATATAAGTATATATATATTAAAACAGTAAACGCACCGGATGTGAAATCCAGGCTTACCGAACAGAGTTCGATAGCAGCTCATATATATAATTATATATATAAGAAAGCCATTAAACGCACCAGACATAAGTCTAGGCTCATCGAACAGAGTTTGACACGCAGTTTCATATATATATATATATATATATATATATATATATATATATATAAGAAATTAAATGCTCCAGACCGAAGTCTAGGCTCAATCGAGGCATAACTCAATAATGTTAGTCCATATATATATATAATATATATATATATATATATATATATATATGTATATACAAACTAAAAATAAACCACGGACCGAAGTCCGGGTAAAAGTGTGCAACACGACTCTCAACGTGTAGAAGGGTGTGTGCAAAGATGAAGAGAAAAACTTTAAAGTGTGAAAGAAGGCTTACAGTGGGCTGCCAAAGAAGACTTCAATATCTTTAAAGTGGGTAAACACTGGATTTTGTAGGTATAAAATAAGCTATATGTGAGCTCACAAGTGTTTAAAATGAGAAAGCACTCAGTCTGGGGTGAGTACAGAGCAAATTGGGTAGGGCTTCCTCGCCGTTTTCTCTTACAAAATGGCCACCCCAAGCCCTCTATTTATAGAGGGGGGGGAGCCGCAAGTGTACCAGAGGCAACCCAAGTTGGCTCGGGTTTTTCGGCTCGAGTTGTCTCGAAGTACGTGCACTCAGGCACTGTAATATCCACTCGGACTTTCAAAAATGCAATTCGAGCATCCGTTTGAGGTATACAGGAGCTATTTCGGACCGCCGTTGTCAGGAGTTGTACGATGGCATGGGATTAGAGTTTGTGCAAAGTCGTTGAAGATGGGGTGGTGCCCTCCGGTCTTCAAGCTTCAACTTTCTTCCGTTACCCTGCACAATGGTCACTCGGGATTGATTAGTCTTGTGGGACACTATTGTGTAGAGACGTTGAGACGATGTGGCGTGGTATCGTGTTGGTCAGATGACTATGTTGCCCCTCACCGGTGTTATCGTCGGATTGGGCTGATAAAGAAGACGTTGCTCAGCTTCGCTGGGATTGGACTGCTGCAATTGGTTGAAGGTCCTCATTGTCATCTTTGAGGTGTGTCTGTCTTCCAGATGTTATTGTCGGGCTGGTACAGTGTATCTCGTTGTGAGCGCCGAGATTGAAGCTGGTTGCATTTGTAACAAGCATTTTCGGGGTTATTGTCGAAATTGCATTCCTTGGGGTTATCACCAAGGTTGGTGGCTATTCCCATGGTTGGGACTGAGACTGGATACCTCGGGGTTATCTCCGAGATTAATCGGTCTTCTCCGGTGTGTGTTCCGATATTGATCTACATGCCTCGGGGTTATCTCCGAGATTGGAATTGTTACTCCCAGATTGCGATCCGGGGTTGATGCTGAACTTCCGGTAGTATCCGGCATGGATATAGATCGTCTTTCAGGGTTCCCTCTTAAAAGACGAATCTGTTCTCCTGCAATGTTAGTGACAGGTGTATAGAAAATTTCGAGTGTCTACATAACGTGGAAGAGATGGCGGTGCCACAAAATAACAAAACTTTGAAAGAACTGGCTACTCCTGATATGACTCAAATATCTTTTTGTATTGAGTATCCTACTTTAGATGTTTCTTTTGAACTTAACTCTAGACTAATTAATCTTTTGCCTACTTTTCATGGTCTTACAGGTGAAAATCCATATAAGCATCTAAAGGAGTTCCATGTGGTGTGTTCCACGATGAAAGCACAAGGAGTGGCAGAGGAGCAGATCAAGCTTAGACTTTTTCCATTCTTATTAGCAGATCTGGCTAAAGACTGGTTATACTATCTACCTTCAGGATCAATACGATCATCGAATGATATGCAAAGGTAACTTGGAGAAGAATTTTCCTGCATCAAGAGTTACCGATATAATAAAGGACATATGTGGAATCAGGAAGTTCAATGAGAGAATCTCTATGAGTATTGGGAAAGGTTCAAGAAGTTGTGTTCCAGCTGTCCACCTCATGGAATTGATGAACATTACTTGATCCAGTACTTCTATGATGGGTTGCTACCAATGGAAAGAAGCATGATTGATGCAGCAAGTGGAGGAGCACTGGTAGACAAGACTCCAAAAGAGACAAGGAAATTAATTACAAACATGGCAGCTAACTCACAACAGTATGGAACTAAGATGGATCACACACCACAAAGGGTAAGTGGGGTAAGCATGAGAGACTTGGAACAGTAGATTTCTGAATTAACGGCTATAGTCTGACAAATGGCTACAAGGAATACGCAAGGTTTTCAGCAAGCTCAACCTCAGTACCACACAGAAAACCAAGAAGTACCTATCAATTCTGGGACATCTATGGAGGATATGTTCAAGGCATTCATGATCCAAACACAATAGTTCATGAGTCAGACAAGAACTTCTTTTCAAGATTTGAGGGGCCAAGTTGGTCAGCTTGCAACCACAGTAGGAAGGTCACTTTCTCAAACTATTGAAAATATAAGTGCCATAACATTGAGATGTGGTGCAGAGGATCAGCAGCAAAGAAAGTCAATACAAAATAAGTCAGACAATAGTGAAACAAACAGCAGTGATGTACTCAAGCATAAATTTCCACCTCTTTCAACTTATGAACCGAAACTACATTTTCCCCAAGTTCTAACAAGGAATTAGAAAGTTGGAAAGAATTCAACATGGTGGTATATAGAGTCTAATGAAAAATTCTTAGAAAAAATCTCGAATAGGGAACAAGAACTTAAAGATGATGAAGAGTTCATTAGTGAAAACCAGTTGGAAGTGCTTGAGGCTACTACTGAATTTGAAGAAGAAATCAGGTATTCAAAGTCTGAAAAGGATGAACAAGAGGAAGATGAGAGCAGTTTGATAAGTTCTGCAGATATTTACATAGAGGATATAGAGGATACATCGGTGCAAATAATTAAAACATTACATGATACATACCATGGGACCTTAACTATGGAATTGGATGAGGCACATGTCCAGTTCAGCATATATGAAGTTAAAAGGTATCTTGGTAATATTAATTCTATTTTTTCTACTGATGTTGATTCTGTAGTGTAGGAATCTTTTGATCAAATACAATTATATAAGGAGGATTTGAGGGCTGGAATGGAGTAAAATCAGGATCTGAAGGATGCTCCTAATGAAGAATTAAAGTTGTTACCAGTCCACTTGAAGTTCACAAGTCCAATTACATAGAATGAGAAGGATGATGTCAAGCTAATGACAATAAACAAGGGCAGCTACTTGGGAGGCAACCCAAGATCTCAGATTTAATTTTTCTATCCCTTCACTTTTTAGTTTTTTTTATTGCATGTTAGCTAGTAGTATTTTCTTCTTTGCATGATTTTCTTACATTGGGGACAATGTAAGGTTTGAATGTGGGGGGAATATTTAGGTTTTTATTTTATTTAGGAATATTGATCCGAATTTGATGGGAAATTTAAAAAATTAATGCTTTTGAAACTTTTTGAAAATTTTGGTTCCATGGCTCAATTTGCCTATGTGTTCGAAGGTTAAAGTCAAAGATTGAAAATTGATGCTAAAATTCAGAATCTATTTGATGCTTAATTTGTTAATGAATGATGACAACTAAGCCATGATCCATAGTAATTGATTTGAATTGAATTTATGATACATAAGTACTTGAATATGAGAAGCATGTTTATTTGGCTAAGTTATTTGTGGAGTTGTCTATGTGCACTGATTTCATGACTTAGAATTGTTTAACTTGCTTATGTTGTTGCAGAATCATATGAAAAAATGATGAATGAAAAAAAAAGAAAAAAAAAGAAAAAAAAAAAGAAAATTGAAAATCTGCTTCAATGTTCATTGTGTGAAATAACTGGGTATCTAAGCCTCGGGAAGCATCGGTATTCACGCTGAAGAGTGCGATAGATAAAAGCAGCTTCACTAGGCTACTTTTGTGGCCTTTGTTACTTGAATAAGTAAGCCTTAGGGGTGTCTCTACACCTATCGCCCTAAGAGCATCTGGTTTGGGAGTCGTTTATAGAAATTTCGCTAATGGGTAACTCTAAAATGTCTAAGAAAAGGAGACATTGCACATGTCAAGAAAAGAAAAAATAATATACGAAAAAAAGAAGCATGAAAATACATTCATCTGTGCTAAAAATAAGGTTCTATGAAAAAACATAAAACGCAAGAAAAATTTGTTCTTGGTTGTGAGTCAGTGTGCACGGTTTTTGCTCCATGGTAACTAAGTTAAGTAAGTATGATGATTTTGGAAAAGTTACTTATGTGGTTATAGTTTTGATTTAATGAAATTCATTGGTGAAATGGTAAGGTTGGTAATTATGAGTTGATTGATAGGGCGTTGATTAGATTTTTGCAAATTTAGTGTTGATAATCATGATTTGTACCTTGAAATCTTATGGCGTGATGGTTGAATAGAATTTTTCTGGAAATCAAACTTTTGGTTTACACGAGGACGTGTAAAGGATAAATGTGGGGGAATTTGATGAGTGTATATTATTTATTTTTATTCCTTTATGTTTAGTTTTATTGCATGTTTCATGTGTATATGAGCTTATTAAGGTGTTTAACAATTTTAGGAGGAATTGGAGCTGAAATGAGAAAAAAGAGAAAATTACAGGGTTTTTAACATTATGTTGGATGCATGGTCTTGGCTTGGGACTTGAATTTTATTGTAGAGCTCTTCTTTAGATTTCCGTAACATCTTAAATCATATGAAAAAGTTATGATCTTTTTACTAAACAGACGTTGAACCTCAAAGTTTGGAAGTTGCAATTTACACAGCAGTCAGTTGGAGCCTCATTTCGACCTTGATGCATCCCGAATTTGTCAAGTCTCAAAGAATAAAAGTTGTAGATCTCGTCAATATCTTCATTTTGATAGGTAGCAGGCCCTGTAACTCCTCCCAGATCGAACGTTATGCTCATTTTACCAAAGAACGTCGTAACAGGAAATGGAGGAAATTCGCCCCAACGAATTTGAGCGGGAAAATTGGGAAATCTTGGATTTTTGAAAAGTTTCTAAATGCATATTTTGATAGATTTCTACATGGAATTGGATTGATATTCCTATTAGAATTAGGATATCTCTAAACTAAAATTTATTTTCAAATTGGATTCTATTTATTTATGGAAACTAGTCATGATTTGTAATTTCTTTTAGGATTTGGATTTCTACTTCCTATAGGATTTAGGACTTTGTCTAGCACTATAAATAAGGATGAGAGTCAGGGTTTTATTCATTCAATCATCTACTACATTCTCTCATCTACAACATTGGAGGATTGAAGACATGAGCTAAGTTCTTTTTATTCAATTCTAAGGGATGTTAAACCTTATTTATAATTAATGGTTAATTGAGTATTCATTATTTATTCCTTCTCACATTAAATTCATTCTTGATAATCTGATTTAATTTTTGAATGATATTTGGCTTAACTGATTTGATTTCTACAAGATTGAGTTGGTTAACAAATATCATATGTTAGATCAAGGAATAATATTACGTGTAATTGATAATGTTTCTAATCACAAGTAGTAATTAGTAATATCTGATTGTGGACAAGCTTTTGAGTATTGCTATGATTATTAGAAGACAAGTTAAATAATTCGACCTTATGTGTTTCTTGCTTGGAATAGTCTAATTTCCTAGTTCTTAATGCTGCTATTATATTAAATCTAGAGAGCTTATTCTAGGTTATATAATTGTTAGAATCTTGTGAAGAGCTTGTTTCATTGAGTGACAATCTAATGGGAGTTTCGGGTAGCAGAGCTTGTTGTTACCTAGGGCTAGTAGTTTCATTGAAGGATAAATAATGTTACACTTGATTAATCTATTATTATAAAAAAGTGATACTGAACTGAAAAACTGAAGCTTTTAATTCATTGTTTATTCTTATTAGTTTATTCTTGTTAATTTAATTAATTAATTCAAAATTCCCTTTTCATTAAAAATCATAGGATAAATATAAAACAAATCACTCTCTGTGAGATCGATCCTTGCTTACTACTGTGCTAATTGTTTTAATTTGTAAGGTGAAAGTGAGGTTAATTTAGAAGTGTAAATGCCAGTTCCCAGCTACATAGGCGTTTCTTTAGCATACATACTAATTTATGCATCCTATTACAGGTCTAATACAACAACAATTTATTGTGTTAATATCATAATATGATCACCGTTATCACGTGCCTGTTGTGGTGGAATATCTGCCAGAACCACATTGAAAAAAGATTGCATTTCCTTTTGGAATTTATTTTTCTCACTGAATGTCAAGTGCACATTCACAGGTATTTCATGAAGTATTAAATTTATTTCATACGCAAAATAGCAATCATATTTTAAAGACATTATGACAAATTCATTACTTACATGTATGACTATCAAATATTCTTACCTTCACAATATGGTAGTTGTGCTGTTAAACTTTGGGGTGAAGCACTCGTATCAACGAAAATTGGATGCCAAGTTCATTCAGAACTAATAAAGTCCGCAGTTAAGCGTTCAGATATTTAGTCATGTTTCTCATTGTTTAAAAAAACCACATGATAACTTCTTTCTCCATTTTCTCAGAAAAATTATGAGGTTTTATTTAATTATTTATTTTCGTTTCAGCAAGCACGCCATTCTCAACTACTTCAGAACACTTGGGGGCTTTATAAGATCAAAAGAGTACAGAAATGAGGTAATTCATGTGTCTTAAAAATTCTGATTTTAGTTTTTCTTTATGTCCACTCACCCATTGTTTATGCTTATGTTTTTTTCCTTACCCTTTTGAAAGACTAAGAGGATTCTAAAGTTACAAAAAATTGGGTTATGTTATTCCCTAGTCCTTAACAATTCCATTTTATCCTCGAGTACTGTAAAACAGTTTTTTTCTTTTTTTTGGATCCAAATCTTGTGCATCTATCTTTTATACCTTGAATACTTGTTTAGAACTCATCATCTCTTATTTTCCATTATTGTACTTCTGGGTGCAACAATGACTTCTATTATATGATATAAACATGCAAGCATTGCGTGCTATCTTTGTAAATGTTGTTATGTAAGTTAGCAGTTATACTATATGTATTTATTTTCATTATTATTTTCCCTCTCTTTTCATAAGTACTAAACTTTTTAAGCTAAATACTTATCTATAACTATAATTTATTTTACTGGTGCTACATGCTCGGGAATCTATGCCCAATAGTTAATGTTTATTCTAATGTGATACATTGTTGGTGCAGCAGGGGTAGGGTAAGATGGGATGAAATGAAACTGGGTGAAATTGAAGCTAATAAACCTGTGAGGCGGAAAATAACAGAACCAAAGACTCTGTATCACCCCATGATTGATGACGATGGTATGTTGTTCCTTTGTCAACTCTGTCCATGTTTATCGGGATCCTAAATAAATAATATGCACATGTGGTTAGGTTTTTATTTATTTCATGAACTTCTATTTTTAATTTAATCCCCCTCTCCCCACCTCTCTTTCTTTCATTTTCATCTGTTTTGTAGTCTTTCTATTTTATGCTTTTGTATGGATTCATTTTCAGCCTATCCCTATTTGAGGATAAAGCACAATGTTGAGGTTTGATGTTTGTTTTCAATGACGAATCTTAGACAGTAGTTTAAAGGTGTCACAGTTAGTCATTTTTGGATCAACGTGTAGTAGATTCTTGGCCCTCCCACTTCATTCTTATTGAACTAATGGAAGCATTATTTCATTAGAGAGCTTGTGGGTTTCAATATTGTCCATTGTCTTGTGGGGTCAAACACATAAATTTAACTGGTTGGAAAAGTTATACTAATATTAGAATACAATTAAACATGTCGAGAAGTTTGTTTTTGCAATCTCTTGATACATAGAATACCTTGATTTGGTCTTGAGGCATTTTATTTCCCCTTAAAGTGTGAATTCTTTGAATCTTCTTCGTTCATTTGTAGCAATCCCTTGTGTTTCTCGATGCAAAAGTAGAAAGGGGAAAAGGGATTTCTTGTGGAAATTACATGATAGCATACTTATCACTTATACATGTTGGCATGTTATTTAATACTGATTTAACCATATTAGCATTAGGGCACTTTTCATGCTTACTAACATGCTAACATGAAAAAAATGATAATTATGACAAAATCATAACTTACATGTATGACTAACAAATATTATTACCTTGACAATGTGGTGGTTGTGCTGTTAAACTTTGGGACAGAGCATTCGTATCAACGAAAACTGGATGCCAAGTACATTCAGAACTTATCAAGTCAGGATCGGCCTCGAGAGGTACATCATAGAGCGTGATATCTGTTTAATTACAGGTTACCAATCAGTCAATTGATAATTTCAGAAAAACATATTACCTATACATACATAACTTAAAAAGGAATTTTTACGTTTTGCAGTTCACAACTGTTCCGATTGCGCATTCGTTATAACCTTAAACATGGAGGCTATGATGTTATGTGTTTAGCCCAACTTGCATTTAGTTCAATTTGAGGTTGCTACAATTTTATAGTGTTTTTTGTTAGTACCTGTATATACATGCTACTATTTGGAAGAGAGAAGAAAAAGAAAAAACAATGGATTGGAAAAGGCAACTGGATTGCAGTTTTGAAAATGAAAGAAAAAGAAAAATCGTTGGATTGGAAGAGGCTGCTGAATTAATGGATTGCAGTTTGGAAGATGAAAGAAAAAGAAAAACTATTGGATTGGAAGATGCAATAAAATTAATGGTTTTCTGTTAGGTATTAATGGTTAATTGATTTCAAATTAATCTGAAATTATTTTCTATATTAATGGTTTTATTAATATCAATTGTATATGAGATTTCAATTGATTAAAATTGGGTGTGTTAATTAATTAATTGGTTTGAAATTAATTGAGTTTCTGTTGGAAATCAAATTGATTTCAATTGATTAAAATTGGGTGTGTTTGGAAGCCAGATTAATTAATTGATTTGAAATTGATTGAGTTAACTCTGTTGGAAATCAAATTGTAAGCCAGATAATTTCAAATTAAGTGAGTTGACTCACTTAATTATGCAATTTTAAGGATAGGATGTGATGTCTTTATATATAAGGATTGATTCTTAGATTTATTTTTCTTGAAGATCATTTAGTTAAAGAACTCTAAAATTATAGAGTGAGTATGATCATTTAGCTGAAAGGCTACCTGAACTCTAAGATTGTAAAGCTATCTAATAGATGTAGATTGAAAGTAGTCTCCTTGTGAAACCACTGAAGGACCGTATAGTTAAAGTCGTTTAGCGGGAGTCATTAAACGACGATATACAAAGATCAACACTATGATTTAATTTTAAATGTTTGCTTTAGCTCTTCAATCATAGAGGTCATTTTCAACTTGTTAAAGATTATTATTAAATTCAACTTGAGACATTTTCAAACTCAAAATTAACATGTATTATTTTAATTTTAGTTAATATAATATTGAATATTGTATTATTTTAATTTTAGTTAATATAATAATATAATATTGAATATTGTATCATCTTAAGTTTGAGTTTGAAAATGTCTCGAATTAACTTCCCAAAAATTAAAAATGATTTTATAATTTAAAACAAAATTATTATTATTTTTGAAAAATATTAAAATTGACAACTAGGGGGTGTTTGTTTAGAACTGAATCTGAATGGCTGAATCGGTCAGTACGTTTGTTTTGGTCTGAATGGCTGAATTGGTAAGTTAGACGAGCTGAATGGCTAAGTCAGATTTTTTGAGCTGAATGAAGTAAAAAAAATTAAAAAAACTAAAAATATATATTAACTATTATATTAAGTAATATTAAATAAATTTACAAAAAATTTGAATTTTTTTGGAGGGTGTAAAATAATAAAGTTTTGTCATTCAGATGTTTCAGACATGTTAATTGTTCGGGAGTGTTTTACAGACCATCATGTTAGTTGTAGGCCTTGGCTGGAGCTGATGAGATTGGGCCTATGTGGCCGAAGGCATACAGGATGTCGAACGTGTTCGAGTTTGGATATCCGAGCCCATTAGGCCAGAATCCGGTTGTGATCAGGGAGGTCGAGGTTGGGCCTTCGCGACCTTTGGGCCGAAGCCCGGACCGGTGTTTATGACGTCTGTTGGATTGGGCCTGTGCAGTGGGTAGCCCATGCGCAGAGTTAGGAGTGATAAGGGGTTTACGTGGTTAAGGGTTCTAACCCTAGCCATATGTGAATAAGGTAACTCCAGAAGTAGTATTGGAATGGGATTCTACTTGCACCTTTTAAGGAGATTGTGTTGGACCCAAATATAGGTAACTACCATATTTTGGAGTCCTATTCTGACTCGGAGAGGGACTCTTGGGAGATGAGAAGGCCATAAATACAAGGGCTAACTACAATTAACAGGTAATACATCTTTGAGCACTAAACACTTAAGCCTCCATTGTAAAACCTTGTGAACGGCCTGTACTTATTCTCACACTGGAGCTATCCCCCGGCGACACAAGCCATTAAACTTCTTGTGTGATCTATTATTATGCAGGTTTTAGCGCGTGGATTCTGTGATTAGACGTGCGGACGAAACTTGGCATTAACATTGGCGCTAGAAGAAGGGCCTTAGTGCTTTTTGCAATTACATACTCTTTTTCGGTAGCAGGCTATGGCAAGTCAGGAGAATGGTGCCTCTGTCCAAGAAAAGGGGAAAATTCACCAGTCACACCAGACCATCCAGGTGAGGGGATCGGTGAAGGACCGACTAGGGTCTAAAACACCGAAGGTTCATGAGGTGTCGGCCCCTTTCCTTCGACATAAACTCTTCCACGATAGCCAACACACGCCTAATCATGCGAGTCAGGCCGATGAAAACCATTCTCAGGCCCTCGTAAGGTAAGAAAGCGGAGAAGGTAGCCGGGACCAGCGGGAGTTCATCCTGAAAAGGAAGATGGAGTAGAACAAAGATGCCATGTTGGCACTACAGCTACAACAGGAAGAACTCAAACCACAGATGGCTAAAATGGCCGGAGAACAGGAAGCCTCCTCGAAGAGGCGTAGACATCATAGCTGATCCCGATCACCCCGACGGGATGTGGCTAGAAAGGAAAGGAGCCGACCCCGGAGTCGCTCTCGAGAGGGCAGAAGCCGCAGGAGGAGTCGGTCAGATGACAGAAGATCTGGGCACCCAGGAAGGTCGGAGCAAAAGAGGAGGATCACGTCACCTGAATACGAGCGGGACAGACATCATTCGTCCCCCCGTAAGGAGGAGGCCGATCCCGTCGCGAGAAGGGTCACAGAATTAGAGAAGTTGTTGGCGGCCAAAAGTCCGAAGGGGACCTCTTCGAGCTATCCAGGATCGCCCTTCTCACCGGAAATCAATCAAGTCATGACCGATCCGAAGAAGAAGATGCCCCCTATGGATACGTATGACAGGTTAGGGGATCCTAACGATCATTTGAATGTATATGACCGTCTGATGTCTTACTATGGACACTCGAACGCTACCAAATGCCATATGTTCGCCACGACATTAAAGATGAGTGCCCGGGAGTGGATGGGAACTTTGGCAGCCGGATCAGTCGATTCGTGGAATGACCTTCGGGAAAAATTCCATGCTCGGTTTGGAAGTAACAGGAAATGAGGAAAGATCATGACTTCCCTCATGCAGGTTAGACAGAAGTTAGACGAAACCCTAGGTCAGTATGTAAAAAGATTTCGGGAGGCTGTGGGGTCGATAGCAAAATTGAACTCCCCACAAGTTTTGGGATTCTTCACAATGGGTCTGGATATCGGGAGGTCGAAGAAGCTGATGAAAGATTTGGTGATCAACCCTCTTGCAGATCTGACCGAGGCCTTCCATCGGGCCGAAGGGTTTATCGCGATAGAGGAGGCTATGGGCAATTTCAAACCACACTCTCAATCTTACGAGAAATCTAAGGATCGGGACAAACAGAGTTATCAGCGCTCGGATAATAACCAGTGGAGGTCGGATAACCCCGGAAAGAAAAATTATAACGGTGGCGGATCTAGAAGTAACCGACCACCTCTCCCAAGCCACAACGTCAGTAAAGTTTACACCCCCCTCACTACGGATTGGACGAAGATCTTGGAAGAGATAAAAAGTAAATCCTTCTATGAACCATGCTCGAACGAACCAAACCTGGGAGGAGGGTTCGAGACAAGTTTTGTGATTATCACCAGAGTACCGGGCATTCGACAGAGGCATGTAACAACTTGATGGACATGATAGAGAAGAATGTTCAAAACAGTTAGTTAGTTCAGTATGTATCCGGTTGGGATAACGTGGTGGTACAAGGAAAGGAAAGCAGAGATCAAGATCGGGACACCCGGCCTCTACTGAATCCGCCAGCCCGAGGCGTAATTGATGTGATCTCAAGCGGTTCAGTTGGGTGTGTAACTAGAAAGAAGAGGAGTGGGCATCTCGAGGCAGTATTATCGATTATGGGGTCTACTAAAAGAAAGGATCGGGCATACCCTGGAACATCCATCTCCTTTTCGGACGAGGATTATCCTACAGACCTCATCGAGCCGCATGACGGCACGTTGGTTATAATCACACAGGTCAGGACCGTGGATATGAAATGGATGATGATAGACAACGGATCCTCGGTCGATATCTTGTACACTCACGCCTACCAGAGTATGGACCTATAAGGAAAGAAGATGGATTTGGGCGGCGAAGGACCTTTGTACGGGTTCAATGGAGATCCGGTGTATGTGTCTGGTACCATTGAACTGTCAGTCAAGTTCGGCACAACTCCCAATCAGGTCGAGATAATGGTTAGGTTTTTCGTGGTCTAGGTAGATTCGGCATACAACGCGATCCTCGGACGACCAACCTTGGCAGCCTTGCAAGTAGTGACTTCCATCCCCCACTTCAAAATCAAATTCCCAACACCAAATGGGATTGGGGAGGTTAAAGGCGACCTAGACATTGCCCGAAGGTGTTACCGAAACAGTTTGATTTCTTCTGGGGTCGGGGTCAGTAAGTAAAACTAGACAATGGCCATCGAAATAGAGCCATTCACGGAGAGCAGTATGGAACCGCTTGCCCTGCCTGCCGAGGAAACAGAAGATGTAGAACTGGTACCGGGAAGTACAGTGAAAATGATCAAGATCGGGTTGGGATTAGCAGAACCATTCAGGACAAGATTGATAGAGCTACTCTAAGTCTACGCCGACATCTTCGCATGGGAGCCTAGTGATATGCCAGGGGTAAGCGAATCGGTGGCCCTCCATAAATTACATGTAAACCCGAACAAAAAACCAGTCATACAAAAACGGAGAGTTTTCGCCCCAGAAAGATAGAAAATCATCGATGAGGAGATTGCCAAACTCCTGGAGGCCGAATTCATCTTCAAAATTGATTACCCGGAGTGGTTGGCCAATGTAGTCTTGGTTCATAAGCAGAACGGGAAGTGGAGATTATGCATCGACTACACAGACTTGAACAAGGCATGTCCGAAAGACTTCTATCCATTGCCCAACATAGATCAGTTAATAGACGCCACTTCGGGATACGGCATGCTAAGCTTCATAGACGCCTTTTTAGGGTACCATCAGATTTCAATGAGTAAGGAAGACATCCCAAAGACCAGTTTCATCACGCATCGGGCAATATATGCGAATCGAAAGATGACCTTCGGGCAACTGAATGCTGGGGCGACTTATCAGTGAATGATAAACTTCATGTTCACGAAGAAATTAGGGAGAAGTATGGATGTCTACGTGGACGACATGATCGTCAAAAGCATGTCAGTCTGCGACCGTCTTGAAGATCTAGAGAACTGCTTCGAGACATTCAGGAGACGCAAGCTGAGGTTCAACCCGACCAAGTGCACGTTTGGATTGGGATCGGGAAAGTTCTTAAGATATTTGGTCAGCAAAAGGGGAATTGAAGCGAACCCAGAGAAGATTCAGACAGTCCTGGATATGAAATCCCCAAAATCGTATAAGGATGTACAGAGAATGACAGGTCGAATCGCGGCCCTCCGATGGTTTGTCTCCAAATCAGCAGAGAGATGCCTACAATTCTTTGACACCATAAAAGGGCCTAAGAACGAGAAAAGCTTTCAATGGACTTCGGAGTGCGAAGATGTATTCCAAGGGATCAAAAAATATTTATCTTCGGCACCATTGTTGATGAAGCCGATCCCTTCAGAACTTCTATATTTGTATCTGGCAACAAGCTCAATGGAAGTGGGGGCGGCATTAGTTCAGGATAAAGGGGGAAATCAGTTCCCGGTATACTACGTCAGCCATGTACTTCGAGATGTAGAAACCCGATACCCGAACCTGGAAAAATTTGCCTACGCCTTGATCATTGCAAGTTGAAAACTTCGACATTATTTCCAGGGTCTGTTGGTGGTGATATACACGGATCAGCCGCTAATAAAGGTACTACACCGGCCAGAGGTCTCGGGAAGGCTTGCGGCGTGGGCGATGGAATTGACACAGTTTGCACTGGAGTATCGATCCCGAACGGCAATTAAAGGACAGGCACTGGCGGATTTCGTTGTAGAATGCTCGTTCACAGAACCAGATGTGGGGTCGGTCACTGAAATATAATATGTGGGGACTTCGTGGAAACAGTATGTGGATGGTTCATCAACTTCGGAAGTCAGCGGCGCAGGGGTCATATTGGCAAGTCCCGAAGGGTTCAAGGTCCAACAAGCCATCAGGTTCCAATTCAAAGCCACCAACAACGAAGCAGAGTACGAGGCCATCCTAGCTGACCTACGGTTGCCCCGAAACCTGGAGGCACAGAAGTTAGTCATATATAGTGACTCCCAGTTGGTCATCAAATAGATATCGGGGGAGTATAAAGCTCGGGGGGCAAGAATGACAAGATATTTAGCCAAGGTGAAGGATAAGCTGGAATACTTCACTTCAGTCAGCTGTCAAGGAGTGGATCAATCCGACAATACAGTGGCAGACGCCTTGGCTCGATTGGCAACCACCAAAGCTAGTTCCTTCAGCGGGTCGGTATATCAAGAAGTACTGGAACAACCAAGTGTTCCAAAGGTGGGGGTATTATGTATGGATCGGCTCGACTGCTAGCTTACAATATACATCTCTTACCTGGCCGATGGGGTTCTACCTTCGGATCGCATCCTAGCAAGAAAGATTAAGCACCGGAGCTCAAACTTCATCTTCATTAATTGGGATCTATATCGAAGAGCTTTCAGTTCTCCACTGCTCAAGTTCTTGACACCATCAGAGGCAAACTATACACTTCGGGAGGTACACGAAGGGATCTGTGGAGATCACATAGGAGCAAAGTCACTGGCACATAAGATTTTAAGGCAGGGATATTACTGGCCTACCATTTATCAAGAAGCTAAGGATTTCGTCAAGAAATATCCCAAGTGCCAGCTAAACAGTGCCATCCCACATCAACCCCCCAAAGAGTTGTATTCGGTCTTATCCCCAATTTCATTTGCCATATAGGGAATCGACATCTTGGGGCCTCTATCGAAGGCCAATGGACAAGTAACGTATGTGATGTAGCCATCGACTACATGACCAAATGGGTCGAAACCAAACCTCTACAAAAGATCACCGAGTAGGAATACCTGAAATTTTTCAAAGAAGGGGTTGTATATCGATTCGGTAGCCTGATGGCCTTAGTCTCGGACAATGGCAGACAGTTTGTGGGATCTAAATTTGAAAGTTTTTTACAAGAGTTAGGGATTCAACATAGAAGAACTTCGGTGGCGCACCCTCAGTCGAACGGGCAGGTGGAAGTCACCAATCGAACCTTACTTAACGGTATCAAAAGGAGGTTGGATGAGTTAAAGGGTCGCTGGCCAGAAGAGTTACTTAGTGTTTTATGGGCCTATCGAACTACACCAAGAACAACAACGGGAGACTCACCGTTCAGATTAGCCTTCGGGACTGATGCACTCATACCTATTGAGATCGGATCCCCTATACTTCGGGTCAGTTAGTATAAGGATTTGTAAAACGAGGACGGCCTACGCCTCAACTTAGATCTTTTGGAAGAGGTTAGGGAGTCAGCACTGGTATGACTATCTATTTATCAGAAGCGTACTGCCCGACACTACAATCAAAAAGTCAAACAAAGAAGGTTCGAGGCTGGAGATTTGGTACTTCAGGAATCAAAGGCATCGACCCCCCAGAACATCGGTAAATTAATACCTAACTGGGAGGGGCCTTTTGAAGTAGTGGGGGTGCCGAAGCCCGGGACTTACCGGCTTCGAGCGATGGATGCCTCTGAGGTAAAGAATGCATGGCATGCTGGAAGACTTAGGAGATATTACCAGTAAAAGCTATGTTATTCTTGCCTTTATCTATGTAATCTATGCAATTTATCAATGAAATAAATAAGAATTTCTCTTCGGGAAATGTTTATACTTCATTTAAATTCATAATGCTCTTACAAAACCGATCAGACAAACTTCAGACATAGACTGGTCAGAAAGTCATAACTGACCCAACTGATCGGTAAAAGTCCTAGGTATAAATGATCGAGAAAATCTGATCAGATAAGCCTCGGGCACAAACCGATTAGAAAGTCAGAAATGACCTAACTGATCGATAAAAGCCACAAGTATAACTGATTGATAAAGTTACAAATTCAATCAAATACGCTTCAGACATAAACTGATCAGATAGTCAAAAATGACCTAACTGATCGGTAATAGTCACAAGCACAACTAATCAGTTTAACCACTAAGAAATTTCTGTTATTTCATTCATATCCGAATGTTTTACAATTCCTGATCAGACAGGCTCCGGATACAAATACCACGAACCTAACTAATCGAGCAAGTTACAAAACTAAGAAATGAAATATTTATAAGTACAAAAATAATCTATTAAGGTGAGCCTTCATCAATTTCGGCCTCGGATTATTCATCAAAAGAGTCAAGGATAGAGGCATCCTACCCAGCAGCAGTCAGTTTTTCCCGAGCCTTCTCTCGATAAGCTTCAACCCCTTCAGCAAACTGGGTCATGATCTTATCAGTCAAGGCAGGCGATTCCTCGTATTCCTTGATGGCCAGTTGTTTAATAACGGAGCTCTCTTCTCTAAAGGTGTTATTCTCCTGAATCAACGTCCTCAATTGACCGTGTATTCCAGAGAACTTGTCCTCAACTGTATGAAGGGCCGCCTTCAGATCTTATTCTCCTCGACCAAAAGTTCTTTATCCTGGACAAGCTTCTTGGCATGACCATCGAGACCGACAAACTCTTGCTGAAGTAGAGAATGTTGTTCTTCAAGTTCGGCGACCCGACGATCAGCCTTGGTCACCTTGTTACAAGTGTCGGCATGAAGGTCTCTCTCCTTCTTCAGTTTTGAGTCTCGACCCCACAACTCAGCCTCGAGAAGCGCCACATCCGTCCTCAGTTGGGCCTCTTTCTTAGTCGCACGGGCCAAAGGCGAAATAACTCAAGTAAGGATAGCATTGGCCTGATACAAAAGGCACATCAGCCATACAAAACACAATATAAGGGCAAAGGAATAAATTTAAGGCTTTTGAGATCTCCTGACACTGAGCCTTGATATAGGATACCAGATACTCTTTGGACGAATACCCCTTGAACCGTTCGTCGTCACCAGGGAGCTTGAAGTGCTCGAACAGGTTGAAAGGGAACACTTCTGAGGGACTCTTTGGCCAACAGGTAGTCAACGTCCCTTAAGATGAACTGGCTTTAGAGGTAGGTGTTAAATTGGGGATCGGGTCAACCACCGCAATAACCAGTTCAGGACCTTCGACCAGACGAGGCTTCTTAAATCAAGGTTCGAGAGTCTAATCCTCTGTATCCTCTAAATCCTCGACCACCGTAACTATTGTAGGGGGTGGGAGTGTCAGTTTCGGCTAGGCTGAAGAAGCAGCCTTGGAGGGGGCTCGGGCAGAAGGTTTCTTTAATTTCTTCAGCAAGGCCATCTTGTCAGCCCGGTTCATCTTTAGCGCATTTTTCGTGGAGGGTACAGCTTTGGAAGATGGAAGAAGAGGACCCGATGAAGAACCGATGGAAAGTTCAACAAGGGGAATGGCTTCTATTAGTTCCTAGTAGGCACAATAGTTATCTAGAAGGGGGGGTAGAATAGATATTTAAAAAATCTTTTCATTTTAAACTTGTTAGTTAATGATGATTAAAACTTAGCGAAATTTATGTTTGTTTTAATCTCTTTTGCAAAGTAGTGGAGTTATGAGAGTGAGGCAGTTATAGCAGTTATGGCAGATATAGCAGTTATAGTATGAACATAAAAGACATTGTCATTTTAAGTGGTTCAGAGCACTTAAAGCTCCTAGTCCACTCTTCTACTCAACGAGTAGGAAATCTACTAAGGATGTCTTTTACAACTTCTGAATCACACATATTCCTTCTAGACCAACAGTCTAGGAACTTCTTAGTTCACTCTTGAACTCTACAAGTCCAGCAGACTTGGCTCTCTTACATTTCACTTAGAACTCTTCAAGTCCAGCAGACTTGGTACTCTTCTTCAGTTGATTGATAGATGTTGAGTTCTTGATGGTTGCTACTCAGTTGCTGTTTAAGCACTTATTCTAAAGAATTGAGTAGTTGGGCAAGCTTTGCAATTTCTCAGATCGTAGAGTTGAGCTTTGAGAGTTGTTCACGTTGTTTGTTCAATGCTTGCTTGCATCTCTCTCATCTGCTTGATTTACATATATGTGGTCTTGAAAACTATCTGTTGGATCCATCCGTTGAAGCATTAAATGCATTGGACTTTTCTGTTCTTTGATGGAGACATTTCTGCACATCTTCTGAAATGTATTCTGGCCCACTGACACTGCAGACTACTTTCTCACCTAACACCTAAAAAGGTGTTTTTCCCCTTACCAATGGTACTTTCCTTAGCTTCTTCAATGCGCTTCTTTGTTGCATACTAAGGATATTTCTTATGACTTTGGGACTGGTGAGTACTGCAACGTTTAGAATCCATTCCTCTTATGTTGGAGTCTGTCTCCACACAAATCATGAGGCTCGACGTTTCTGACAGACGACAGATGATACTCTACGATTCAGATCGTGGTACTCTACGATTCAGATCTTGGTAACTTGTCGCCTTGGTGCCTAGTCTGATGCTATCAGTCAACAGCACTATGATTTCTCTTAAGTCTTTGCACACTACGATCTTCGCTTGCTTGAGTTGTAAACTCTATGTTTTCGAGAGCACACTACGATCGTTGACTTGTAAACTCCACGTTTTCGAAAGTACACTACGATCGTTGAGTTGGCTCGGCAATCGTTGGGACCACTCTACGATTTTCGAAGAGGCCCTTCAAGGCAGGCACACTACGATCTTTGAAGCTCTACGTTTCTGCCTTGACTTCTGCATTATTGATCAGATTGATACACTACAATTTCCTCGAAGCCTATCTATTACATCTCAAGATCAGCCTAACAGCTTTGATCTTTCTATCTATACATTCTATTACAGAATGATACACATTAAGAGCTTAGATCAACCTAATAAATTTGATCTATCACTAAGTCCTTGTACATATATTACTTGAAGGACTTTACAAATAATCATGAGCATATACATTAAAACATTAAATCATAATATGTATTCTCCCAACAATCTCCCCCTATTTGATGTTGACATAACCAAGGAGATTTGCTGTCATGATTATTAGTGTCTAGATGCATTTGTAGGAAATTTAAACATGACTTAGTATTTCAGTGAGCAGCTAAAATTTCTAGAGAATAAGCATGAATTTATTGATGTTCAAGAAATATTGCAGTTTAGCTTTACATCAATAAGAATTTAAAGTTTCAACTTATCTCTATTTCTTTGACCTTTTCCTTGGAGGATTGGCATACTCCTCAGGCCTTCTTTTCCTGCTAGCTTCATCCCTTCTGGCTAAATCTTCCAGGTCACTTGGGCTTACCAACGGGTTGTGATCATGCCTATTCATGAATGTTGGATCTCCAATTGGCATTCTTAAGCCTGTGGTTGTAAGACCCCGAATTTTATGAAATAAAAGTATTCAATTTTTCTTATAATTACTATTCAGTAAATGGTTAAATTGATAAATGTTAAAGTTAAGGGTGATATATGAATTTTTTTTCAAAATACACAAGTGGTTATAAAATATTCATTGTTGTCGGGGAATATTCGTTTGGTCGTGGAATATTCTTTCTGTCGGGGAATATTCGTACGACGGCGTAGCCATTTGTGGACCCCATAACAGAATAACTGTCAGATGAAGATAACGACAAAAATAAGTTATTTATAAATAACGGTGTAGTTGTTACCGTTAATACTGTTGGAATACTTGGTGGTTAAAATACAGTAATACGCGTTGTTGCACAGTAGCACACGATATTGCACCAATTATTGATTTTTACGTAAGAAGACATTACTCAATAATTGTTACAGTAATTACTGTTTAGTATTTTATTTTATTGATTTAATAATTGCTACGTTGATATTTTATATTACTGTTGTTTCAATAATTATCACTACACAGTAATTTCTATTATCGGAGCAATAATTCATATTATCTGAATAATATTATTAGATAACATTATTGGCAATGTCTAGAAAGTTCTGTCTAAGGAGAGGTTTGGTCATCTAATTGCGTGCCAGTAAGGAGAGATCCTAATTGGAAAGTCCCCTCTTTCCTGGGAACTGTCTGGTTGTCAGTAATATGATTCTGTAATATTATTTGTGAATAATTAATTATTGATTTATATGATGAGGAAAATATTAATTTTATGTGGATATAGATGGAGAAAAATTTTAATGTGACAATTGTTGAAAATTAATATTTTATTTTTTTTGATAAAATAATTCATTTAAATATATTATTTTAATAATATATTAATGGTGATATTTTTACAATGAATGTGGGATATATGAATAAATGAGGAGGAAGAGTATTTTTGTTAGATTAAATGTTTAACACATGTTTTGTGTGTTGGTGGACACAATTCTTGACCGAAAATTTATTATAGACTGTAAAATCGTCCGTTTGTGGATTTTGGTCGATTTCTGTTTAGAATTTGGGAAAACTTTCTTCTGTAAAGTTGTAGAGAATTGAATTTCCTATAAAAAATAGCGAGATTCGAATTTTCTGATAAAAAAGCTATTTATTATGAATTATTGAAGTTCCGAAGTTCCCAAATAATTGATTTTTAGAAGTTTTATTTATTTTTATTAACAAAAATGTTTTTTACACTTTGGTGGGCCCCACTTACACATGTTGATGGCTGAATCCAGATTTTCAAAGGTGGGCTAAGGAAAATTTATAATTATATTATTATTTTATTAAATTTTCTGCTTTGGTGTTTTAAGCAATTTTCTATAAATAGGGTGCTTAAGTTAGAATTAAAAATTACACCAGAAACTGAAGTTTTCTCTCTATTTCTCTCTCTATATTATCGAGTGTATTCTTGTGAGTATTTTGATATCTTGAGTGTTGCTATACGGGGCAAGTTCGTTCAGCGTTATTCTAGTCAGGAGTACTGCTCTTTTGAGGTAAGGGCTAGTAAGGGATGTTATTTTATTCAAAAATGATATTATTTTCTTCAATATCATTATGCCGAAGTATTGGTTGGAAAATTTTATCAAATTTGAAACTTTTCATGTCAGGGTTACTATTCATGAGTTACTATTCACGAGTTACTATTCATGAATTACTATTCACGAGTTATTATTCACGAGTTACTATTCATGAATTACTATTCACGAGTTACTATTCATGAGTTACTATTCACGAGTTACTATTCATGGGTTACTATTCACGAGTTACTATTCATGACAAAATTGGTTTCTTTTTCTAACCAAATTATAGTTGATTTATGAATATTACTCTGAAGATTAAAACTATGTATTGATTATATTGATTTTATTATCATATATAACATTTTATAACCCTAATAATGATATTTCTCTTTGACTTGAGTGTAAAGATGGGTAGATTTTTGGTACGATCATGACTATGGGTTCTCTTTGGCCAGTAGTGCAAAGTTGAATTGTTTACTGGTATGACCATGACCATTAAATTTATAATTGAATATCTTTAGCATAAGTACAAAGGTGAAATGATCAACATGGTTATAATTATTGGTTATATAAATTCTAAAATGATTATATATTTCTTTGAGATAATAATATATTTGGCCTGTAGTGCAAATATGAACTATTGTTGGATATCTTTGGCCAGTAGTGCAAAGATGAACATGTGTTGAGATGAACATGACCAACTGGAACAAATGAATATCTTTGGCCCGTAGTGCAAAGATGAAATTATTAGTATGATTATGAACAGGAACTGTGATTTGGTATAACCATGATCTTTGATGTTTCAGGTAAAGACAAGTGATGAAAATTATCTTTATTCTGGATGAGAAGAGGAATTTAGAACTACAATTATGATTATGAGTTATACATGTGATTGTGGACAGGAATTGTTGATTGATGTTACAGGGATAAAACATTATTGGTGGACTTTTAACATAGAGAAGATAATAGACTTTATAGTCTATTTGACTCTTCTAATGGATTGCTCGTTCCGCTGCAACTATGGTTGAAAAGTTTTATCATCTACCATATGTTCTAAATCTCAGATTTAATTCTGTTGAAGGCTATTGATAACTTATTTAGCTTTAGTCATGATATTCTTTACTGGGCTAGTTGTGCTCACCCTTCTGTTTCAAAATTCCTTTCAGGTAATAAAAGTGTAGCTGGGTCAAGCGGGGGATAACAGGGGAATAGAACGGTGGTCTATAGATGTTGAGGGTGAGGTGAATTTAACTTGGAAGGGTGTTTTGCCACTATCATACCAGATGTCTAATGATATACAATCTCGTGTCATTATAAGACAGGGATGTGCTCATCCACTTGCTGAGTATCTTTACGAGCACTACCTATATAATCTTGGTGTTTGTTTGAAGTATAATTTTCAATTAGAGACAGTGGAGATAATGATATGTCAAGAGAAGACTCACCATTGGGAAGAACATGATAGTAAACTTCTCGTTTTTCTTTGGGGTCTATTGGGTCAACCAAGGATAATTCTGTGGCCATATGATATCTATCATAACCTAGATGCATGGCCTCCCATGTACGAAGGTTTCCTTGAGCACTTCCCAAAGATTCTAATTTCTAAAATAGTTTTTGACTATACCTTTATGTAAGGTGTCATTGTGACGTGCTATCCAAGGTTGGGACATGAGTCACAGTTGGTATATATTTGTATCCAAACTCACAGCATATGTGTTGTTGTATTTTGCACGACAATTGTTGTAATAAAGTTGTAGTTGTTATCTGTACTATGTATTTGGCGACTCAAAATGGGTTGGATGGAGTGGACCTATTTTGGGGGCGTCACAATGGTGGTCACACTTAGTGAGCTGGTAGTTGGCCCTTGACTTCTTAATGGCTGAGCCATCAAGACTTCCTGCTGAGCAGATCGTTGAGTCTGTTGATGAAATTGTCTTGCAGGAGGGCTTCTCGATGCTTGAACGTGAAATTGTCCTCTACCCCTTTCTTGGCTTCCTTGACCTCCTCTTCCTCTGCCTTGGCCTCCCTGTCCTTCTTGAACTCCTTTACCTTTATTCTCCCCTTTTATGTCAGCATTAAGGGTGCGAATGTCTGTAGAAAGTCGATTTACTCCTTGGACAAGCTCGTTTAGTTGGCTTTGTGTCTGAGCAATGTCCTCTGGACTTTCCTTGATCTGGACTTCAGATGTAGCTTCTTTGTTCTGGAGGGCTGTTAGAACAATGTCAGTCTGCTGTTCCTGATTTACATAAGCTTTATGGAATTCTTTGACTGAAGCTTTTAGGTTGATGATGTTCTCCAGCATAAGTTTTCATTTCAAGAACAGCCTCTCTTTGCTTGGTGGCTATCTGGAAGTGAATCTCATATATGTCCTTCATGCTTTTGAGAATTTCTTGGATAATTTTCCTCAGCTTCTTTGTAGCAGTGATCATTTGATTCAGCCAGAGATGGATGAGGTCTGAGTGAGTGTCCAAGCTTTCTTCAATGTTCTTGACCATGATCTTGGACACTTCATTCAGGTCATCTTTTGTGGGCAGATTTGGAAGAGTATCATTGGTTTGAGGATTGTTGAAAGGAGGGGATCTTTTCTAGGATTGATCTTGCAAGGAGTAGAGAGCAAGATCAATACTAAAATAGTCATTGGAGGAGGAGGATGGTATGTTTGATGGAGGGGCCTGAGTTTCTATGTTTGGAATATGTGGCTCTACGATTTCTATTTGGGACTCTACAATGGGGCTAGAGTCAGGAATCGTAGAGATGGTGGTTTATGGGAGCAATATCAAGTTGACTGCATTTGGTTCCTCAATTACAAAATTTTGGGATTCTGCAACTGGAAATTGATTTAGTGGATGAAGTATCACTTCCAACCATCGTGGGAATTCATAAAAATAGTTAAATGAGGATGATGGCAAGTGATTAACTCTGAAGAGGGTTGGAATAGACATTACCTCAAGTTTATCCATTGAGGAAGAGTTGTTAGTAAGCAACTTCTTGGCAAAGTTAAAGCTTCCTGGGTTTCCATGAGCTAGTACTGAGATGGCTGGATACTCTTTGAAGCTCCAGAACATGTGATCCCAAGAGTTGAGAATTTGAGCTTGATGGTATGGCATCATGGGTAGGTAAGAGAACATTTGATTGTAGAGAGATAGCTTTTATACCCATCTTTGCCCACACCAGTGATCACAAGGTCATCATCATCTTCTTCTTCTCTGTTCTCATTTGAGGATTCCATTATCTCAATGGTCTCTTGATAATCTTGCATTGGTTCTTCTTCATTTCTTGCAGGGACCGCTTCTTCTGCCATGGAGATATCCTGAGGCTCCCCCTTAACTTGATCATCTTCTTGTGCAATCAATAGCTCCCCCTCAAGTGGAGCATCTTCTTGAGCTTCAGGCATCTCTCCCTCAGCTGGTGTATTCTCTATCATGAGGATCTTAGGGATCTCCCCCTCAGTTGGAGCACTGTCCTCTTGACTTGCTTTGGACAGTTCCTTTGTGGCAACCATGCTCTTGTCTTCCTTCTTGAGCACTTTTTCATTTTCAAGAATGTACTTCTTGACCAGTTTTTTCCTTGATTTGCTAGGCTTAGCCACAGCCTCAGGACTTTCTTGAACCTCAGTTTTGTCCTGTTCAACAGCCACTAAGCTTGATGCAGCTACCTCCTTGCCTGACTTGCTTGGTCTGGTCTCTACGAACAGTAGAGACTATACGATTGAGGAGATTGAAGGCCTTTTGGACTTATGACAAACTTTGTTCTTCTTCAGGATCTGGGATATGGTAGCCTGATCCTCATCTGCTTCATCTTGCTGCTGCTTTCTTCTTAGCATCCTCAGAGTCTCCATATCCGAGGACTCTACAGGTATATCAGTGGTAGATCCTTTAGGTTCTTCTACCAGTCTAGCCTTTAGCTTCCTCTTGCCCTTGCTCTTTCTGGTAAGGACAGAGGGTTCTCCTTTGTTGGTTTCTTCTTCTTCGATCTCCCTGACCACAGACATGTTTCCTAGAAGATCTGAGTCCTTCAGATCCCCAGTTCTTCCACTGGATTCGGTCATCATTCGAACATACTCAGCTGGGTTCCTCTTCTAATTTTCAAACAATTTCTGGGTCATTCGTTTATTTGGGTTGATAGCTTCTCCTTCTTCATCCCCAATTTTGTCACCCAAGGCAGATTGTAGAATGATACTTATGAATCGCCCGTAGAGCATCTTCTGAGGGCTTTTTGACTTCTTCGAGTTGATGATCCACTTACCAATCCAATTGAGCAATAGGGCTCCATAGTTGAGTTGTATTCCATAACCCATGGCAGTCATGAGCTTAAGTTGTACTTCATTCACAGAGTCATGACCTGAGCTCTTGCAGCATATACATTTCCCAACTATATCGGCCAGAAATTCATACCTCTGTGGGAACTCCTTCTTCTTGTACCCTTTCATAGAGGGGAGTTTCTTGTGATGTATTCTTCTAAGTTCCTCTTGGAAGTCTACGCTGTCTATGATTGGATGCCCTTCATTTTTGAGACCTAGGGCGAGGTTGATGTCTTCGGCCTTCAGTCTGATTTCCACTTCTCTTACTCTTGTAGTGATGGTGTCGTTTTCAAACACACTGTCGACGTCGGGATTTTTAATTGTCCCTTTCTGTTACTTGTTCTTTGGTGTTCTCATTTTAGGTGAGATTTGTTTGAGAAAACAAGTGAAAAAGGTCTGACATGTATAATGTCGACGATGAACTGTTAAGAGTCGCCAGTTGGTGTTTTAAATGGTTGGACCAACACAACCGAGAAAAGGTTTACACATTGACCCAGTGATGTGACACTGCTAAACGGGTCGGTGAAACCGAGATTCATTAGGGTCCGGGGACTTGGTTATGCGGAGGGAAGGTGTTAGGCACCCCCCGACATCCGTGTTACCACGGTGACCGCATCTTTTCAAGAAACTGCTACCTGAATGTGTGTGTGTGTGTGGGTCAATGTGCTGTTATTTGGAAGTAGTGCGAGGCCTCGTTCGCACCTATATACACAGGGTTTGAATTTTATGTAAAAATTCAATTTTAAGCAAGATATGGCAGTGATGTTTTATAAAAGAGGTTTTTCAAACCCTGATGCTCAATAGTAATTGAGACCTTTTACACTCCCATTTTATTCCGTATTCGGCTGGATTGATTTTATTTGACAGATGCGAAGCATCCGTACGAAAATACTTTACAAAAAGGTGCTGAATTCCTCGTGGGTATGAGAACCATCTGAGGGAATCCAAACATCACAGATATATTTACAAGCTGCTTACAGCTGAAAAGGTCCATCACGGGAACCAAATCTAGATTCAGAGGACTGAATCTGTGATCACATGATTCCTAGGCTCACATGATGCCGCAATGGATATAAACGTAGTAAGCAGGTATATATATAAAAGCTGTAAATATATATATACATACATGATCACCAACCACGAAGCACCTCCATTGGGGGTCAGAAATATAAATATAGCTTTAAAAGCTATCAACCGCCATGGAGGAAACTCCAGGCGGGACGAAATGTAAAGAAAGCTGTAAAAACGATCAACCACCACGAAGTAAACTCCAGGTGGGACGAAATATACAGAAAGCTGTAAAAATGGTCAACCACCACGAAGTAAACTGCAGGTGGGATGAAATGTAAAGATATATATATATATATATATATATATATATATATATATATAAAAGCATATAAACGCACTGGATGTAAAATCCAGGCTCATCGAACAGAGTTCGACCAATAATATATATAATATATATATATATATATATATATATATATATATATATATATATATATATTAAAGTAGGTAAATGCTCCGGATGTAAAATCCAGGCTCATCAAACAGAATTCGACCACAGTTAATATACATATATATATATTAAAGCAGGTAAATGCTCCGGATGTAAAATCCAGGCTCATCGAACAGAGTTCGACCACAGATAATATATATAGGTGTATATATATATATATTAAAGCAGGTAAATGCTCCAGACCGAAGTCTAGGTTCATCGAACAATGTTCAACACACAGTTAATATATATATAAGTATATATATAGGAAAGCAAATAAACGCACCAAACCGAAGTTTAGGCTCAATCGAGGCATAACTCGATAATGTTAGTCAATAAATATATATATATATATATATATATATATATATATATATATATATATATATATATATATATACAGACTGGAATGAAACCACGGACCGAAGTCCGGGCAAAAGCAAGCAACACGACTCTCAACGTGTAGAAGGGTGTGTGCAAAGATGAAGAGAAGGATTCTAAAGTGTGTAAGAAGGCTTACAGTGGGCTGCCAAAGAAGACTTCTATATCTTTAGAGTGAGTAAACACAGACTTTTGTAGATACAAAAGGGCTATATATGAGCTCACAGGTGTTTAAAAGAGGAAAGTACACTGCCTGGGATGAGTGCAAAGCAAATTGGGCAGGGATTCCTCGCCATTTTCTCTTACAAAATGGCCACCCCAAGCCCTCTATTTATAGAGGGTGGAGCCGCAGGTGTAACTGCGGCTGAGCCGCAGGTGTACCAGAGGCAACCCGGGTGGGCCCGGGTTTTTTGGCTCAGGTCGTCTCGAAGTACGTGCACTCAGGCACTGTAATGTCCACTCAAACTTTTAGAAGTGCAATCCGGGCATCCGTTTGAAGTATACAGGACCTATTTCGGACCACCGTTGTCGAGAGTTGTACGATGGCATGGGATTAGAGTTTGTGCGAAGTCATTAAAGATGGGACGGTGCCCTCCGGTCTTCAAGCTTCAACTTTCATCCGTTACCCCGCACAATAGTCACTCGAGATTGATTAGTCTTGTGGGACATTATTGCGTAGATATGTTGAGGCGACGTGGCGTGACATCGTGTTGGTCAGATGACTATGTTGCCCCTCACCGGTGTTATCGTCGGATTGGGCTGATAAAGCAGACGTTGCTTAGCTTCGCTGAGATTGGACTACTGCAATTTGTTGAAGGTCCTCATTGTCATCTTTGAGGTATGTCTGTCTTCCCGATGTTATCGCCGGGCTGGTACAGTGGATCTCATTGTGAGCGCCGAGATTGAAGCTGGTTGCATTTGTAACAAGCATTTATGGGGTTATCGCCGAAATTGCCTTCCTTGGGGTTATCACCAAGGTTAGTGGCTATTCTCATGGTTGGGACTGAGACTGGATACCTCGGTGTTATCTCCGATATTAATCAGACTTCTCCGGTGTGTGTTTCGATATTATATTTGCATGCCTCGGG
The DNA here is from genome assembly GCA_016801055.1 of Panax notoginseng. Taxonomy (NCBI): domain Eukaryota; kingdom Viridiplantae; phylum Streptophyta; class Magnoliopsida; order Apiales; family Araliaceae; genus Panax; species Panax notoginseng. The sequence continues at coordinate 96,373,430 of CM029017.1, read as the reverse complement.
GTTATTTTGGAGATTGGAATTGTTACTCCCAGATTACGATTCGGGGTTGATGTTGAACTTTCGGTAGTATCCGGTACGGATCCCTCTTAAAAGATGAATCTGCTCTCCTGTAATGTTAGTGATAGGTGTACAGAAAATTTTGAGTGTCTACAGATGTCCCTCTTTATCATACTCATGCATGGCGATGCATGGGTAGGATAAAGAATCCTAGACACTTGAAATGCAACAGGATAAACATGATCCTATGGATAGCAACATGATGCAAATGTATGATGCATGTGTACGGGGTTGTAGCCCAACACGCTAGGGATGATTGCTAGCTCCCTGTTGCTTCAACTGGGGATTGGCAATGATGAACAGATTTGATGTGTAATCCGAATCTGTTAGGATGTTGATGTTGGAGTTATCACCAAATTCCTGGATAATGACTTGATCCTGCAGATGTACCTCTTTTGTGTAAGAGATCTGTGAGGATAAAGCTTGATTTGTTTGAGGATGTGTATAACATATTACATCATCTATCCTCTTTGATGACATTGACCTCTCCTGGTTAGTATCGCCAGAATATGCCAAGATTCTGTTGGGTTTACTTCTAACAGCAAATGCTGTCAGGGATGCCTGACCTTCGTTGACGTGTACTTCACCAACATGTGAATCAACGGCTGAAAAATCCTATAGGATATACTGTCAAGGCTGCTTGACCTCTGCTGACGTATGAATCAACGGAACATTGCGTTATGACCCCCGCCGGGGATCTGAGCGGTCGGGTGTGAAAACCTCGAATAGCTCTAGAGCTCTGATAGGTTTAAATCGCTATCGACTGTAATAATGTCAAGGCTGCTTGACCTTCGTTGATTTGTGTGTCAACGGATGAGCATACGTTGTAACCCCCGCCGGGGATTTCACGTTGTAACCCCCGTCGGGGATTTTTTGTGTGAAAAGATTGGGGTGACAACCTTACGTTGGCGGCATCGGACCTCTGTACGGTATTGCCGAATGTGGTATGCAAAGACTTGAATCATCGGTATAGTAAACCATGTGTTCGGGCGAATACCAATGGATGAAAAGAAAGCCACAGTTGGATCCCGAAAAACCAAGGTTTCAGGCTATTCTGCTCAATCGCGTAGCGTTTTTATCCCGGGTTTGGTCTTTTCAGCTTGTAAGAACTCCTTTGCAACTCGAACTGGACCGAGCTGGAGTGATGGGACCCGCATGGAAGTGTCGCAGGTGCACCTGCTGCAGCCGCAGATGGGCCTGCGGCCAACTGTGGATGATAAATTCTAGCTGGTTGGTCTCACAAGTCACTTTCAACTTGTTGCGCGAAGGAAAATACGTGAGCCTCTTTCAGATCTGCTGAGTTCGGGCTGCTTTCTGTAAATTCTGTCATCGTACGAGTGTTCTACACTATCCTGACATATGCCTGTATTTTCTCTCATTTCTGTATGTTGGATTTTGAGTTACCGCATGAAATGCATCTAAACACATAGTAGTGATTATGTATGCACAAACTACTAGATAAAAAATATTCAACATAGTAAATGTTAGTATTAAACCATGCAGAACATAATGATGTGAAAAAAAATTGACTTTTGAGACAGTCAAATTAGCACCTTTTCTGCTATTTTTTTTGTCCTATTTGAGGTCCAATGAGCATAAGGTAGCAAGGCAAAATACTCCTGATATTGAGGTTGGCCTGATGCAGGATGATTTTAATTTTTAATGCATATATTATGTATATGACTTTGGGGCAGGTGTGCTACTGAATGGCCACCTAGACATGCCTGTATGCATGTGGATAGTCCTATTTTCAGAGGGGACTATGGCAAAAATTTCCAAATGTAGGCATTGGGCAGTCATGCATTTTAACTCTACTATATATGTTAAAGTAAATGCATGCATGCATATAGTCATAAAATGCATTCGAGAAAGCTCCAGGTAAGGAAATATCACACCCTTTCTGAGGTAATTTGGAGACTTGTTGTCCAGATACTATGGATCTGGATCAGCCGAGCAGTTCCTATAGGACCACTTCTGGTGTACGGCGGAGGGCTTCTGAAGTACCTCGTCCCTGTTCTGTCAGACAGCCTCGACGGTTGGTGGAGGTCGTGATACGTCCTGTTCAAGTAGATGTTCCAGACGTTGAGGATGAGGAGGCGGATATTCTGATAGAGGATCCCACTCCTGTTGCACATATCCCTCGCAGGGAGCTTCCGAGCATTCAGGTGTTGCTGGGTGTTTTGGGCAGGCATCCATTGATGTATTTGCATGCTAACGAGGTATGGCGTTAGACTTTGATCTTCCTTCTTTCCTATTGATGAGGATTAAAGGGTTTTGATGTTGATCTGCATTTCATGCAGGTTCCTGGTTTTACACCGCCTCGAGGGAACTGGTTCAGCATTCACTCCATGTATCAGGCGCTTCATCCTGACTATAGAGCGGTAGTGCATGACTGAGGATTTGGGACATTCTTCTCCATCCTTTCCCGTCGTTGTCCATGGGGTTATCTCAAGGCATTATCTGAGCGATGGTTTCATCAGACTCAGTCACTCCATCAGCTAGATTGTTAGGTGATGATAACGCCTATGGATTGGCAATTTATCACAGGTATGGAGTTTGGAGGGGAACCAGTGCCTTGCATGGCAAATATTACCCCTACTGCCGTTAGATCATTATTATGAGTTTCGACGGCGGCGCTCAAAGACAGGACTGTCCGTTCAGGTACTTTGTGCGTAGATGCTATGAGCGGGCTATTGTGTGAGCCTATGCCTGATGATGTCAGAATCAGGGATCGCGTTCTGTGGCGATTGTTCTTGATGATCATTCGAGGCTGCTTCATAGCAGATAACTCTTCTACGGTATCTTTCACTTTGATCAGCGCTACATGTGATGTGGACCGTATTAGAGAGTATGATTGGGACTCCTACACCTTTGCCTATTTCCTCTGGGGCATGCGTATGCACTCACAAGGTTTGACCGAGGCTTGGCTAGGATTTTACCCATTTCTGCTGGTGAGTATTTCTCTTGTCATTTACCATGTATAGGTTAAGAGTGTTAACTGACAGCAGATGCTTGCCTTTGTGCTGGCAGTTTTGGGCCTATGAGAGGATTCCATGCTTGCATTCCGTGAGTGTGTTAGGCTTAGACACCTATCCATGAGGACGACGATGGCATCATTCGATTCTGCCAGAGGTCCCTATAGCTGAGGGATTCACTCATTGCCATATGCAGCTGGAGTTGCTGACGGCCGACACCATCACATGGCTTCCCTATTCTGGGGAACACCTGACCGTGGGTTTTGAGGATGGATACTCGACTGGAGTCGAGTATGTGATTTCCACCAGGAGAGTTCCACTTTTCACAGATGGAGGCTGGGAGCTCTATTTAGGAGAGCGTGCTATTAGAAGCATTACAGGGGAGATTCGTATACCGATCTTGCCTCCTGCCAGGCGTTATTGGCCTGTATCGCAGTCACCCGTCACTGATATCCCCTTGTTGGGGGTTGACGATTTTGCATTGGTAGAGGGTCCATGTACTCAGGAGATGTTCCATCGGTGGTGGTCCCCTCATACTATTGGAGCTCAGTCCCGCGCCACACAGTTTATGGGGGACATGGTTCCAGGATCCTTGATGATGACAGATTGGATAGCTTGTGTCTGAGATCCGACTCATATGACCCAGATTGATAGTTTGACCAGGCAGTTGGACCAGGCAAACATATTTATCCAGCATTTAGGCAGAAACCCGACAGAGGCGGCTTCATTTGATCCTTCTAGCTCCGGCGCTGGCCCCTCAGGTGACCCATTCGGTTTTGCCGACGCAGATCCTCCTCTATATAGGCCTGACATCCCTGTTGATAGAGATCCAGTGACTCAAGAGGAGTTACATCAGGTGGACAGGATTGATGATGTGGACATCGACACCATTGTCTTCTTCTGATGTATATTCTCGTTATATCTTTTGATAGGCCTCTGTTAGATATTGGGTGGCCGTGCCCCATTCTCGCTATATCTTTTGATAGGCCTTTGTTAGATATTGGGTGGTTGTGCCCCATTTCCTTGTATTTGTAGCTGTACAGAGATGATGTATTAGATGATGATATACTTAGAAATGTATGCACTATTTTTTTTCATTCTCTATATCATATTGCCATCTATTATCTATTATGCATGTATCATGTTATGCATATGTATGTATGTCCAGAGATATTTGGTATTGACCCCTGGATGGTCTTATGACACGGCCCGCACAGATGTCTTCTTTGACAGTTAGCCGAATAGATCATACCCCACTGTCAGTGGTGGCATCGGGTATGCGATCGAGGTATGATAGCATGTCACCACCAGACAGGGTGACTATAGATCATTTATTGCAGCATACCATGACCTTTTTGACTTTTCAAGTTCCCGTAGGATTTGTGGACGGGATGATAGAGCATTGGCTACCAGATAGGCAGGTATTCTGATTCGGCACCCATGAGCTGACTCCTACTCTGGAGGAGTATGCACGTTTAACGATGCTGCCTTTAGACAGACCTTGCGTGCATCTGGCTTTGGGAGACATGAGCAGACGATTCATGACTCTCACAGGATTGAGGCACAGAGTGGTACAGGATGAGTTGACATCTGGCCACGTGATATCCTAGCATTTTTTGTACGACAGATTTGGCTTGGAGGATAGCTATTCACGACATTTCGGGGATTTCACCACACCGGAGGCTCATTGGCGCTTGGCCAGAGGTGACGTATTGATGCTATGTGTATTGTCATATGTGTATATGCCGCGGTATATGGATGAGATAGATATAGGCGTTATCATGGTCGTGAGAGCTCTCAGGGAGGGTCGTACCATTATACCTATGATTATAGCAGAGACCCTGCGGTCGGCATCATATTGTTGCACGTATCCTACAGGAGTGTTCACAGGTAGCTCAATCATGCTATATGTGTGGTTCATGTCACACTTGAGACCGATTGGCACTTTTAGACGGCATGGGTACTGCTTCACCCATGATGTAGCTATGTCATACTCTTTTCAGCCATCAGAGTGTATAGATGCTCTGTCCTGGTCCATATTCTTGGCAGATATCAGAGATCCATTCAGCATATTGTCGTGTTCGGGGCTTAGCTCACCATACAGCTTCATTACTCATGCTCCGGGCATGGACTATCTCCCTCTGGCTGGTTTGAGGGGAGTGACCACTTATCACCCATTGGCCGTGATGTCACAGTTCGACCAGTTCAAGGATTTTCATCCTTTTGAGGGGGCGAAGGTCAGCGTTCAGCTTCTCGGTACCTCTCTACAGAGGACCGATCTCGAGTATACGCCTATTGGGATCGACGTGAGATAGCAGCTTTTTCTGTCAGTCATCCTGGTTATTCCGCAGAGTATTCCGCGTGGATGGAGACAGAGATTTTATCGGCTGCAGCAGTATTTGCAGTACCGGAGAGCGAGTTAGATGATATAGAGCCCATGGAGGACATTGATACCTACATCGAGGAGGAGCCTACTACTGGGTTGCCAGCATTTCTTTCGGATTCTCCTAGTACCAGTACTGTTGTGATTCAGCACTCGGCACAGTACTTAGAGCAGAGTCTTCATCTGATGACCTTTGAGAGAGATCAGATTCGATCTATGATGTCGACTTCTCTTGATGGGAGGGAGGCCGCTCTATTGGAGAGAGACGAGGCCTTGGCTCGTAGAGATGCCGCCGTCGTTGAGCGGGATGAGGCTATATCAGCCAGAGATGCAGTGATAGTTGAGCGGGATATCGCCATATTTACCCGGGATGTAGCCGTCACAGATAGTACTGCAGTGAGGTCTCTTACCACTGGCATGATCGCAGAGATGAGCGCATATATTGATGATCATATGGTCACCATGCAGATGGCTACAGATCTGTTGGGTTGTATGGATATTCTCATACAGGAGACCACAGCTTTACCTCCATCTTCTGAGAGGGGCGCCATGTTGGGCTTGTTAGCTCGCATATACCCTGACTTGTAGGTGGTCTTGTATTTTCCTGCACGGACTAGCTTAGCCATTTTGTCATGTACAGTTTACATTGTGTATATCAAACAGCATTATATATATGACGGGGAAATATATTTTTGATCACTTCCCTTTTAGATATGCCTTCATGCTTGCTTGATATTTTGTCTACTGCTTCAGGGCTTGTGATCGTGATGTATTCTGAATTCCTTCTCGGTGGATGGACATTGAGTTGTCTCTGGATAGTTCAGAATGGATCATCGATCTGTATGTATCCCTACCATCTCTCGGTGTCTTGGGACTGGTTTCTGTATGGAAATGAGGAGAGGAGTGTGGCTTTCCTCTCTGAGATTGACCGCACCACAGATGGTCGCCAACACTTCTATTCAGGAGAATCCTAGTTAATTCCATCTCTTATGGATTGGTGTTGCTCTTCGAGGTACAACCGCCGCTTAGATGGTCGCCGAATCTCCTATGTATGAGGAGTTCAGCTAATTCTATCCCTTTGGTCTGAAGCCAAATGAAATGTAGTGGATTGAAGGATGATCCCAGTACCAACTGACAAGGGTTTGTGTTTTGGTAGGGGGTTAGACCGCACCATGAATGGCTGCCTACGTACTCCTATTGAAGAGGAGATCAGGTCTGCGTAGTTCGAACCTGGTGTAAGAGGTTCAACGCTGTATGTGGCAGAAATGGTGTAGAAATGTTTTTGTTGTTTTTGTTTTATTGCGACCGGGCCATATGAAATGGTTGCCTACGTACTCCTATTGAAGAGGAGATCAGGTCAACGTAGTTCGCCCCTTAGGGCGAGATGAAAAGTGTAATCCCATGTGCAGGTCAGAGTGCGAGGAGGAGAGAGATTAATCCTAGGTTGAGGATAAACTGCAGGTGAAAAGTTTGATCCCATGTATGGGTAGCCAAACTGTATACGCAAGAGGTTCAATCCACGGTGGGATGACCTAAGTTGTAGGTACGCAAAGGAGAAAGCCAGGCTGCTGGCTTGAAAGGTACGTTTCCCTGAGGGGCAAAGTGTAGCAAAGTTGTTTGTGGTAAAGGTTTAAAGAATCGGAATGACTGGTGACCTGATGGTCTACCACCAGAATATTACTTGATGGTAACTTCAGACATAGTACCATTTCACGGCGTCTGAGTTGATGAGTTGCAGAAATTCATCGCCGTCCATTTCTTACAATCTGAGAGCGCCATCTGTCAATACTTCCTTGACAATAAACGGGCCTTCCCAGTTAGGAGCGAATTTTCTCTTGGACTGATCTTGGTTGTCCAGGATTTTCTTCAAAACCAAATCATGTTATCTGAATTGCCGTAGCCGGACTTTTTTGTTATAGGATCGGGTGATCCTTTGCTGATATAACTGACCATAGAAGATAGCCGCGGTTCGCCTTTCGTCTATTAGACACAATTGGTGATACCTATCTTGTACCCAATGGTCTTTATCCAACTGAACGTCTATCAATACTCTAAGGGATTCCATCTCAACTTCTATGGGGTGCACTGCTTCCATCCCATAGGTTAATGCCTAGGAGGTTGCCCCAGTGGAAGTGCGCATTGAGGCTCTGTAGGCTAACAGAGTTAGAGGCAATAGGCAGGCCAATTTTTGTGAATGGCGGACATCTTTTGCATAATCTTCTTGATATTTTTGTTAGCCGCTTCAACAGCACCATTCATCTTCGGACGATAGATGACTGAGTTGGGGTGTTTAATGTTGAATTTACTGCATAATTCCCCCATCATTTTGTTATTGAGGTTCTTGGCATTATCGGACACAATCACCTCTGGTTGTCCATATCGACAAATGACATTGTTTCTGATGAAAGCAATGATGACTTCTTTAGTAACCCTGGGGAAGGAGGCTGCTTCTACCCACTTGGTGAAGTAGTCGATCATGGTGAAGATAAATCGATGACCATTACTGGCTTTAGGCTCAATGGGCCCGATAACGTCCATTCCCCACATTGAGAAGGGCCAAGGTGAACTCATATTGTGAAGTTCCCGTTGAGGGGCGTGTATAGTATTCCCATTAATCTGGCACTGATAGCATCTCTTGACATGGTCATTGCAATCAGCTTTGAGAGATAGCCAATAATGTCCCGTCCTGAGGACTTTCTTAACAAGGAGGGGGCCACTCATGTGGGGCCACAGACTCCGCCAAGGATTTCATCCATAAGCCTTTGGGCTTGATCTTTGTCTAAACATCTGAGGAGACCTAATCCTGCATCTCTTTTGTAGAGCGCATCTGCACTCAGGTAGAATTTTATAGCAAATCGATGGATCCGCCTTTTCTCAGTCGGGCTCGCCTCAGCTGGTGTAGATCCATCTCGCAGATATTCCTTTATATGTTGATACCAAGGATGTTGGATGGGAGGTAGCTCATCTGATACTTCTCCAACGTAATTCCCGTAGGCTGGGGCCTTGTGCAAGGAAATTGTGACGCTTGGCAAGTGTTCTTTGTCTGATATGTGAATCAAGGAGGCCAAAGTCGCTAACGCGTCTGCGAAATCATTCCTATTACGAGGAATGTGTAGAAATGATATTTCTTCGAATCCCAAAGCCATCTTTAAAACCTGCCGATGGTAAGGCAGCAAATGTAGTTCCTTGGTTTGATAGATTCTGGTGGATTATCTGATTACCAACTCCGAATCTCCAAGGACAATTAACCGCCTGATGCCCATTGAATGGGCAAGTTTTAGCCCCATAGGACAGCCTTCATACTCAGTCGTATTGTTGGTGCTGACAAACTGTAATTTGACGGCGACGGGATATTGCCTCCCCCGTATCAGATACTAGAACTGCTCCAGCTCTAGAACCTTCCATATTAACAGCTCCATCGAAATACATCTTCCACGTTTGGCGTGTATCGTACTGATGGTGTTGCTGAATTGTCATTACTCCTTCATCAGGGAAGTATGTCTCCAAAGGTTTGAAATCCCCTGATGGTGCGACGGCCAGTTGATCCGCAATTCCTTGACCTTTGATGGACTTTTGAGTCACATATACGATGTCAAATTGTTGTAGGATCAACTGCCATCTGGACAGTCGACAATTCAGTATGGGTTTACTGAATACGTACTTGAGAGGATCCACGCGGGATATGAGATGGGTTGTGTGACCATGGAGATAATGTTGTAACCTCATGGCAGCCCATGCTAAATCACAACACATCTTTTCGATCAGAGTGTACTTGTGTTCACTGCTGCTGAATCTTTTGCTGAGGTAATAGATAGCTCGTTCTAGGCCTCTATCGTCTTTCTGTCCCAGCATGCAGCCCATGGCATTGTCACTTACGGACAGATACATAAACAGGGGAACATCATCCCTGGGTGGTACCAAGATGGGAGCTTTGATTAGCTATTTCTTGATTGTAAGGAAGGCATTCTGGCACTCCTCATTCCATTTCGTGGAAGAGTTCTTCCTTAATAGCTTGAAGATTGGCTCACAGGTTGCTGTGAGTTGGGAAATAAATCTGCTAATGAAGTGTATTCTTCCCAAAAATCCCCGTATTTCATTTTCTGTCTGAGAAATGGGCATTTCAGTGATGGCTTGGATTTTGGCAGGATCCTGCTCTATCCCTTTGTGGCTGACTAGAAATCCTAGCAACTTGCTTGATTTAACACCAAAGGCGCACTTAGCTGGATTCAACTTCAAGTTGTACTTACGCAACCTGTTGAACAACTTCCTGAGATGGTCTATATGGTCATCCTCCTTCCGGGACTTGACAATAATGTCATCCATGTAGATCTCGATCTCTTTATGCATTAAGTCATGGAAAAGAGCCATCATAGCTCGTTGATAGGTAGCTCCAGCATTGATGAGGCCGAATGACAACCGTCTATAGCAAAAAGTTCCCCAAGGAGTGATGAAAGTAGTTTTTTCACGATCTTCCTCGGCAACCATGATCTGATGATACCCCGCAAAGCAATCTGCAAAGGAGTACATGTCGTATTGCACAGTATTGTCAATGAGAATGTGGATAAATGGCACGGGAAAGCTATCTTTTAAGCAAGCTTTGTTCAAGTCCCGGTAATCCACACAAACTCGCACCTTCCTCCAGGTTTAGGTACGGGCACGATGTTGAATATCCACTCAGGATATGTAGACACCATTATGATGCCAGCTTGAAATTGTTTCACAATTTCTTCTTTCACCTTTAAACTCCATTCAGGTTTCAATCGCCGAAGCTTTTGCTTGACTGGTTTGAATCCCTCTTTGATGGGAATACGATGAAGGACAATGTCAGTGGACAAACCCACCATATCCTCATGAGACCATGCAAACACATCCTGGAACTGGGTTAGTAGCATACCCATGTCATTCCGTTGGTTTGGGGTAAGGTCTGAACCAATCTGGATTAACTTAGGGTTTTCTAAGGTTCCGAGATTGAAAGGAGTGGTTTGATCAAGGTTGGGTTTAGGTTTATCTTTGACCCATTCTTGAATTTCTGGAGGCACCTCAATGTCATCCGGTATATCCACCAAGGCTGAATTCATCTCTACATCAAAGGTACAATCCTTGTGGAGAAGAGGCACCGTATCAGCAAATACAGGCACATCTAAATTCAGAGTCCTGAAACAAAATATGCTTTCACTTAGTATATATGAAATGTGTTGATCATGCACTGTGTTAGCATATACTGGCAAAATAAACCGCTAATACTGTACAGAAAAGTAAGCAGTTATTATATCTACATTCTGCCCGCTTTACCCTTGACGATCAATGCAAGGAATGTTGTTCCAATTGGCAAGAGCAAATTCCGGGTGAACCGCAGTGGTAAAGGGATTATCATCATCTTCCCTGTCCCGAATGATAGCCATTACGTCTGGGCAATCATCGTCTGGGGTGTATCTGTTGGTATGCTCATCATGAACGATGATGCGTATGCCGGACATCATCCTGATGGCATCTTGCTTGATTCTTCGTTCCTCTTCCTCCACTGCGGGATCTAGAACAAAGATTTCTTTCTCCTTCACCGGTACCGGCTTGGGAAATAACATCGTCATTATATTGACTGGCACCTTTACGGGAGGTTGTGCGGACTCAGAGCTTGAAGGCGAAGCTAAACGCCGCATGGTTGAAGCTACAGGAATCTGCTGATGCTTATGAGGATTCCTGTGACTAGAGCTGGTAGAATAGCCTAGTCTAGCTGTCCCAATTTACTGGGTTAAGTGAATAGGATACTTGACACCCTGGCAATCTTACCCAACCCTTGTCCCGGTTTATGACCCAACGACATCATTTCTTGCGTGGCCGACATTACCTCGGCAGAAATCTGGGGTTCGGGCAGTGGCGTTCCAATAGCATGGTATTGGGTATTGCTTATTTCCAAAGCATGAAAACTAATTGGCTCAACATCCTTATTGGCATTGATGAGTGACATGTCCCCGTGCTGAGGAAACTCCAGTTCAGCGTTGACTGTGGCCAGGCTATTGTTGATGATATATTTCAACTGTTGGTGAAGAGTGGAGGGGATTGCCCCTTCCATGTGAATCCATGGTCGTCCCAAGAGCAGGTGGTATCCCGAATCTATCTTGAGCACATGGAAGGATACGTAGAATGTATAAGGACCAATCTCAATTGGTAGCTCAACTACTCCGACCGAGTTACGGCGGGCTCCATCAAAAGCTTTGATGATGGTATGGCTACTCCGAATTCGATTGGGATTGATATTCATCTTCACCAAGGTAGCATATGGGCATATATTCAGAGAGAAACCTCCATCTATTAAAACTCCCGCCACCATATATCCGGAGGACAAGACCGCAATGTGCAACGGTTTGCAATGACCGGTCCCTTCGGGCGGTATGTCATCATCAGTGAAGGATATCACATTGTTGTTAAAAATGTGATCAACCAGAAGTTAAAACTTTTCCGTATCAACTGATGTCGGTAGATAGGCTTCTTCTAAAACCTTTAACAAGACCTTCCGGTGATTCTCGGAGGTTAGGACCAAGTCTAAGATTGATATCTGTTGTGGAGCTTCTTTCAAGCTTAAAACCACCTTGGCTTCGTTATGACCCATAGTGCAGAGGAAATTTTCAATCTTCTCAATGGGCACTTTCCCCTTAGACTTGATGATAGGCTTCGTTACCCGTTGGGGATGATACAGTGGATTCTCCTTCGACACTGCAGCAGTTATATGCGAAGTGGATCCTTCACCTTCTCCATAATTCCATAGAACTGCGCGCAAGCTAACAATAGGATATTGTGCTCTGTACGGCAAGTTGATTGGCTCGGGAGCGGCCACTTTCAAAGGATTGTTGATTCCCTTGAGTTGAATTATTGGCATGACAAGTGATTTGTTAACCCCATCATTTTCAGTGGATATGACTGCTACTACACTCTTCCACTTAGTAGGACACGAATCCTCACTTTCCTGTAACACAGTGTCGTTATCTGCCAGACGCAGTACGCCACTGTCGATTAAATTTTGAATAAGGTGGCGGAGTGCCCAGAATTCTTTTGTGCTGTGACCGCGAGATTGAGAATGATATTGACATACTCTCTCAGAATTGTATCATCCTGATTGGGGGTTGATTGGAGGTAGAAGGGAACTAATCCTTCCTTCATTGATTAACATATGAAGGATTTCCTCCATAGGTTGGCCCAAATATGTGAATTCCCTTTTGTTGGAAAAATCCCGATGGGCCTTAGCATTCGCTCTCTTCGTCACTTTGTCTTCCAGCATTTCATTTTCTGAAAGTGAAGAGGGAATATTCATGACAATAGGTAGGAGACTGGCATGCTCCTGGATGATTAGCTGACGAGTCACTTGATGCTGATAAGTCACCAGTTCCGCCAATTGCTCAATTTGTTTACATAGAGCTTTCATCTTTCGTTCCATTGTGAATTGGAACTTAGCATAATCCCATCTGTCATCACCATCTTTGGGGGTCTAGGTGGATTCACAACTAAAATTGGAACTCTATCCGCTGCTCCAATTGATCATGTTGACCTCTTCTTCCTTGTGTTGAGGAAGAGGGTTATCTTGAACGTGAGGTTGATCGGGTTTGGTGACCACAATTTCACCGTTGTCTATCAGGTCTTGGATTTTGTGTTTCAAGGCCCTACAATCCTAAGTATCATGTCCAGGTGCCCTGGCATGATAAGCACATTTCCGAGCAGCATTAAAACCCCGACCATTAGGGCTGGCTGGTGGAAGAAGATGCGTGATTTTCTTCTGTGTTGTTAGAAGATTGAGAATGTTCTCGAGGGTGTCCCCTAAGGGTGTGAATACTCGAGGTCATTTGACTTCTCCACCTTTTGGTACTGGAGGGTTTGAAGACTGTGCTTGAAAAGGAGTGTAATTTCTCCTCTGGATAGGCATGTTTTGACTGCCTTTTTGACCATGTAGTATCAGGAAAACATCCTCTTCTTTTTTTTTATGTACCCTCCGGGGGTTATTCCCATAATTTCCAGATTGGATGTGATCAGCAATCGCTTTGAGTGCAGCTAGGTCTTGAATCTTTCCAGATTTCAATCCCATTTCAGCCATCTCCCCATGTTTGACCATTTCAGAAAATGGTTTGTCGATGCCAACTAAAACTCTTTCATAGAAAGTTGCTTCTTGTATGTCTATGAAAGTCATGACCATCTCTGATTCTGTCATGGAAGGACTAACTTGGGCAGCCAGGCGTCTCCACCTCTGAGCATACTCTCTGAAAGACTCATTAGACTGTTTCTTGATCTTGGTAATTTGATACCGATCAGGAGCCATTTGAGATTGAAAGTTGTATTGGGTGAGGAAAGCGTGTGCTAGCTCTTCCCAACTATGGATCTTTGAATTGTCTAATCTTATGTACCACGAACGGGCTTCTCCAGTTAGACTTTTTTGGAACAGTTGCATTCTGAGTTTTTCATCCTCTGCATAAGATCCCAATTCTCCAACATACACCTTTAGATGTGTGTAAGGATCTCCTAACCCGTCATATTTTTCAAAGTCAGGAGTCTTAAATTTTTCTGGATAATGAATACCAGGGAAAATACACAAATTAACATATGAAACACTCCCGTGTGTTCCAATTCCTTTCATAGTACGAAGAGTCTCTTCCATTTGGAGGACTTTCTTTTTGATGTCACCGGTGTCTGGATCTCAAGTGGGATGGGCAGCATCATGAGTTTTGTTGGTCGGATCCACCTGCAGTTCAGGTATTGTAACGACCTGGGTTCCTCCTTGTGTGGAGGATTCAGCATGTACGGGTATTTTTTGACCCTGTGTAGACTGGGGTAATTCTTTTAGTAGAACAGTTAAATCTATAATCTGTTTGCTTAATCTGTCGAATTCTTTGCGAGAAACTGGATTAAGTTCAGTCTGGTCGGATGACGACATGATTGATTGTAGGTCTGTTGCCTTTTTGGACTTTGAATAGGTGGTAGGTCCGATTGATTCCCTGCAAAACACTTGCATAGTTTAGTCTTTAGGGTGGATAATAACATGCTATGCGATGTGTCCAGTTTAGGAATTTTATCCTGCAAAACGGATGTCAGCTGTTTGTAGCATGTATGTGTACACATTTCTTCATATTTCTTCAATGTTCTTGACCATGATCTTGGACACTTCATTCAGGTCATCTTTTGTGGGCAGATTTGGAAGAGTATCATTGGTTTGAGGATTGTTGAAAGGAGGGGATCTTTTCTAGGATTGATCTTGCAGGGAGTAGAGAGCAAGATCAAGACTAAAATAGTCATTGGAGGAGGAGGATGGTATGTCTGGTGGAGGGGCCTGAGTTTCTATGTTTGGAATATATGGCTCTACGATTTCTATTTGGGACTCTACGATGGGGCTAGAGTCAGGAATCGTAGAGATGGTGGTTTATGGGAGCAATATGAAGTTGAATGCATTTGGTTCCTCAATTACAAAATTTTGGGATTCTGCAACTGGAAATTGATTTAGTGGAAGAAGTATCACTTCCAACCATCGTGGGAATTCATAAAAATAGTTAAATGAGGATGATGGCAAGTGATTAACTCTGAAGAGGGTTAGAATAGACATTACCTCAAGTTTATCCATTGAGGAAGAGTTGTTAGTAAGCAACTTCTTGGCAAAGTTGAAGCTTCTTGGGTATCCATGAGCTAGTACTGAGATGGCTGGATACTCTTTGAAGCTCCAGAACATGTGATCCCAAGAGTTGAGGATTTGATCTTGATGGTATGGCATCATTGGTAGGTAAGAGAACATCTGATTGTAGAGATAGCTTTTATACCCATCTTTGCCCACACCAGTGATCACAAGGTCATCATCATCTTCTTCTTCTCTATTCTTATTTGAGGATTCCATTATCTCAATGGTTTCTTGATAATCTTGCACTGGTTCTTCTTCATTTCTTGCAGGGACCTCTTCTTCTACCATGGAGATATCCTGAGGCTCCCCCTCAACTTTATCATCTTCTTGTGCAATCAATAGCTCCCCCTCAAGTGGAGCATCTTCTTGAGCTTCAGGCATCTTCCCCTCAGCTGGTGTATTCTCTATAATGAGGATCTCAGGGATCTCCCCCTCAGCTGGAGCACTGTCCTCTTGACTTGCTTTGGACAGTTCCTTTGTGGCAACCATGCTCTTGTCTTCCTTCTTGAGCACTTTTTCATTTTCAAGAATGTACTTCTTGACCAGCTTTCTCCTTGATTTGCTAGGCTTAGCTACAGCCTCAAGACTTTCTTGAACCTCAGTTTTGTCCTGTTCAACAGCCACTAAGCTTGATGCAGCTACCTCCTTGCCTGACTTGCTTGGTCTGATCTCTACGAACAGTAGAGACTATACGATTGAGGAGATTGAAGGCCTTTTGGACTTATGACAAACTTTGTTCTTCTTCAAGATCTGGGATATGGTAGCCTGATCCTCATCTGCTTCATCTTGATGCTGCTTTCTTCTTAGCATCCTCAGAGTCTCTATATCAGAGGACTCTACAGGTATATCAGTGGTAGATCCTTGAGGTTCTTCTACTAGTCTAGCCTTTAGCTTCCTCTTACCCTTGCTCTTTCTGGTAAGGACAGAGGGTTCTCCTTTGTTGGTTTCTTCTTCTTCGATCTCCCTGACCACAGACATGTTTCCTGGAAGGTCTGAGTCCTTCAGATCCCTAGTTCTTCCACTGGATTCGGTCATCATTCGAACATACTCAGCTGGGTTCCTCTTCTAATTTTCAAACAATTACTGGGTCATTCGTTTATTTGGGTTGATAGCTTCTCCTTCTTCATCCCCAATTTTATCACCCAGGGCAGATTATAGAATGATACTTATGAATCGCCCGTAAAGCATCTTCTGAGGGCTTTTTGACTTCTTCGAGTTGATGATCCACTTACCAATCCAATCGAGCAATGGGGCTCCATAGTTGAGTTGTATTCCATAACTCATGACAGTCATGAGCTTAAGTTGTACTTCATTCACAGAGTCATGATCTGAGCTCTTGCAGTATATACATATCCCAACTATATCGGCCAGAAATTCATACCTCTATGGGAACTCTTTCTTCTTGTACCCTTTCATAGAGAGGAGTTTCTTGTGATGCATTCTTCTAAGTCCCTCTTGGAAGTCTACGCTGTCTATGATTGGATGCCCTTGATTTTTGAGACCTAGGGCGAGGTTGATGTCTTCGGCCTTCAGTCTGATTTCCACTTCTCTTACTCTTGTAGTGATGGTGTCGTTTTCAAACACACTGTCGACGTCGGGATTTTTAATTGTCCCTTTCCGTTACTTGTTCTTTGGTGTTCTCATTTTAGGTGACATTTGTTTGAAAAAACAAGTAAAAAAGGTCCGATATGTATAATGTCGACGATGGACTGTTAAGAGTCGCCAGTTGGTTTTTTAAATGGTTGTACCAACACAACCGAGAAAAGGTTTGCACATTGACCCAGTGATGTGACACTGCTAAACGGGTCGGTGAAATCGAGATTCATTAGGGTCCGGAGACTTGGTTATGCGGAGGGAAGGTGTTAGGCACCCCCCGACATCCGTGTTACCACGGTGACCGCCTCTTTTCAAGAAACTGTTATCTGAATGTGTTTGTGTGTGGGTCAATGTGCTGTTATTTGGAAGTAGTGCGAGGCCTCGTTCGCACCTATATACACAGGGTTTGAATTTTATGTAAAAATTCAATTTTAAGCAAGATATGGCAGTGATGTTTTATAAAAGAGGTTTTTCAAACCCTGATGCTCAATAGTAATTGAGACCTTTTACACTCCCATTTTATTCCGTATTCGGCTGGATTGATTTTATTTGACAGATGCGAAGCATCCGTACAAAAATACTTTACAAAAAGGTGTTGAATTCCTCGTGGGTATGAGAACCATCTGAGGGAATCCAAACATCACAGATATATTTACAAGCTGCTTACAGCTGAAAAGGTCCATCACGGGAACCGAATCTAGATTCAGAGGACTGAATCTGTGATCACATGATTCCTAGGCTCACATGATGCCGCAATTGATATAAACGCAGTAAGCAGGTATATATATAAAATCTGTAAATATATATATATATACATACATGATCACCAACCACGAAGCACCTCCATTGGGGATCAGAAATATAAATAAGGCTTTAAAAGCTATCAACCGCCACGGAGGAAACTCCAGGCGGGACGAAATGTAAAGAAAGCTGTAAAAACGATCAACCACCATGAAGTAAACTCCAGGTGGGACGAAATATACAGAAAGCTGTAAAAATGGTCAACCACCACGAAGTAAACTGCAGGTGGGATGAAATGTAAAGATATATATATATATATATATATATATATATATATATATATATATATATAAGCATATATATATATAAGCATATAAATGCACCGGATGTAAAATCCAGACTCATCGAACAGAGTTCGACCACAGTTATTATATATAAGTATATATATATATATATATTAAAGCAGGTAAATGCATCGGATGTAAAATCCAGGCTCATCGAACAGAATTCGACCACAGTTATATATATATATATATATATATATATATATATATATATATATATATATATATATATATTAAAGCAGGTAAACGCTCCGGATGTAAAATTCAGGCTCATCGAACAGAGTTAGACCATAAATAATATATATAAGTATATATATATTAAAGCAGGTAAACGCTCCGGACCGAAGTCTAGGCTCATCGAATAAAGTTCGACACACAGTTAATATATATAAGTATATATATAGGAAAGCAAATAAACGCACCAAACCAAAGTTTAGGCTCAATCGAGGCATAACTCGATAATGTTAGTTAATATATATATATATATATATATATATATAATATATATATATATATATATATATATACAGACTGGAATGAAACTACGGACCGAAGTCTAGGCAAAAGCAAGCAACATGACTCTCAACGTGTAGAAGGGTGTGTGCAAAGATGAAGAGAAGGACTCTAAAGTGTGTAAGAAGGCTTACAGTGGGCTGCCAAAGAAGACTTCTATATCTTTAGAGTGAGTAAACACAGACTTTTGTAGGTACAAAAGGGCTATATATGAGCTCACAGGTGTTTAAAAGGGGAAAGTACACTGCCTGGGATGAGTGCAGAGCAAATTGGGCAGGGCTTCCTCGCCATTTTCTCTTACAAAATGGCCACCCCAAGCCCTCTATTTATAGAGGGTGGACCCGCAGGTGTACCAGAGGCAACCCGGGTGGGCCTGAGTTTTTTGGCTCAGGTCATCTCGAAGTACGTGCACTCAGGCACTGTAATGTCCACTCGAACTTTCAGAAGTGCAATCCAGGCATCCGTTTGAGGTATACAGGACCTATTTCGGACCGCCGGTGTCGAGAGTTATACGATGGCATGGGATTAGAGTTTGTGCGAAGTCATTGAAGATGGGACGGTGCCCTCCGGTCTTCAAGCTTTAACTTTCATCCGTTACCCCGCACAATAGTCACTCGGGATTGATTAGTCTTGTGGGACATTATTGCATAGATATGTTGAGGCGATGTGGCGTGACATCATGTTGGTCAGATGACGATGTTGCCCCTCACCGGTGTTATCGCCGGATTGGGCTGATAAAGCAGATGTTGCTCAACTTCGCTGAGATTGGACTGCTGTAATTTGTTGAAGGTCCTCATTGTCATCTTTGAGGTGTGACTGTCTTCCCGATGTTATCGTCGGGCTGGTACAGTGGATCTCGTTGTGAGCGTCGAGATTGAAGCTGGTTGCATTTGTAACAAACATTTCCGGGGCTATCGCCGAAATTGCCTTCCTTGGGGTTATCACCAAGGTTAGTGGCTATTCCCATGGTTGGGACTGAGACTGGATACCTCAGGGTTATCTCCGAGATTAATCCGTCTTCTCCGGTGTGTGTTCCGATATTGTATCTGCATGCCTCGGGGTTATTTTCGAGATTAGAATTGTTACTCCCAGATTGCGATCCGGGGTTGATGTTGAATTTCCGGTAGTATCCGTTACAGATATGAATCGTCTTTCAAGGTTCCCTCTTAAAAGACGAGTCTGCTCTCCTGCAATGTTAGTGACAGGTGTATAAAAAATTTCGAGTGTCTACACACACCATTCCGGTAGAACTCTTTCACTAACATGGGATAGATCAATGTGTCTGTGCTCAAGGCTTCTTCGAGACCTGCCTTCTTCAGTAAGGCCAGAATCTTGTGGAACTTGGGTTGAGCAATTTTAAACTCGTCAAAATAGAGTTTGTAGCCTGAGATAACACTGGAAGATGCCATTGATTTTCTAGCTGAAAGTGAGATTTGACTGAACTTTCTTCTGATTTTGGGTTTCTGCTTTGAGAGAGGATGAGAGAGATGATCTTTTGAACTTCTGATTTCAAAAATACGATTTCAAATAGTACATGTAACTTCCCTCTCTCATTTTTTCTTAGTGGGACAGGTGTCGACTTTTGCTTGGCTCTACGACTTTGACTGATAGGGATTGTACTGATTTGCCCTTGGCTCCTGCAGAGCTGAGGTGTCCTTAGGGAGGACTACGATCGTTGAGGTAGTTTTGTGATCGTTGAGTGCTTTTCATTTGTCGAGTCTGATCTACGATCGTCGAGTCTGTCCAGCATTTGTCGAGTCTGATCTACGATCGTCGAGTCTGTTCAGCAACCGTCGTGTCTGATCTATGATCGTCGGGTCTGTCCAGCATTTGTCGTGTCTGATCTATGATTGTCGAGTCTATTCAGCATTCGTTTTGTCTGATCTACGATCGTCGAGTCTAACCGGATCTTTGTAATAAGTTTTTGACATAGCATTCTTTTAAGGTAACTCAGGAAGGGCCAACCTCTTGGAGTGAGTCAAGGGTTAGGTTTGTTCCTGAGGCGCTTATTAGAGGGATTGCTATGTTTTGAAGCTTATCATCACAAGATGCACTCTTGATTTGTTGATGGGGCTTTTGTCATCGTTGAGTCTGCACTACGATGGTTGAGTCTTTGCTACGATCGTTGAGGTGGTTTTGTCTCTTCAACTCTACGATCGTGGACTTCCCTTGATCATGTCTACGATTTTGAGTTTAGCCTTTGTATCTGTTATGGTTAGCACAATCTAGAGCATATATTTTATGGTTAACTTATTAAATCTAGATTCATCTAAAGGTTTTATAAAAACATCAGCAAGTTGATTCAGCTTCTGCAGTTGAAGTAGACACTGAGTTTTGCTTTTTGCTAAACCAGGACACAAGTCTATTTCCTAGCAATTGACAGGTGTCACTGGTACTCTTTCTATCTATTTTGTATCCTGCAAAATCAGCATATATGTATCATGTTAGTTCAAATGAGGATTCCTTGGGGTACCAAAGCCCCACGTAAGGTGTACCCTTGAGATACCTGAAGATCCTCTTTACAACAGATAAATGTGACTCTTTAGGGTTAGCCTGAAATCTAGCACATATGCATGTTGCAAACATTATGTCTGGTCTACTGGCAGTTAGATATAAAAGAGAACCTATCATACCTTTGTATTGAGTTATATCAATACTTTTACCTTTTTTATCTTTGTCAAGCTTAGTTGCAGGAGCAATTGGTGTTTTCATGGGAGAGGCTGATTCCATGCCATACTTCTTGAGTAAGTCTTTGATGTACTTGGCTTGGTTTATGAAAATTCCTTCATCAGTCTGCTTTACTTGCAGTCCAAGGAAGAAATTCAGCTCACCCATCATGCTCATTTCAAACTTGCTCTGCATCAGCTTAGAGAATCTCTTACATAACTTTTCGTCAGTAGAACCAAAAATAATATCATTAACATATATTTGAACTAATAAGACTTTGTCTTTATGCTTTCTAAGAAATAGTGTAGTATCTACTCTATCTCTAGTGAACCCATTTTCAATTAAGAAGTTAGTTAGTTTTTCATACCATGCTCTAGGTGCTTGTTTAAGACCATATAAGGCTTTGTCTAATCTATAAACATAATTGAAAAGAGATGGAGTGATGAAACCTGGAGGTTGCTCTACATAGACTTTTTCTTGGAGTTCTCCATTTAAGAATGCACTTTTGACATCCATTTGAAAGACTTTGAACTTCATGTGAGCAGCAAAGGCAAGAAAGATTCTGATGGCTTCTAGTCTGGCAACAGGTGAAAATGTCTCATCGTAGTCAATGCCTTCTTCTTGAAAGTAGTTGCCACTAATCTTACCTTGTTCCTGGTTATAACTCCATCTTCATCCATTTTGTTTCTGAAGACCCACTTGGTTCCAATGACAGAATGACTCTTTGGTCTTGGTACCAATCTCCATACCTTGCTTCGTTCAAATTGGTTGAGTTCTTCCTGCATGGCTTCTATCCAACTGGAGTCTTCCATAGCATCCTCTATCTTCTTTGGTTCTGTTTGTGATAGGAAGCTTAGATAAAAGCATTCATTTTGGGTGGCATCTCTTGTTTTGACTCTAGCACTCGGATCCCCAATGATTAGATCCTGAGTGTGATCTCTAGCCCATCTGTTGCCGGTTGGGACATCTGTCCTGATGCCTTCTTGTCTTAAGTCTTCAAGATCTATTTCTTCTTCTTGGTTTAGAGGTTCATTGTCTTGCATAGACCTCTCTACGATCTCATTTTGTTGCTCAACGATTTCACTATCTGGCACTACGATCGTAGTGTTGGGCTCGACGATTTCATTCGTAGTGTCTGCACTATCAGTCGTAGTGTCTTGAAGCACTGTGTTGTCTAAGTCTGTTTCATCGAAGATGATATGAATTGAGACCTCAACACTCAATGTCTTCTTGTTGAACACTCTGTAGGCCTTACTGTCAGTGGTATATCCAAGAAAGATTCCTTCGTCTGACTTAAGCTAAAATTTTGTCAGGCACTGCTTTCCATTGTTGAGAATGTAGCATGCACAGCCGAAAACATGAAAGTAGCTGACACTTGGCTTTCTTCCTTTCCACAGTTCGTAGGGCGTCTTCTTGATCATAGAGTGTATTAGCGATCTGTTCTGAGTGTAGCATGCAGTGTTGATAGCTTCTGCCCAGAAGTATTCATGCAGATGAGCTGCTGCTAGTAGAGTTCTTCCAGCCTCTATCAAGGTTCTGTTCTTTCTTTCAGCTACTCTATTTTATTGAGGAGTTCGTGGAGCTGAAAAGTTATGACTGATGTCGTTGTCTATACAGAACTGGTCCATTTTTGAGAAGTCAAATTCTCTGCCATGATCACTCCTTATGGCCTTGATTTTCTCTCCTTTCTCGTTCGTCACCAGTCTGAACATCTTGATTAATTGGGAGCTCGTTTCATCCTTTGAGGTTAGGAAGAATACCCATGTGAATTTGGTGTAGTCGTCAACTATAACTAGAGAGTATCTTTTTCCTCCAAGACTAGTTGTTGGGATTGGCCCAAATAGATCCATATGAAGCAACTACAGGGGCTTGTCGATAGAGTTTGCAGTTTTGCTCTTGAATGAGCTTCTGATTTGCTTTCCAAGCTGACAGGATTTGCATAGCCTTTCTTTTATGAAGTTAAACTTAGGTAGGCCAGCAACGAGATCTTTTGATGCCAGTTTGGACATGCTTTTGAAGTTTAAGTGAGATAACCGTCTATGTCATAACCAGCTCATTTCTTCAGATGCTTTTGCCAGAAAACATATTGTCTCGTCTGAGCTTAGTTGACCAAGATTCACTATGTAGATATTTCCTTTTCTTGTCCCGGTTAGTTTACAGCAGATGTCTTCAAATCTCTGACTTGACATTGGTTGTTGAAGAATGTTACTTGATGACCTTTGTCGCAGAGTTGACTGATGCTTAGAAGGTTGTGTTGGAGACCTTCCACATATGCTACTTTGCTGAACGATACTACACCATCGCCAGCAGAGCCATATCCTCTTGTCTTGCCCGAGCTGTTGTCTCCAAAGATGACTGAGGGACCCTCCTTCTCTATGTAGTTAGATAGAAGGGCTTTGTTCCCGGTCATGTGCCTTGAGCATCCACTATCCAGATACCATGTAGTGATCGTGGAGATCTTTTCCTGTCAAAACATTTAACCTTCATTTTGGTACCCATATTTGTATGGGTCCTTCTTTGTTAGTGCCTTTGGGGACCCAAATCTATTTAATCTTGGGTCTTACATGCATGGAATTATAATAACACTTGGCAGCCTTGTGACCATATTTATTGCATATAAAACATCTAGTATGATGCATGCCTGTGTGTGTATGATGATTCATCCTCCATTTGGACTTGTGTGGTTCTTTAGTTGTTCTTCTGTTAAACTGATTCTCATTCTTCCACGTGTCCTTGGATTTCATAAATAGTTATGAGTGTGTCTTATCTCTACTGTACCTTCCCAATTGATTCGTAGAGTTGGTCTTGCCTGACTCTACGATTCTTTGAGGTTGGTGAGTAGAGGTTAGGTTATTCTTCTCTTTTATGAAGCCCAGGCCAGCATGAGATCCTTTACTCCTTTGAGTGTGAATGGAGATAGTAGAACAGGGTTGAACTTGTTCTTCCTTCTGTGAGGATTTCACAAAGGTAATGCTTCTACTAAAACTTGAGGCATTACTAGTGCTAGTTTCCTTTGTCTTTTCCACACATGGCTCTGAGATGGATTCCCCAAAGCCTAAGCCTGTTCTGTCGAATGTACTTCTCTGACTAGAGAGCAGGGAGTCATTGGATGATGAGAATTTATTCCATGTAGAGATAATCTTTTCTAGATCCTCAATTTTAGAGGTTAGGTTAGACTCTCTTTGTGCATTGAGTGTGTTTGTCTGTTTTAAGGTCTCATTCTCAGCCTCAAGCTTGGAGAGTAGATTAGTACTTAGAAGGGCTGTTTCAAGCTCTTCTTGAACTTTCTTCTTCTCCTCTTGAAGAAGTGAATGATCCTTAGACAAAACTCTGAACCACTTCATGTATTGATGTAGATCGGTGGTTATGCCATGCAATGCAGTTCTTAAATCATTTATGTCTACATCATATGAGTTGAAATCAAATACCTCATCAAGACTTACATCATGAATGTTGAGATTTTGTTTGTCCTTTGCATGTTTGGCCATTAGACACAGATTGGCCATTTGTGGTTCTTCATCATCTCCGAAGTCAGGATTGGAGTCATTGTCTGAATCACTCCATGATCCTCCAGCTACCAGGCCTTTGTCTCTCTTCTGAGGCCTTTTGTTGCCTTTGTATTCCTTCTTTGCATGTGATTTCTTCTTTAGTTCTTCTCAGAGAGGTTTGTTGCAGTTGGCAATGAAGTGGTTAGGCTTTTTGCAGTTGTAACATAGATCATTCATTTGCTCCTGGCTGCTGTAATTGATGACCTTCTTTGGCTTGCTGGGTTTGCCTTGACGCATGAACCTTCTTAGTCTTTTTACCAGCATAGCAAGGTCTTCATCATCGTCCTCATCATAATCAGAGTCAATCTCAGTGTTGACCTCTGATGCACCTTCAGTTGCCTTGAGGGCAACACCCTTATCCTTCCTTCTTCCTTCTGATAAAGTTTCAGCTCGTTGAGTCAGCTCCAGTTCGTATGTCAGGAGATTGCCATATAACTGTTGAACTATCATCTCGTGAAGATTCTTTGACTATCTTATAGCAGTGGTTTTGGCATCCCACCTGCTCGGTAGGGCTCTCATGAATTTTATGATCAGATCTTTGTTAAGATAGATCTTCCCACATGCTCGTAGAGAGTTGAGCAGAACGTTGAATCTCTCATAGGTGGCAGTTACGTTTTCTCCTTGAACATGAGTAAACATCTCATACTACTGTGTCAAGAGTGATTGTTTGTTTTCTCTAACTTCTTTAGTTCCTTCGTGCAGGATCAACAGTGCTTCCCAAACCTCCTTAGCTATTTTGCTGTTGACAACGTTTTCGAACAGATCTTCTTCTAAGGATTGAAATAGGATGTTCTTGGCCTTTTTGTCAAGTTGGACAGCTCTCTTCTCGTGTCTGTCCACTCTTCTTTAACCTTGATTTGTATTCTGTTTGGATCGTCAGTGGTTGGTGCAACCTTCGTTGGAATATAGGGCCCATTTTGAACGGTCTCAAATAGATCTTCATCTATTGAGTCCATGTATGCTTGCATCCTGACTTTCCAGTTTGCAAATTTATCCTTGTTGCACATTGGTGGCTTGCTGCCTCCTCCAATTCTAGATTCGCTTGGTACGTGTGCCATTGGATCTACTAAAGCTTGTAAGCTGTATAATAGAACCTGCTCTGATACCAATTGTTAGTTCCTAGTAGGCATAATAGTTATCTAGAAGGGGGGGTTGAATAGATATTTAAAAATCTTTTCGTTTTAGACTTGTTAGTTAATGACGATTAAAACTTAGTAGAATTTATGTTTGTTTTAATCTCTTTTGCAAAGTAGTGGAGTGATGAGTTGGATTTATACCCGCGAATTAGTCCCTTTGTTGCTTAGGTTGTTGCCTATTTTCAATCTTTTATGTAGCTTTTCTGTATTTATATTAGTGCGTGTAAGTTCAAATTCTCTACAGGCTTGCTTTGCAGATTGTCCAGCTTCTTGGTCATTTTTCCTGTACTGGCGCCGCAGCGCCAGGAGATCGCGCCTCAGCGCCAACGCCAGGCAAACCTACTGACCTTTGGCACTTTGCTTGAACTGCGTGTGGCGCCACGACGCCATTCACGGCGCCAGTCTCGCGCCCCAGCGCCATTCACAGCGCCTTTGCGCCAATGCCAGGCATAACTACTGACCTTTTGCGCTGTGCTTGTACTGCATCTCGCGCCACGGCGCCAAGGCCGGCTCCAGATTCGCCCCCCAGTGCCAATTACCGCGCCCCAGCGCCACTGACCCTTCTTTGGCTCGCGCTGCAGCGCGAGCTCCGTGTCTTTCATACTAATGTGGCTCCGCAGCGCCATCCATAGAGCTATTGCTCGCGCCGCAGCGCAAGCTCCGTGTCCAGGCAAAGAGGGGGGCTTGTGTTTGACCTAGCAAAGAAAGGAGACACATATATAAGAAGAGCAGATGCTTGCATCAGAGAATATAGAGCGAGCTTAGCTTAGATTAGTTTAATTCTATAATTTCTCTTTCTTTCTTATGTCTATAAATATAGATTAGGGAGAAGTCTGCATTTCTTTGGAGCACAAGAGCAACAAGCGACACGGATTGGAAAGCTTGAAAGGAGCGGATTGCTTGGTGACTGAAGGGCTTTGACAGAGTTCCTTCTTATCCATTTATTTTCTCTATTATTGTAATCCATACATGTTGTCTTATTTGCTACTTGTATTTGGTTTATTGACTATGAACTGAATATTGGCTCTAAGGTTATAATGGATCCCTTTGTTATTTGAATTGACTGTCTTTATCTCTTTGGTTGGCACTATATGATTTGGTTTAATATATTTGTGCTTTATGATTCTCGCTAAGACATTAGTGATGATTTTGGTAATCTGTATGATATCGACAGAAGAATTATAGATTTACACCTAAATATATTAGCATGTGATTGTCGGTTTCGACTGTATAAGTTGTGCATAGAATAGATATATCTCTGTGCGCCACGTGCGACCTCAATGAGAACTTGTGCTTAAATCCTTGTTATGATTGATTCGCATAGACATATGTAGGATTGCATCTAGCTTAGACGTTCTTTTCTATTCTATTCCCTTTAAGGTGGATCTGGAAAGGATATGTTTGTGCATACCTCGGCAGAGGTGCATTAGCACATATGCGTTCTCGGTCGACAAATTGTCGTGACCATTAAGACCAAAGAGAGAAAGGGTAGCTAGTTTGATGAAACATAACACGCTAGGTGTTCGACAGAATTCCTGTGTGGGAGTGAAGTTGTGACCTTAGCTTGTAATTCCTTAGATTTCCATTCGTTATCCATTTACTTGCTTTGTTAAGTAGTACAATTAGATTAATCACCCTTCTATTTACTGCTGTTCGAATAAGACTTTAGCGATAAACAATCGGTACTTAGTAAATATTAGTTATAGTTCCTCGTGGGTACGACACACTTCTTATCACTGTATTACTTATTAGACCGCGTATACTTGTACGTGTTCAGTGATCGGTTTTCCGACCAACAAGTTTTTGGCGCCGCTGCCAGGGAACTATTATTCTAATATTGTCCAATATTGATTTAAATCAATTTAGTCTTACTTTGGACGTGTATATATTTACTTCTTTTATTTGCTTGATCTTCCTTTCTTTTTGTTTTTAAGTTTACAGATCATGGACCATCAATGTTATCAATGGCCTTATGAGGGGACAACATAACCAAGCTCGGAAGGACTTGAGAGATTACAACTTCAAATTGCTAATGCCTTGAGGTTTTTTGACAATCTCGAGTGTCAGTCAACTCAAAATACCTACTGTCAGGATCAAGCTGACATTGAACCAATTCCTTACCATCCAAACTGCCTGGGTTATCCAAACTCATTGGACTTCAGTCAAGAGCAATATTATGATCTGAATCATGCCTCTCTATCAGTCTCCACCGCATTATGAGTTTACGTCTCAACCCAATGAGAGCTTTTATGAGACCTCAACACGAGAAGAAGAGAACCGGCTTGAGGTGCTTCTCACCGACTTTATTCAAAGCAATGAGGTTTGGATGGCAAGCCAAGAGGCCGCATTGCACAGCCTTGAGAAGCAATTGGGGTAACTCGTCAGTGCCATCACAAATCCACCGCAAGGCAATCTCCCGGTCGTAATTGATCTCGACGATGAAGCAGTAGAGCATTGCATGGTGGATACGCAAGGAAAATGCAGTGAGTCTCACACAGTTGTTGAGGGAGACGTCGTAGTGCAGGCTAGCCAGCCGGTGCAGTCTAAAATTGGAGACACAAGGATCAACAGTGGTGGTATCGTCAAGACTGATCTACTATCAGAAACCACGCTCCCGACTGTGGAAACCCGAGAGGGCCTAATAGAGCACAAAGAACGCTTTCAATTTAATGAACAAGGGGAATTAGTGGATAATTTCAGTGGTGAAAGATTATGTGCCGAAGGATGAAGAAAACGACGATGATCCATCATCCATGTCTGCCAAAAATCCAAAGAAACTGACGAATAGGAGGCATGAGAAGGTCATTTTCGCTTATGAGCCGGATTGAACGGCGTCGGTATAGTCAAGTTGACGACTTTAAAACAAGCACTTGGTGGGGAGAAACCCCCATCTCGATATAAATTTTATCTGTTTTCCTTTACCTATGTCTAGTTCACTTTGTAGTTAGTTATTATATTGTTTGTAATAATGCATATTTGCTTCGTAGTGTTTTCTGTTATACCTCTTGGCAAGTGCAGATAACATATAGAAAAATTTTACAAAATGGCACAAAAGAGGCAACGCCTTAGCATGGGAGGATCATCGTCCGCGACACCACCTACGCCATGGGACAGCACAAAATTTATTAGCGATGAGGCATGGTTCCCGGAGCCTCCTGTCTTCCCACCATACCCTCCCCCATCACCACCCGCCGAGGCTGACGAGGACGAGACCGCTGCTGAGTGAGCGAACTTCAGGGAAGCCCTCTTGTATACGATTGCTTTATGTTTAGCAATGAGGGCATTGCACACCTCAAGTTTGGGGGTGTTTTGGATGCTATCTGTTTATTTCTGTACTACCATGATAGGTTGCATACTTTAGTACTTTATTATGTTTTTTTTATCAGTTTTGTGGTGCAGTCATTTTGAACTGCGGGTTTATACTTGGATTTTTTTTATGCCATGAACTGTTTTTGGTTTTTATTTTTAATGCTTTGATTATTATCAGCATATTTGTGGTTTATAGCCATTTTTTTGGGGCTTTTACTGATTAGATGCTTGTGCCATTTGAATGGCCTTTTTACCCTATTTTGAGCTGTTATTTAGCAAGGGTGTTATAGTTTTCAGTAATTTTTTATTGTGGCTGATGACAAGTGTCAAGTATCTATGCATATCTCTTAGAGTCGTGTCAAGCATGTATAAGCTAGGGGTTGTTCAATTGATAAGTTTAGACTGTTATTGATCCGTCCTTCTTAGCACACACCGACCAACTATATTTAACTAGTTATTTTTCAAATTTAGTTCGCGTGTTTATTGCTTTGAAAATTTGTTCACTCTTATAAGCTTTCATTTTTACAAAGTAATAAAAGACTTAGACGTTTATACAGTTTTGAATCTTGGATTCTAGCATGTTGACATATATAAAAAATGAATGAAATGAGAATAAAAAGAGAAAAGAAGAGTTTATATCAAAAGTTTTGCGGTGGGTTGAGATGGAGCGTAAAACGCACTCGTCCATAAACGCAAGACCGATATCGAGATGGAGCATAAAATGCACTCGCTAAATATTCTTCGTTTTTGTTCTAAAATCTCAGTGGCTTATGTTGATTATGTGGCCTTTACTGCTCGAGTTATTAGATTCACAGGAGTGTTCTACACCTAGTGCCCTAAAGTCGTCTGGCTTGGGAGTCACTGATCAAAAGCTCATTCATGGGTAGTTCTGAATAGCCTAAGGTAATTAAGGACTGTCCGAGTCAGATTTTGCTGTCGTCATGCTAGTTTCTTTTGAACTTTTCCCGCATTTGTGTCTTATTCTTAATGCTTGCGGAATGCTCAAGTTCCGAAATATGAATATTAGTATTAGCAATCAACTGTGCGAACTTATTTGAGCCATGATTAGTTAGGACGGTTGGTCTCCACACACACACACATAGAATGGATCGAATACAGTCTTATGCTTGAAATTGAATGAACTCTTACTCATATCTGTGTTTGCTCTATTCTCTGGGAGTGGCTATGATCAAGCATTGAAGCCATGATACTACTTTACTGTTTTATTTTTCTTTCGCATGTGTTTTACTATTGTTAGTGTTGTGTTAGATAGTTTTCTCGAGGACAAGCAAAAGCTTAAGTTTGGGGGTATTTGATGAGTGGGATTTATACCCGCGAATTAGTCCCTTTGTTGCTTAGGTTGTTGCATGTTTTCAATCTTTTATGTAGCTTTTCTGTACTTATATTAGTGCGTGTAAGTTCAAATTTTCTACAGGCTTGCTTTGCAGATTGTCCAGCTTCTTGGTCATTTTTCCTGTACTGGCGCCGCAGCGCCAGGAGATCGCACCCCAGCTCCAATGCCAGGCAAACCTACTGACCTTTGGCGCTTTGCTTGAACTGCATGTGGCGCCACGACGCCATTCACGGCGCCAGTCTCGCGCCCCAGCGCCATTCACGACGCCTTTGCGCCAATGCCAGGCATAACTACTGACCTTTTTGCGCTGTGCTTGTACTGTATCTCATGCCACGGTGCCAAGGCCGGTGCCAGATTCGCGTCCCAGCGCCACAGATGCGCCCCAGCGCCACTGACCCTTCTTTGGCTCGCGCTGCAGCGCGAGCTCCGTGTCTTTCATACTTAATGTGGCGCCGCAGCGCCATCCACAGAGCTATTGCTCACGCCGCAGCGTAAGCTCCGTGTCCAGGCAAAGAGGGGGGCTTGTGTTTGACCTAGCAAAGAAAGGAGACACATATATAAGAAGAGCAGCCGCCTACATCAGAGAAGATAGAGCGAGCTTAGCTTAGATTAGTTTTATTTTGTAATTTCTCTTTCTTTCTTATGTCTGTAAATATAGATTAGGTAGATTAAGGAGAAGTTTGGCTTTCTTTGGAGCACAAGAGCAACGAGCAACACGGATTGGAAAGCTTGAAAGGAGCGGATTGCGTGGAGATTGAAGGGGCTTTGACAGAGTTTCTTCTATCCCTTTATCCTCTCTAATTTTGTATTCTCTAAATGTTGTCTTATTTGCTACTTGTATTTGTTTTATTGACTATGAACTGAATATTGGCTCTAAGGTTATAATGGATCCCTTTATTATTTGAATTGACTGTCTTTATCTATTTGGTTGACACCATATGATTTGGATTAATATATTTGTGCTTAATGATTCTTGCTAAGACATTAGTGATGATTTTGGTAATCTACATGATATCGACAGAAGAATTGTAGATTTACACCTAAATATATTGACATGTGATTGTGGGTTTCGACTGCATAAGTTGTGCGTCGAATAGACATATCTCTGTGCGCCACGTGCGACCTGATAGAGAACTTATGCTTAAATCCTTGTTATAATTAATTCGCATAGACATAT
The DNA here is from genome assembly GCA_016801055.1 of Panax notoginseng. Lineage (NCBI taxonomy): Eukaryota > Viridiplantae > Streptophyta > Magnoliopsida > Apiales > Araliaceae > Panax > Panax notoginseng. The sequence continues at coordinate 96,341,984 of CM029017.1, read as the reverse complement.
GTAGGATTGTATCTAGCTTGGACGTTCTTTTCTGTTCTATTCCCTTTTGGGTGGATCTGGAGAGGATATGTTTGTGCATACCTCGACAGAGGTGCATAGGCACCTGTGTGTTCTCGGTCGACAAATTATCGTGACCATTAAGACCAAAGAGAGAAAGGGTAGCTAGTTTGATGAAACATAACACGCCAGGTGTTCGACAGAATGCCTGTGTGGGGGTGAAGTTGTGACCTTAGCTTGTATTTCTTTAGATTTCCATTCGTTATTCATTTACATGCTTTGTTAATTAGTTTAACTAGATTAATCACACTTCTATTTATTCTTGTTCGAATAAGACTTTAGCGATACATAATCGGTATTTGGTAAATATTAGCCATAGTTCCTCGTGGGTACGACACTCTCCTTATCACTGTATTACTTGTTAGACCGCGTATACTTGCACGTGTTTAGTGATCGGTTTTTTGACCAACATGGAGTTATGAGAGTGAGGCAGTTATAGCAGTTATGGCAGATATAGCAGTTATAGTATGAACGTAAAAGACACAGTCGTTTTAAGTGGTTTAGAGCACTTAAATCTCCTAGTTCACTCTTCTACTCAACGAGTAGGAAATCCACTAAGGATGTCTTTTACAACTTCTGAATCACACAGATTCCTTCTAGACCAGCAGACTTGGGTCTCTTACAGTTCACTTAGAACTCTTCAAGTCCAGCAGACTTGGTACTCTTCTTCAATTGTTTGATAGATGTTGAGTTCTTGATGGTTGCTACTCAATTGTTGTTTAAGCACTTGTTCGAAAGAACTGAGTAGCTGAGCAAGCTTTGTAATTTCTCAGATCGTAGAGTTGAGCTTTGAGAGTTGTTCACGTTGTTTGTTCAATGCTTGCTTGCATCTCTCTCATCTGCTTGATTTACATATATGTGATCTTGAAAACTATCCGTTGGATCCATCCGTTGAAGCATTAAATGCATTGGACTTTTATGTTCTTTGATGGAGACATTTCTGCACATCTTCTGAAATGTATTCTGGCCCACTGACACTGCAGACTACTTTCTCACCTAACACCTAAAAAGGTGTTTTTTCCCTTACCAATGGTACTTTCCTTAGCTTCTTCAATACGCTTCTTTGTTGCATACTAAGGATATTTCTTATGACTTTGGGACTGGTGAGTACTGCAACGTTTAGAACCCATTCCTCTTATGTTGGAGTCTGTCTCCACATAAATCATGAGGCTCGACGTTTCTGACACACGACAGATGATACTCTACGATTCAGATCGTGGTACTCTACGATTCAGATCTTGGTGACTTGTCGCCTTGGTGCCTGGTCTGATGCTATCAGTCAAGAGCACTACGATTTCTCTTAAGTCTTTGCACACTACGATCTTCGCTTGCTTGAGTTGTAAACTCTTTGTTTTCGAGATCACACTACGATCGTTGACTTGTAAACTCCACGTTTTCGAAAGTACACTACGATCGTTGAGTTGGCTCGGCAATCGTTGGGACCACTCTACGATTTCCGAAGAGGCCCTTCAAGGCAGGCACACTACGATCTTTGAAGCTCTACGTTTCTACCTTGACTTCTGCAATGTTGATCAGATTGATACACTACGATTTTCTCGAAGCCTATCTATTACATCTCAAGATCAACCAACAGCTTTGATCTTTCTATCTATACATTTTATTACAGAATGATACACGTTAAGAGCTTAGATCAACCTAACAAATTTGATCGATCACTAAGTCCTTGTACATATATTACTTGAAGGACTTTACAAATAATCATGAGCATATACATTAAAACATCAAATCATAATATGCATTCTCCCAACAGTTTCATCTTCGGGAGAATCATCCGCTGTAGGTGGACGAATGGGTTCAACAGCAACCGGCAGAGGCGTCAAAGAGGCATCAGCCCCATCGGGCTTGAAGATGGTCACTGTAAGGATGAGTAAGAGTAAACAACAAATTCACAGGATGATCAGAAGGAAAGATAAGAGGGTTCGACGTTTGTAACTTACATCCATGTTTGTAGAGCCAGGCTTCCTTAGACACTACCTCCAGACCCCAGCTAGTCTTCTTAAAAAGAGAGTAAAACTTTTTGAAGGCGTTGGCTCGATCCTTCGGGAATTTGGTAATCTTCACAACAAGATCCTCAGGACCAGCCCAGCTCGATAGGAGTTTAAGGTCGGTTCCCTTCATGAAAAACCACTGGGAGTGCCAACCCTTATTACTAGAAGGAGTCTTCATGAAGGTAGCTCGGCCAGCTACCCGATTCAGGTGTCGAAGGTCAGGCTCCTTTGATCGACCAACAGAAAAAAGGACGAAGAAGAAGTCCAGCCCCGGAGTGATACCAGCTTCCTGGCATAGGGCGATGAAACTGACAAGCTGGATATAAGAGTTCGGCGCCAGCTGGGCGAACCCGATCCCAACAAAACAGAGAAATGAAGAGATGAACTCGTGAAGGGGGAATCGAACCCCATACCTCAAAGCGTAGAGATGAACGGCCATCCAATCGCCTTCGGGACGCCAGAACATCCTCTCATTCAGTTCCGAAACCCGAAACTTGTACTCTTTGGGAATATTGAAGACGGCTCGGATGTCGGACAGCTGGGATGGTGTAATGGACGATTTTTTATTGACAACCGCATAGTCAGTTTTAGACGCATAGAGACGACAAATTCTGGATTCAGCACTCTCGGTAGGGAGGTCGGTAGGAGCTGTTGGTAACTCGACCGGAACCAGATCGCCGGAGGCGAGGGTAGCAGTGCCCGTCAAAGTAATCTTCATATGAGGAGGATTGCTAGAATCTGCCATTTGGTTAGCGTAATGAACAAAGGTGAAATTTTGAAGTTTGGAAAACAGTTAAAGAAACTGGAATCAGAGAATCGGTGAAAATGGAATACTCGCCGAAAATCGTTCTTGCCGGAGTCTTTGAAAGAGATATACGAAATGATGAAGGTTTCAAAAAAGTTGTAGGTATGGAAAGATGGGAGCTTTTATAGACAGAGCTACACGAAACCCAAGGGCGGCTATTTATGGCAAATGGGGTCCAACCCTAGGGAAGTGTGTACCAGCTCCAAAAACGAGAAGAAACCGCTTGGGTTCCCAAGACAACTCATCATTACCGGGCGTGACTATTCAAAATTCGTGTCCTTTCAAGTCTCAGGTCATAAATATCTTATAACAAGAGACTGGGGGGGGCAATGTTTGGGAGTGTTTTACCGACCATCATGTTATCTGTAGGCCTTGGCTGGAGCTGATGAGATTGGACCTATGTGGCCGAAGGCATATAGGATGTCGAAGGTGTTCGGGTTCGGATATCCGAGCCCATTAGGCCGAAATTCGGTTGTGATCAGGGAGGTCGGGGTCGGGCCTTCGCGTCCTTTGGGCCGAAGCCCAGACCGGTGTTTATGACGTCTGTTGGATTGGGCCTGTGCAGTTGAGCAGCTCATGCGCAGAGTTGGGAGTGATAAGGGGTTTACGTGGTTAAGGGTTCTAACCCTAGCCATATGTAAATAAGGTAACTCCAAATATAGTATTGGAATGAGATTCTACTTGCACCTTTTAAGGAGATTGTGTTGGACCCAAATATAGGTAACTACCATATTTAGGAGTCCTATTCCGACTCGGAGAGGGACTCTTGGGAGGTAAGAAGGCTATAAATACAAGGGCTAACTACAATTAACAGGTAATACATCTTTGAGCACTAAACATTTAAGCCTCCATTGTTAAACCTTGTGAACGGCATGTACTTATTCTCACACCGGAGCTATCCCCCGGTAGCACAAGCCGTCAAGTTTCTTGTGTGTTCTATTATTGTGCAAGTTTCAGCGCGTAGATTCTGTGATTGGACGCGCGGACGAAACTTGGCGTTAACATTAATTATCAAACAGTTTTTTTCATTCAGATTCAGATTCAACTCATTCAGATTCAGATTTATTCAGTTTTTATCGAACACCCCCTAAGACTTTTTGAATGAAACAAAGACTAAATATGCGCTAGCCATTTACAAGCTTATAATTAAATATATCCTGGTTTAATTCATCACTTTTTACATAAATAATTCTCCCAGTTTTCTAGTTTGTTTGGCTTCTCGTAATTTGGAATTTGTCTTCTACATCTCTTGTATTTGCATTTACATACTGCAAAACGAAAGACGCATATTAGACAACTAATCAAACCTCAGATATTCCGTCATTTTGTTATTTATTGAAAACTCAAAATTTATATAAATAATTGTAAGCACGTTTTAGAAAATTAATTGGGATTATTAATGTAGATAGTATATTTTTTTTTGAAAAGATGTAGATAGTATATTTAAAATCAAATAAATAAATAAATAAATAAAGTTTATGCATCCTTACCTCAAAGTTTAACTCTGTCTTAGTTGCATGCACTCTTACGTAGCCAAACTCAGCAATCCGCTTCAAGCTCCAACTATCAGCCTGTCAGCAAAACAAATATACATAAGGGAATAATGCATAGCAAACAGGGGCGGACGCAAAAAAACTATTAAGAGACTGAGAGGTCACCCTTATAATTAAATAAAAATAAATTTTCGTAAATAATAAACTTACTTTATTCTTTATGCAAAAAAGTCTCATTTATATATATATATATATATATATATATATATATATATATATATTAATGATGTATATACTTTTTTATTTCATATTTATCATTAAATATAATGAGTTATTAATTTAATAACAGTGACATGTAATAAATTATGATGACAAATTTGCAGATATTATTTCATTTTAATTATACTACTATATCAATAAAAAATGAACTATTTTTTGTGGAATAAAAAACTTGACAAATGAAACTTGTTTATTGTGAAATAGATGGAATAATAAAATTAGCCAAATATGAATTTTAAAAATACACAAAAATAAATATAAAATCACTTTTAAAACTTCATTTTTTTCAATTCGACAAATCTTTTTTTAAGGAGGTCACTTTACTTTAATTCCCCTATACTATTAAAGAATTACAAAAATCAATAGGAGTCGCCCAAATTTAACAATTCAAATTTAAGAAAGGTGAGACTTTATTTAACACTGTATTGCGAAATAACTTGACTATCACTTTAAAAAATACAAGGCATTCTACAATATTGTATTACGGAACAACTAAAATATCACTACACAATGTTGCAGAAATGATAAATTAATTTTGAATTAAGAGTAAAACAACTTCCCCTCCGCAATATAATGTTGCAATAGTTAAGCCTGTTTTTTTTAAAAAAAATCTTAACAGTCGGATCTTCCAATATATGGTGTACGTGTATACGATGATGATAAATGAAGGTAACATATATATATATATATATATATATATATATATATATATATATATATATATATATATATAGTCCGCCTCTCCAGCGAACCAGAAAAAGCGGATCAAAAATGAACCGGCTATAACGACGATTTTTTCTGTCGTTATTTTTTAAAAAATCGTTGCTGTAGCCGGACTATATCTATGACGGTTATAGTTCCTTTTTTGAGATATATATATATATAGAGAGAGAGAGAGAGAAGATTAAAGACGATATACTTACTGTAGATGGGAAGGAATCCAATTTGAAGCCAGCCATTCCAATAATTGCATGAATAGGTGCTTTGTAGTTGTTGTTATCATATGTATCTATTCCATTTGCATCTTTCTTGGGCATTGCTTTGCATTGTTTTTGGTACACCGCGCATGTTCTCTCGTAGTTATGAACGTGCCCAAACAGCGCCAGATCAACCTAAATAATGATTTTTCGATCACCAAATAATTTTTAATTCCATTTCAACTGAATAGTTAATTACTATAAAAATTGTTAAGGTCAATGTCAAATTAAATTAGAATGCCAACAAAAATATTTTGTTCGAGGCCTGATATGATAATCATTATTATTATTATTTTCTATGATAATTTTAAATAATATAGCCCAACGGTCCACACATTTTGTGGGGGGCGTGTTGCTATATAAAGTCCCACATCGAGCAACTAAAATTTATAGACTCAATACATAACTTGAAAAGCTACTCCACTCAGCCAATTAATTTTGAGTTGGATGCTTTAATAGTGAGAAATGTTAGCTTTACCTTGTTGGACAGCAGCAATGGCTCCACAGCTCGGACAAAATTGTTGTCAACACTTGGGAGGAGAACACTTAGACCATCTGGGGTAGAATACATGGGCCTGTGCCTGCATGCACAGTTGATATATAAGGGGTGAGTTGTTCTTTTCATATTTTTCCATCGTTTTCCTATATCTTCCTCAAAAATCCATAAACTAAAAGCTGAGCTTTGAGTTGTAAAAGTTTAATTACCCCATAAAAATTAACCAAGGAGTTCTTGTTCGATCAACTGAAGCCATGTCCTTCTTCATCCATGCATACTATTAAGAATATATAAAAAAATATTGAGCAATATTTTATGTTCTGCATAAACCGTGCGAAAGGAGAAATACTACCTTCATCTCAAAATTAAATCCCATTATTTTATCTTTTGATTTTTATTTTTCGGCTTGAATAAATTATAAAATTTTAAGTTTTTCACATTTTAGAAATTAAACGTTAAAAGACATTGAACATTAACGTGCCTGAATTTCCATAAATAAAACTTTTTGGCCAGTGGATATATTTCTTGGCGGAATAAATCATGTGATTCAAAATGAAAGGAAAATTTAGTTTTTTAAAGGTATATATCGTTTATACTATCTACATGAAAATTCTAGTGTTTGCAATAGTAACATTTAAGAGTAAAATTACTCAAAATATCCTCACTCCAATCAATTATTACACATCGGTATCGGGAAAGTTTTATTGATTGAAAATTAGGAACATTAGGGCTCAATGTCTTTGTCTTGAAACATTGGGATTTAAGTTTTAAAATACAAAAAACTTCAAATTTTAAAGTGTATTTAATCCCCTTGTCTTTAACCATATAGAAAGTTTGTGGTAGTACCATTTTGACATAAATATTTTTGGGTTATTTTTGATCGGAATAAATTTTAATTTCAAATTATGCACCTTATAAAATCCTAGGAAAAAAATATGCCGAAGTTTATGTATTACATAATTTAACATGATTAGAAACATCAAAAGTTAAATTAAATTTTAATTTTTAGCCATAAAAGGTAACATCGCTAAAAAGAACACCGAATTAATTGAAGGAAAAACAAAAAGCTCAAATACATATACCTGTTCGGAGCTTTGTGACCAATCATGCTCAGTTGAAATGACTGTAAAATGAACACTTCCTTGTTCAATAGAATACCATGGCTTATCCTTCGCCGGTGCCGGCATCGGAAAGTAAGTCTCATAAGGAACTCCACATTCTCCTCCTGAGTCCGGAGTTATGTAAACGGATCCCGAGTCCACGTAGTCTCTGATGAGTTAATTATATAGTAAAGTTTACAATTTTTGTATAGTCGCCGAACGTTACTCTTATCAAATCAGAAGTCATATGTAACGTTGAATTTTTATGTCATGATTACATTCAAGACGTACGAAATGATAAATTATGCAGTACCCCGTCTCTCTAAAATTAAATATACATTTTGATTTATTGATGAGTTAATTTAAAATTTTTAAATTTAAAATTGATTTGAGTGTGTTGGAACTTGTGACTCATAATATAGAAGCTATTAAAAAAGTCTAGTGCGGAATAGAACGAAGCGACGCACTAGCCTATCAGGGTTGAACCGAAGGTTGCGAGAGACATAACCCCCGCGGTACAGTACAGAGCTTCTGCAAAGGGAGCGCGGGCCGCGCCAATATAAGCCCAGGAGTGGCGTGGGCCACACAAGGATTAGTGCACATACTGCATGTGTGGCGCGGGGCATACCGTGGTGGTCTGGAAGCAGCGCGAGGCGCACCGATCAGCGGACAGAATTTTGCTGGTTTGTTTTTTGGAAGGACATTATGGTATTTGAGCCATAATGTAAAGTAGGATAAGAATAAAATTGATAACTATAAATACTATCTATTGTAAGAGCATTCACAACAGATTCTCCAATAGACTCTCTATCCTCACATTTGAAAAATATATCAATATCCAACAGTTTCCTTATCCTTATATAATTTTTTATTTTAATCCCTATATATGATTTGACTCTTCAGGGTGGGGAATCAAAAGAGCGTTCCCTATATATATAAAATGACATTTCACACCATGTTTTATTGCGATTTTATGTTGGTTAAAAGATCTTATCTCACTTAATTGCTGATTTGGGTATGCCTATCAAATTCACTCATTTTTATTTTTTAAACTGAGGATTTAGAGAAGAAAGAAAACTATAAAAAAAATAATTAAAATCAGTCAAATTTTGATTTTGATCATTTTGTAAAAAAATATTACCACTAATTACAAATTTTATTATTTTATAATTAAAATAATGTTGTTTTAGTTCTCATAAACACATAATGGTCGTTGCACATTTTGATTTCTAGCAATATTTATTTTTAAATTAAAATAATTGCAATTTTTAAATTCAAACAACAATTACTTTTAAATAAAAAATAGTTACAACATTCAAAACATGATTTGACTGTTGGAACTTTCAAATTTTAACTTTTAAATTTTAAAATTTAAAATTTAAAATTTAAGGAATCAATATAAGGAACTTATTAGGTACATAGTGAAAAAATTGAATCCATATCCTACAGAATGACCCAATAGCACTACAGAGTAGGGATATAGATAAGAAAACTGTTGTGAATGCTAAAGCCCTATGTAACTAGAAATCATCAATAAAACAACAAGCCAGCTGTGGAGTACCCAAATTTGAAAATCACGTAAATTTCTGTGTTATTTTCTATTATCGTGTGCGTATGTGATCATAATTCTAAGAGAATGTTTTAAGCTTTGAAAACAAAATTGGAAACTAGTTGTTGTACTTCTTAATTATTTTACGGTTGTTGTACTGATTCTGATAAATTCAAAAAAAAAACTATCGATTTTGAATTTAAATATTTTATAAATTGACTTAAAATGTCAAAATGCATCTTTATTGAATGTTTAAGAGAAGACTCAAGTTCTGCAAGTAAATAATGTCATCCAGTGCTCAAGTTAATTATATATTTAAATACTCAAACAAGTGCCAAGTATTTCTCTCAAGGCTGTAACATGAATCAAACATTTCGAGCTTAATTCGTATTTATTCTCGTATTTATTCGATTAAAAGTTTGATTCAATCTTGACTCTAAATATATATAAATGATTCAGGTGTGAATAAATTTTAAAGTTCGATAAACTATTCAAATATTTTCAAATTGTAATTTTCTATTAAAACTCAAATTATATTCGTTCGAAAAGTTCAAACTACTCAAACTCGATTCGACATCATGCTCTACTCGGTTTAGGAGCATCGATCAAACTTTATTTCAGACTTATATATTTTATGAACTAAATCTGAATAACTTAAGACTCGACTCAACTCGGTTCATTTACCCTCCTAATTTCTCTTACTTTAATATACCAAATATAGAGGGGTTAGGCTATTGATAATGGTAGAGAAATATTTATGCTATCGGAATAAATATGTATTTATTGACATTTTTATACTTTTTTTAATAACATTTTGAGAGACTTATTATTTTAATAGTGTGATTACTACTATGGTATTATCAATGACTTTGGACTAAACTAGGTTAGAAAGAAAGATATAAATACCTCTCATGGTTTCCAATTGCGGTCATGTAAGAAAGTTGGGAAGCCACGGGACTAATAAGGTGAAGAAAGTAGTCCCATTCAACTAGAAACCCAGTTGCATAGCTTATGTCTCCAATGTGGAATATTGAATTTATTTTTCCAGAAGACACTTCGTCTGCCATGGCGTTGATCACGGAGAGCGACCCTGGCTAGATATATTTTTTTTATCACCAACAAAAAATAAAGGGTCAATTTTATGCCGCCGACAAAATTTGATTTGCTTTTATTGTATACTAGTATTATTTTAATTTTTAAGTAGGGATAATCCTTTCGGTATTCTCTAAATTGTTGCTGTTTTTCACATTTGATCCTCTAAATATTTTTTTCGCATATTTTATTTTCAAACTTTATAATTTATGCAATCTCAATCCAACCTAACAAAAACAAAGCAATTAAAGGTGACTAAAAAAAGCTATTGATTGAGGACTAACCTGAAAAAAAATTGATAGTTTGGAGATTAAACGTAAAAAGTTAAAATATTTGGGGCACTAACATGAAAAGTATATATAATTTGAGGACGAAATGCATGAAAATTATAATTAAGAGACTAAACGTGAAAAACAACTATATTTTGGGAACTAACAAAGACGTAGACTAAAATGCAATATTGTACACTCAATTTAATTATTATTTTGTGAAGATATGTGTAATCTAGCTTTATAATATAGCAAAAAATGTTATCTAGTAGTGGTACACTTGATAGTCCAAAATTGTACTTTGGGATCAGTTTTAAACTTCTAGTTATACATTAAAAAGTACAATTTTGCATTAATAATATATAGTAATACTTTGAAGAAGTGATTTGTTATATTAGTTATATAAATTCAAAGATAAATTAAAATATTAGGAGGGTACATACACAAGGAATAATGGAATTAGATAAACAAATTCACAAAAGGGTTACTAGACAGTTTCTAATTAAGTCCATTTGCGCCATAGTTTTACCTGAATATAGTGTTCCACAGAAGCATCACGAGGAGCCTTGCCCATGTCACCAAATGCTATAAATGTAAGTTCATTTGATCCCCCGGCAGGTGGAGTTTGAAACTTTGTATAATTACTCCAACCGGCTGAATTACTGCATTACATATATATACGCATCAAAGACAAGACGTGATCGATGATAAAACGATATAGTTCACAATAAATATAAATAAAATGTTTTGTCAAGATGGTTAGTGTTCCTCTCTGGTCTCATGTGATTTTTGACATTCATTTTGATTATTGATATTATTAGAGTAAATAGATATTGTCATGTTTCTTGAACAAATATATATTTACCAATACTTATATAATTGTTACACCAACACTTGGATGCTTTTTAAATAACATTTATTGCTCTTACAATAATACTCCCTCTGTCCCAAATTATCTGTTTTAGCAAAAAAAAATTATCCCACAATATCTACTTTTTCAAGATTTCAATGCATTTTTTTTCTTTATTTTTCAAGTTTGCCCATTTACCTAATTATTGATAGTCATTACTATCATCCTCTCTCCACACATATATATGCACTCATACTTTCTCTCTCTACATACTATTTGTCTATTTAATACACTCATACTTTCTCTCTCTTCCTCTCTCCACACATATATACACTCATACTTTCTCTCTCTTTAGACTATTTGTCTATTTAATGCACTCATACTTTCTCTCTCTTCCTCTTTCTACATACTATTTCATGCACTCTTTTTTAAACACATTTTTCATATTTCCACTAATAAAGGTATTTTAGTATTTTTATCACATATATTAGTATCTGTGTGGAACTCTAGAACAACAGATAATTTGAGACGGGGGAGTATTATTTTTGTTAACACAATATCAACAACATGTATTAATGCCAAAGCAATTTTAATGCTACTAGATCAATCATACATTTACTTCAGCTACTTTTCAAATTTTTAACTTTATTTATTATTCTGACAACATAATTATTACTCTCGTATAACAAACAACTTAATTTTTGGTGATTGATATTGCTAGAGAAAAACATATGTTACCAAAGTAATAAGTATTCTTTAAATTGTTAAGCATCGTTAAAATAATTATAAAATTATTACTCCTATTAAATATATACTTGCTCTTACAATATCAATAATCTTATTTTAATGTATTACGTATCTCTCTATTACATTTGTCTTTCAATTTCTCTCGATATACATTAGGGACACATTATATTTAGCAACAAAAATAAGTTTTGTCGCAAATAATTAGCGACAAATTTTCTTGCATTCAGAATAATTAGAGATAACTGCAATAGAGAAAATCTTAATCCCTTGTTTTATGCATATTAAAATTTACCAAGGACACAGAAAGATAAATTACCTTCCATATCTATAGGAAAAAGTGGTTGATGGGTGAAGTCCTGTCATCACCGCCGAATGAATGTAACCTGGGTCATGCCACCCGAAATCTTTGGCCGGGCTTGTTAAGACAGAACCTTTTAAATTCAAAATTAACATTAATTAATTAATTCATGTAATTTTAGTTAAAACAATAACATTATTATACATTATCTAAAATTACAAATAAGTATAAATTTTACATGAAACATTAATTTTATGATTTCACAAAATGACTTTAAAAATGTTAAATTAGACATTTATTTACTTTTGTGTAGAAAGAAGTCTATTTATATAATTAGTCCTTCTACGGGGACTACTTTTTAGAATCGGAAAATTGGACCATTTTAATTTTTTTTTGACTCCCAAAAAATTTATAATATTTATTTTGATTTAAATTTTTACAGAATTCAATGATTTAGGTGTAATTTGGATACATGTAAAAAATAGGGTTGCATAGAGTGTACAATCTTGTTTTTTATATGTATCCAAATTATACCTAACTCACTGGATTCTATAAAATTTGAATTAAAATAAATATTATAAATTTTTTGGGAGTAAAAAGAAAAACAAAAAAAAATAAATTGAACCGGTCCAATTTTGAGGTCCCAAAAAGCTGTCCACGTAGACTTATTGATATAATTAAGGGAGAGTAAAGAAGATAACCGTTTTTTTTCTTTCAAAAACTCTATGTGGACATGAAAAATTGACATGAGTTTATTTGAATTTCATTTATTTGTATTTTGACCCCCAATGATGGGTAAAAATACAAATAAGTAAAATTCAAATACACTCGTGTCCAATCTTCATGTTCATTTAAAAGAGCTACTTTTTTACTTTTTTTTTGAAGTTGTGTAACTCTAATATTTTATCATCCATATTTTATAACTTCACCAGAAAAGATGATATATATAAGATAAAGAAAAGGCAAGCCCTAATCCCAAAAATAGATAAATAAGGCACCAATTCTATGAAGACTAGATAATGTACTTACTGCACATGTTGGCTTGTAAAAATGTGGCCACTTTTGATGCTTGCGATTTCCCATTTCCGTATTGAACTTGCTGAGGTGATTTATCCCCACTAACCCATGTTACTCTCATCTGCATTAATTTTATACAACAAACAATTTATAATGTCAAAACATTTTAAGCATCAAAACATAATAAATAGCCAGACAATTCATGGCAAACAATTAACGATACAATAAAATTATGTCGTTAAAAATATCATTAAAAGCAAATTTTGTGTCGTTAAATTTGTATTAGGAGAAATGGGTGGATAAATGTGATGGAATAGATCTTAATCCGTTTTTTTTAGATCAACTTTTATGGTTAAATTAACCATTTTTAATATCAATCTATCTTATAACTTTTCTAGATACATTTAGAAAGACTACAACCATAACAATCTACAAATAGTGCAACATAATCTCAAGGTTTTCATTTTGAAAATTTAAATATATGTGCTTAAATATTAATTTTGAAACCGGTCAATTTGATCATAAGAATTAATAGATGACATTTATCATGAGACATATTGAAGTAGTTTCTATATTTTGTTAAGCTTATTTTGCGTTATTTTCAACTCCCCAAGTCCCTACATTCAATTATTAAATATACGTTTTATAAAAATTACTTTTAAGGAAAATTATTTTCAAACATATTCTTAACATTTATTAAAAATATATAATAGTGAAATCATAATATTTTTCAATTTATCTAAAATATAAGTAATTTTATGATAAGAATTTAACGCCAATTTAAAGTTTAAAGTTAAAATATATCTCTAATATTTGAACCGAAAAATTAAAAAAAAAAATAGAAATTAAACCACGCATAAAGCAAACAAAACTTAATAGTAACAAGTAATGGATTAAATTCTTACAGATTGTCCCGTAGAGTCAATGCTTGAGAGATGTCCATACAATGGCTTTTCCGGGTTTGCAAAACTGATTGGGTCCGATCTTATAAGAACGCAAGGTGTCTCAAATCCATCAGCAAAGAACACAAACTCAATATCAGTTCTAATATTAATCACATGGAATTCTAATGAGGCGCTGCAAGTGGTTACTCTGCACACACCACCCTTATCATATTTCTTGCATTCCTTTTTCTTGCAACCAAGATAGTCTGGATCACTGCTCACATATTGTGCCTGCAATTATTAAATTATTTATTATTATAAATATACTCATCCCACAAAATAGTTTCATTTGTCAATTAATATTTTTCCATAAAATAGTCTACTTTTAAGTAATAGCAGTATAAAATAGCGTAATGTTTTCAAATTTGCTATCATAATATCATTATTTTATCGTACCATACCAATAAATTGAAAACTTTCTCTGTCCGTCCCGAAATAAATGTCCATGTACTTTTTTTTGGTCAAAATAATTGGTCTTAGGATTAATAATTAAGCACAAATAAATACATTTTTTAAATTATAAAAAATTAAAATTAGTAGTAAAATTATATAAACTTTTTTTGTTATAATTTCTTTACCTGTATTTTGACAAAATGGGTACAAAAACTAGTTTTAAAAATAATTAATTTGATCAATACTCATAATTGGATATTTAAGTTAGACACAGAGAGTATTATTTTAATAGATATAATTAGAACGGAAGGATATTCGTAATAACTTAGACAACAACAAATAAATAGACTAGGCCACCTCAACAGTAGTAGGGGTGCTAACCGAGCAGAGTAGTTCGATACTCGACTCGAGATCGGTTAGAAAATATTATCCAAAACTCGAATTCGAAGTTGATTCGAGTCGAATATGATCCATACTCGTTTTCTGTTTAATGGTACACGAGTCGAATTCGAGTATACCAGTATTCGCTCAGATTAGGGTTCGAGTATTTTATTTTTTCTCGAACCATACTCGATACCTGCTCGATGGATCATATTCGAATACTGGTCTGATCCATACTAATAAGCTAAATATGTGATATTTGTATCAATCTTTATAATTTATAAAGTGTAGTATTAAATTGTGTAAGCTTGTACTTGAATAAATCAGTGAATTGATTGTCAATTCGTATTACATTCTTTGTAATTTCTTTACATAAATAAAAGTAAAAGACTTTTATATATAAACATTAGTTCAATAATCAATTTAGTATGTAGTGGTTCAGTATTAAGCGAAATGGTTCATATTCGAAACTCGATTTGAAGGCTCGTGAGTAACTCGTTTTATAAACGAGTCGAGTATTTACGAGCCGAGTAGGTTCGAGTAATGATCCGAGTCGAATCTGGCGCAAAATTAGAAATTTCTTATCGAATTTGAGTCGAATTCGAGCTCAATTTTTTCGAGTCGAGCCGAATCTGAGCATTAGAGTGTTCGTTGATATTCGACTCGTTTTCACCCCTATACAGTAGTCATAACAGCATGCATGATGAGGAGTTTGGACGTGGACAAACTGATAACAAGAATACGTCTGCCAGACATGCACAACAGGTCAGCCTAGTATTGCCTAGTCTGGATATGTCACACTTTGAGTTTTGATCAGATCAAGTTAGTTCGTTGACTTAGGCCGGTCAGGTCAGGCCAAGCCTTGACCGCTGAAGTATGATTTAATTAAGCCAGTAGGGCAGGGCACAAGTTATGTCTAGCCGATTTGATCTGCCTTTTTTTAATGTAATAAATATTAAAAATATAAATTAATAAATTTTTGTAAAAATGATGCAAGAATTTTGAAATTTATATTATTTTATCATTCTATTGCACACCAATATAAATTGGATGATTAGAATAAAAATAAATACATTCATCTTAAATTAAAGAAATATATAATTTAGGTGAACCTGTAATACAAAACAAATTGATTTTCTAAAATATGTCCGCAATATACTGTAAGACCCCAACTTTTATGAATAAAGAATAATTTTCTCGAAATATATTTTTGAATATTATGGTGTGGATTTGATATATTGTTATAGTTGTGGGTAATATTTATAAATTTTACAAAGTAAGCAATTGGTTATATAATATTCGATTGGTAGTGCAATATTCGTTTTAACATGGAATATTCGTACGACGGCACAATCATTGGTGGACCCCACAACGGAAGTATTGTTGTAGTTAAAAAATGACATAATTATCTTTTTATAAAAATAACGGCGAAAGTGTTACCGTTAAAACTGTTGAACTACCCGGTAGTAAAAGTACAGTAATACGCGTGGTTGCATAGTAGCACACGGTATTGATTATGATGCTTACGTGAGAAGTCACTCAGTTATACTCAATTATTGCTACAGTAATTGCTGCATCATATTTCTCATATTATTGATTCAATTATTGTCCCAGTATCATCTGCATAATATTTATTATTATTAAATCAATAATTGAGACGACAAAGTTATTCATATTATTATTTTCAATATTGACAATGTCTAGAAGTTCTGTCAAGGAGAGATTTGGCCACCTAATTACGCGCCAATAAGGAAAAATCCTTATCAGAAAGCCCCATCTTTCCTGGGAACGACCTGGTTGTTAAATATTGTGAGTTATAATATTAATGATGAATAAGTTGTGTTGATTAAAGATGAAATTGATAGTTCCATTGTGTTGGAATTATTAGTGTTAGTGAAAATCGATATTTATTTCGATAATAATTGATGTATGGAGGTTATATTGACCAATCGGGTAATTAATCGGATATATGAGCAATTAATTGCTATTATTTCACATGCTTATAACTATTTGTTCACATGTGTGTACTATTGATTCACATTTCTGTACTATTAGGGGAGGTGGTGCAAGATTGATAATACTTGCATGACTAAATTAAAAATGGAGGTATAGATGAAGGTACTATACTGTAATTAGTTTTTTCACATGATTATACTATTAAGTCACATGAATGAACTATTAATTCACATTATTTACTATTAAGGGAGGTGGTGCAAGTTTGATAATACTTGTAGGACTAAATTAAAAATGAAGAAAAAGAGGAATGTATTATACTATAATATTTTGAGCCCCAAAACGTGCAATTATCAAAACTATATTTTTCTATAAATAGAAGCTCATTCTTCCTTCATTTCTCACCAATTCACTAAAGCTATAGAACAATTATTATAGAGAGTAATTATAGAGAGAAAGAAGAAGAGAAGTCTGCTACCTCACTATTCCAGTATTTAGTCTTCTTCTAAGGTAAGGGGTATTATTTCTTTCGTATTTATGAAGAGAGTTATTTTCTTTCAATACTCGTAAGGATTTTTATTCCATTCTTTATTACTCTGTTAGAATAACCTGTCTGTGCGGTCTATCGCATGCCTGGTGAATTCTGTTGTTATTCCATTCTTTATTATTTTGTTGGATTATCCTGTCTGTGCGGATTACGCATGACCTGGTTCCATTCTTTATTATTTTGTTGAAATATCATGTCTGTGCGGGTTACGCATGACCTTGTTCCATTCTTTATTATTCTGTTGGAATAACATGTCTGTGCGGATTACGCACGCCTGGTGAATTCTTCTGTTATTCCATTCTTTATTATTCTGTTAGAATAACATGTCTATGTAGATTACCGCATGCATGGTGAATGATCCTTTGTATTCATTCCTTATTAAATCGTGGAAATGATCTGTCTACGTGGATTACCGCATGGCGGGCAAAAATCTATTTGCGGTTTCATATATTCTATTATACTCAGTTGGTTAAAGTTTTGGCTTCTATACTCCATGAAATTAGTAGAATATCCTTGATATTTGCACTTCATCTAGTATCTTTTCATATAAATATTATTCTGAGCATTCTTAAATTTTACTCCACAAAACAGTATCATGTTGACAATTTGGACGTTATTGATTTCTGGATAAATTAAATTATAAATCTTTAAAAATTTATCCTTGAACTTGTTTTATTGAATTCTTATATCATTGTCATCATCCTCATGTTTATAATATGTTGAAAGTCATCTGTGGCCTGTAGTGCATAGATGAATTTGGTATGATTATGACCAGGGATTATTCGGTATAATGATGACCGTAATGTTACCAATGATGTGGTAAAAGTCCTTATTGGCCGTAGTGCATTGATAGACAGTTGGCATGATCATGACCGTTGATGAATACACGAATATCTTTGGCCCGTAGTGCATGGATAATTTATGGTCGTGATACTAATTAATATCCTTGGCCATAGTGCAGGGATGATGTGGTTTATTTATTAAGCTGAGTCTCAGCGATAAAAATGATGAAAAACCTTTTAAATCATAGAAGATAGTAGATTTTATTCTCTACTTGATTCTTTTAATGGATTGCTTGTTCCGCTACAGTTAAACTTGATGTTTGTTATATTTTATTAGTTTAACGCTGTTGAAGGCTAACGATAAATTATTCTGCATTATCTTAGTCATAATATTTCTTACTGAGCTAGTTGAGCTCACCCTTTCTTTCACTGTTCTCTTCAAGAAATGAGAATATAGTAGGGACGAGTCGGGGAACGGATTAACGGTCCAGATGGTTGTTTTAGGTGCTGTTTGTTTACATCTGATTGCCTCTTAATGGACTGCCTCTTATTCGCTAAGAGGCATGATGTTGTTTGTTTTGTTTTTTGTTACCTCTGAATGCCTCTTAATCGGTAAGACAGAAAATGAAATCTTAATAATTAAGATGTACCTCTTAATGAAATTTTTTTGATAATTTTTTTTATATAAATATATTCAACAATATTATGCACTCATTTTTATTAAATTGAATATTTAAAATTATTAAATAAAATTTTACCCTTTAAAATGGTAAAATAGTGTCATTAAGAGACAACTTACTTTTTTGTTATCAAACAATTTTTTAGATTCAGACCTCATAACCATTCAGATGATCTAATTTATTAAGACATCATAATCATTCAGATCTTAATTCTCAGATTTATCAAACACAACCTTAGTAGTCCTCACTATTCTATAAAATAGTGTGACAATAAATGTAATGAAGACTCCATTGAGTGTGGATATTGTCTAGATGGCAATATTCTTATTAAAACTCTTAGATTATGTTTTGTCGTATTTTACACGACTGTTGTATAATTAAGTTGTATTTGAATTTTGTACCATGTATTTGGCTACTCAAGATGGGTGGTGTATACCTATTTTGGGGGTGCCACAGTTGGTATCAAAGCTTAGGGATATGATCCCTTGCTGAGATGTGAGACAAGAACTAGGAGGGGAGAGACGGGGAATTCCTTCGCTAGTATGACCTACCTAAGTTTATTTGGTATTTAATTGGTCAGTCAGAGTATAGGGATAATATGTGACATGTCAATTAACCCTTGTTTTGTGGCATTATTTAAAAATGACATCCGATAATGTTGAGAATATCAATCGAGCACAGGAGACCGTTGAGTCACCATAGATCAACACCCAGTATAATGTGCATCAGGAAGGCAATGATCCTCAGGTGAACAACAACACCGACCAAATGGCGAACGACGGAATGTTTATGAGCTTTCTGTAATTCGTACAACATCAGGCAAGAGAGACTCCTGTCCAAAATGCAGGTGAAAACACTGGCAAATCTCGGACGGTCATCGCTAAACAGTTCAAGGAGCTGGGACCACCGGAGTTTATTGGAGAGCCAAAATCACTTAAGGCGGAGACATGGATAAAGCAGATCACCAAGATATTTGATGTCTTGGGATGCTCCGAGGAGCAAAAGGTTCCCTTTGTCACCTTTATGTTGCGAGGAGAGGCAGATTATTGGTGAGAATCGGTAAAGCATACTCAACCTGCCGCACTGAAGATGTCTTGGGAGAAGTTCCGAGAACTATTCAACGACAAGTACTTTCCCGAAAGTATTTGTCACATGAAAGAGGTAGAGTTCATCAAGTTGGAGCAGAACAATATGACTGTGTCGCAGTATGAAGCTAAGTTTGCCGAGTTGTCCCGGTTTGCATCTCACTTGGTTGACAATGAGGAGAGAATGACGCGGATGTTTCTAAGGGGTTTGAAACCCGAGATACGTCAATATCTAATTTCTCATAAACTGTGTTTGTATTCAGATGTTGTAAATAGGGCTCAATTATTGGAGCGCGATAATGAGTCAACTTAACCAAGAGAAGGCAGCCTGTAAAATGATAAATCAAGTGGTAGTAGTCATCGAATCGGTGACAACAAACGTGGAGGGAATCAACATGCCAGAAATGGTAACCACTTCGGTGGTAATCATGGCCAAGATAATAAGAATGGACATTTCAAGAAGAAGAGATTCAAAAATGATGGAAAGACGTCAGCATCAGCACCCATGGTTAAGGAAGGAGAATGACCACCTATCATATGCTTCAAATGCGGAGGGGAGGGACATATCAGTCCAAACTGTGCGTAACAGTCCAAAATGTGTAACAATTGTGGAAGAGAAGGTCACCTAGGGAAGCCAAGTCTAGTTGGAAAGGTGACACCAAATGCCATCCCAGACAAGTCAAAAGCAGTAGTTCAAGAAAGAGTTTTTGTTGTGACCTCCCAGAAAGCAAGGAACCCGAACGAGGTCATCACGGGTAAGCTAATCATCAACTCTAGCGAAGTATATACCTTATTTGATACCGGTTCTACCCATTTTTTTATTTCTCCTACTTGCGCTCAACGTTTAAATTTTACTCCGGAGAAATTAGACTTTGACTTATATGTTGAAACTCCGTTGGGAGAAACCTTTATTACATCCACTGTTTATAAGTCTTGTTTGGTTCAAATCGGTACCCTCACATTACCTGTCGATCTTATTTCCTTAAAAATACTTGCATTTGACGTGATTTTAGGGATTGATTGGTTAACTACTCATCATACTAAAAATGATTATTTTCGTAATGTTGTTAGCTTCCATATTCCTAATCAACCTATTATGCGAATTCAAGCGACCAAACCATTAAAATCAATCATGGTCATCTCAAGCCATAAAGCTATTCGTTTATTGAAAAACGGATGTCAAGCTTTCTTAGCTCATGTCACATATTTAAACAAAAATACATCAGATTTGAATGATATTTCTATTTTTAATAAATTTCCTGACGTATTCCCTGAAGAACTTCCTGACCTACCCCTGGAGCGTAAAATCGAGTTTGATATTGACCTTGAACCCAGTACAAAACCCATTTCTAAAGCCCCATATCGAATGACTCCTATTGAACTTTAGGGGTTAAAAACCCAACTACAGGAATTACTAGACATCGGTTTCATTCGTCCTAGTATGTCTCCTTGGGGTGCTCCTATTCTATTCGTGAAGAAGAAAGATGGAAGTATGCGACTTTGTATTGATTATCGGGAGTTGAATCATTGCACCATCAAAAATAGGTACCCATTGCCTTGCATTGATGACCTGTTTGACCAGTTGCAAGGAGCCAAATTCTTTTTAAAGACTGATCTTCGTTTCGGATATCATCAGTTGAAGATTAAAACTGATGACATTCCAAAGACTGCTTTCAGAACTCGGTATGGGCATTATGAATTCCTAGTCATGTCTTTTGGATTGACTAATACTCCTACTGCCTTCATGGATATGATGAACCGAGTATTCAAGAAATATTTGGATCACTTTGTTGTCGTCTTTATTGATGACATTCTCATTTACTCCAAAAGCTGTGAAGATCATGAGCAACACTTGAGGCTGATACTCCAAAAGCTTCGTGAAAACAAGTTATATGCCAAGTTAAAGAAATGTGAGTTCTGGCTTGAGGAATTAGCATTCCTTAGACACGTGATATCAAATTATGGAATATCTGTTGACACGACAAAGATTGAAGCAATTCAAAGCTGGGAGCAACCTAAGTCAATGACTGAAGTACGTAGCTTTCTCGGCTTAGCTGGTTATTATCGGAGATTCGTAGAAGGGTTTTCTCGAATCACTACTCCATTAACTCAGCTGACTCGAAAAGATACAAAATTCAGTTGGAGCGAGGAATGTGAGAAGAGTTTTCAAGAACTCAAGAAGAGGCTTATTTTAGCACCTGTTCTGACAATACCATCTGGATCGGAGGGATTTGTCATCTACAGTTATACTTCAGGCAAAGGGTTAGGATGTGTTCTCATGCAACATGAAAAGTCATAGCCTATGCCTCATGACAACTCAAAGAATATGAGAGAAATTATCCTACTCATGATCTAGAGTTGGCAGTTGTTGTTTTTGCGCTTAAGATTTGGAGGCATTACCTGTATGGAGAGAAGGTGGAGATCTATACCGATCATAAAAGCCTCAAATATTTCTTCACTCAAAAGGAACTTAACATGCGGCAACGACGATGGCTTGAGCTATTGAAAGATTACGATCATACCATTCAATACCATCCTAAAAAAGCCAACGTAGTTCTGATGCATTGAGTAGAAGATCATATGCGGGTACGAGTGCATTATTGTCAATGTAAAGGCCCATTTTATATGACTTATAAAGGATGTAGATAGAGTTAAAGACTCCAGGGACCCATGTGATGATGGCAAATATACGAGTAGAACCGAATTTAATCGATAAAGTTAAAGATGCTCAAGCTACAGACCTGGAGCTGACGCGTATGAGGAAGAAAGTGCAAGAAGGTGCTATTTCGGAAGCAAGAATCGATGAAGAAGGAATACTTCGAGTCAACTCTAGACTTTATGTTCCTAACGATTCTGACTTAAAGTATAAAATCATGATGGAGGCGCACAACACACCGTTTACAATCCATCCTGGAAGTACCAAAATGTATCGTGATCTTCGACATACATTTTGGTAGAGTAATATGATGAGAGAGATAGCGGAGTTTATCTCAAGGTGTTTAACTTATCAATGAATTAAGGCGGAGCATCAAGTACCAAAAGGTCCATTTCAACCACTTGAAATTTTAGAATGGAAGTGGGAGCACATTACCATGGATTTCGTTCCTGGTCTTCCCAAGGTTTCTCAAGGCATAGATGCAATTTGGGTCATTGTTGATAGATTGACCAAGTCTGCTCATTTCCTACCTATACGAGAAACTTATACACTTGAACGTCTTGCTCATATGTATATAAACGAGATTGTAAGACTGAATGGTATGCCAGTATCCATAGTTTCTGATCGAGACCCAAGATTTACTTCGAGATTTTGGGCTAGTTTGCAAAAAGTTATGGGCACGAATTTACGATTTAGCTCGGCATATCATCCTCAGACGGACGGGCAGTCGGAGAGGACTATTCAAACTCTTGAAGATCTATTAAGACTCTGTTTCCTTAACTTTAAGAGAAGTTGGGACAAGTTCTTACCATTGGTGGAGTTTTCCTACAACAATAGTTATCAAGCAAGTATTGGCATGGGTCCATTTGAGGCGTTGTATGGAAGAAAGTATCGTTCTCCAGTATGCTGGGATGAGGTGGGTAAAGCAACTTTGTTGGGACCAGATTTGGTACGTATGACTACGAAAAAGATTAAAACGATCCGACAACGTATAAAACCCTCACAAGATCGACAAAAGAGTTATGCTGATCTTCATCGAAAGGACGTGGAATTCAATATTGGAGATCATGTGTTGTTACGTGTTGCTCCATGTAAATGACTTATGAGATTTAGAAAGAGAGGAAAGCCCAATCCTCAATTCATTGGCCCATTTATAATCCTCGATCGAGTAGGAACTGTGGCCTATAGACTCGCCTTATACCGCCAAGTATGTCTCGTGTTCATAACGTTTTTTATATATCTATGTTACGTAAATATGTGAAAGACCTGAATCACGTTATTGAATTAGAACTAGACGAGATAGAGGAAGATTTAACGTATGAAGAGTTACCTGTTAAAATCTTGGATAAGAAGGATCATATTCTACGCTCTAAAGTTATACCTCAAGTCAAAGTTTCGTGGAGAAACCACGATGTTGAGGAAATGACCTGGGAGTTAGAATCTAAAATGAAATCAAGGTATCCTCACCTCTTCGACATACCAGGTACGCACCCTAATTTCGAGGATGAAATTTTATAAGAAGGGGAGGTTGTAAAATCCCAACTTTTATGAATAAAGAATAATTTTTTCGAAATATATTTTTGAATATTATGGTGTGGATTTGATATAATGTTATAGTTGTGGGTAATATTTACAAATTTTATAAAGTAAGTAAGTGGTTATATAATATTCAATTGGTCGGGGAATATTCGTTTTAACAGGAAATATTCGTACGACGACACAATCATTGGTGGACCCCACAACGGAAGTGTTAGAAAACAACAGAATTATCTTTTTATAAAAATAACGGCGAAAGTGTTACCGTTAAAACTATTGAACTACCCGGTAGTAAAAGTACAGTAATACGCGTAGTTGCATAGTAGCACACGATATTGATTATTGATGCTTACGTGAGAAGTCACTCAGTTATACTCAATTATTACTACATTAGTTGCTGCATTATATCTCTCATATTATTGATTCAATTATTGTCACAATATCATCCGCATAATATTTATTATTATTAAATCAATAATTGAGACGACAAAGTTATTCATATTATTATTTGCAATATTGACAATGTCTAGAAGTTCTGTCAAGGAGAGGTTTGGTCACCTAATTGCGTGCCAATAAGGAGAAATTCTTATCGAAAAGCCCTCTCTTTCCTGGGAACGACCTGGTTGTTAAATATTGTGAGTTATAATATTAATGATGAATAAGTTGTGTTGATTAAAGATGAAATTGATAGTTCTATTGTATTAGAATTATTAGTGTTAGTGGAAATCGACATTTATTTCGATAATAATTGATGTATGGAGGTTATATTGACTAATTGGGTAATTAATCGAATAAATGAGCAATTAATTGCTATTATTTCACATGCTTATAACTATTTGTTCACATGTGTGTACTATTGATTCACATTCATGTACTATTAGGGGAGGTGGTGCAAGATTGATAATACTTGCATGACTAAATTAAAAATAGAGGTATAGATGAAGATACTATACTGTAATTAGTTTTTTCACATGATTATACTATTAAGTCACATGAATGAACTATTAATTCACATTATTTACTATTAGGGGAGGTGGTGTACGTTTGATAATAGTTGCAGGACTAAATTAAAAATGAAGAAAAAGAGGAAGGTATTATACTGTAATATTTTGAGCCCCAAAACGTACAATTATCGAAACTATATTTTCCTATAAATAGAAGCTCATTCTTCCTTCATTTCTCACCAATTCACTAAAGCTATAGAACAATTATTATAGAGAGAAATTATAGAGAGAAAGAAGAAGTGAAGTCTGCTACCTCACTATTCCAGTATCTAGTCTTCTTCTAAGGTAAGGGATATTATTTATTTCGTATTTATGAAGCGAGTTATTTTCTTTTAATAATCGTAAGGGTTGTTATTCCATTCTTTATTATTCTGTTGGAATAACTTGTCTGTGCGGTCTATCGCATGCCTGGTGAATTTTGTTGTTATTCCATTCTTTATTATTCTATTGGAATATCCTGTCTGTGCAGATTAAGCATTACCTGGTTCCATTCTTTATTATTCTATTAGAATATCTTGTCTGTGCAGGTTACGCATGACCTGGTTCCATTCTTTATTATTCTGTTAGGATAACTTGTGTGTGCGGATTACGCACGCCTGGTGAATTCTTCTGTTATTCCATTCTTTATTATTCTGTTGGAATAACTTGTCTATGTGGATTACCGTATGCATGGTAAATGATCCTTTGTATTCATTCCTTATTAAATCGTGGAAATGATCTGTCTACGTGGATTACCGCATGGCGGGCAAAAATTCATTTGCAGTTTCATATATTCTATTATACTCAGTTGGTTAAAGTTTTGGCTTCTATACTCCATAAAATTAGTGGAATATCCTTGATATTTGCGCTTCATTTAGTATCTTTTCATGAAAATATTCTTCTGAGCATTCTTGAATTTTACTCCACAAAACAGTATCATGTTGACAATTTGAACGTTATTGATTTATGAATAAATTAAATTATAAATCTTTAAAAATTTATCCTTGAACTTGTTTTATTGAATTCTTATATCATTGTCATCATCCTCATGTTTATAATATGTTG
This sequence comes from Panax notoginseng, assembly GCA_016801055.1. Lineage (NCBI taxonomy): Eukaryota > Viridiplantae > Streptophyta > Magnoliopsida > Apiales > Araliaceae > Panax > Panax notoginseng. The sequence continues at coordinate 96,315,941 of CM029017.1, read as the reverse complement.
AAAGTCATCTGTGGCCTATAGTGCATAGATGGACTTGGTATGATTATGACCAGGGATTATTCGGTATAATAATGACTGTAATGTTACAAATGATGTGGTAAAAGTCCTCATTGGCCGTAGTGCATTGATGGACAGTTGTTGGCATGATCATGACCATTGATGAATACACGAATATCCTTGGCCCGTAGTGCATGGATAATTTGTGGTCGTGATACTAATGAATATCCTTGGCCGTAGTGCAGGGATGATGTGGTTTGTTTATTAAGCTGAGTCTCAGCGATAAAGTGATGAAAAACCTTTTAAATCATAGAAGATAGTAGATTTTATTCTCTACTTGACTCTTTTAATGGATTGCTTGTTCCGCTGCAGTTAAACTTGATGTTTGTTATATTTTATCAGTTTAACACTGATGAAGGCTAACGATAAATTATTTTGCATTATCTTAGTCATAATATTTCTTACTGGGCTAGTTGAGCTCACCCTTTCTTTCACTGTTTTCTTCAGGAAATGAGAATATAGCTGGGACGAGTCGGGGAATGGATTGACGGTCCAGATGGTTGTTTTAGTAGTCCTCACTATTCTATAAAATAGTATGATAATAAATGTAATGAGGACACCATTGAGTGTGGATATTGTCTAGATGACAATATTCTTATTAAAACTCTTAGATTATATTTTGTCGTATTTTACACGACTGTTATATAATTAAGTTGTATTTGAATTTTGTACCATGTATTTGGCGACTCAAGATGGGTGATGTATACCTATTTTGGGGGCGTCACATGCACAATTTGTCTTCGTAGAAAATATAATTTTAACACAGTCTATTGCGATATAGGACTATAGATACAAAATAAAATTTACTTAATGTATGTTACACTTTTAAATTTTGAATGTAAAATTAGTTTCTATTTTTTTTAGTAATATGATCAGTTGGACATATATTTTGTAAAGTTTAAATACACATATATCTTTTTCTTTATGGTCATTAAACACTTATATAATTATATCTTAAGTATTATTTTCAATTAGTTTTACAACTGCTTCATGGAGTTATTCTTTAAATTGCTACAAAAGAATACCTAAAAATAACCAAAATCATAAATTCACCTAAGAATTTAGCACATCCAAATTAATGAAGAACTAAAGTATTTTCAAGAAACTAACTTATTATTAATATTTAATATTAAAAATTAATTTATTGATGTATTAATTAATGTTAGTACTTAACATTAAAAGTAACAAGGAAATATTAATAAAATTTTAATGTTAAATATTACTATTTATAATAAACTAACTTATTATTAATATTTAATGAACTAACTTTTTATTAATATTAAATTACTAACTAGCTAGTTATATTCGTTGAAGATGTATATTAATTAAATGTATCTACAAGAAATCAAGAATGAATACTTAAAAATTTAAACTTTGTTGATGTATTAATTAAAACTAATGTACTACAACATGCAATAATGAATAGAGTAAAATTTTATATTTTATTGAAGAATAATTATAACTTTAAAGTTCATAAATTATAAATAATTATAATAAGAATCAGGTCAGACCTCAAAGCGGATCAGACTAGACAAGGCCCAAGTTCGGTCAAGTTAGACCAGATTTATGCCTTAAAAGAGCAAACTTTTAAGTCTTTCAGACCGAGTCAGACTGATCCAAACTTTAATTGAGTCGAGTTTTAACCAAACCAGACCAAGGCCAAGTCGTTGGCCTTTTGTGCATTCCTAACGTGCACCCACAGGGCCACAACCAAGTGGGCGTCGTGCATGCTCCCCAATAATATTTTAGGAATTACGAATGGGTGAAATGTCATGCATGTACGATCATAGGTATATGTCTCCCTCGTGCACTAATTTATAGGGAAATTAACTAAGGTTGTGTTTGATTACCTCTTATTGCCTCTTAATAGAAGTACCTCTGATTCGGTCAGAGGCTAAACATGTTTGGTAAAAAAAAATTTGCCTCTTAATCAGTAAGGGAAAAATATAAATCTATACTATTCAGAGGTGCATCTGAACGAAATTGGCTATTTTTGGACAAAAATAACCTTTTCAATATTACAAAATTCCTATTATATCCATCTGCCTCTTCAATTTTCAGATTCCCAATTCGATCATAACCCTTTTTCTCCTCTCCCTTCTCTTTGATTTCCATAACCAAACCACCACAACGGCACCATCAACATATCACCATTACGATCATCATCTTCAATTCCTCCATCACCCAGACCCAGACTGGTAGCAAGATATTCTTAGTAACAAGACAATAGAAGTGGAAGTAGTATACAACAATTTTGTGAATAAAGGGAAAAAATGATATTCCAGAAATCTATTTTGCATAAAAAATATAACATCAAACAAATGAAATTGGGCAAGGCGGATGTAGTACACTAGCTCGGATTTCGCAAAGTGCTTTAAGAATCATTAGACGGTTTGTCGGATCAAGTTCTTTGTATTTGGATATCTCCTCTCTGCAAAAATGATATATCATAGCAGCAAAAATGTGACCCATGCCACCACTCAGGGAGTTTCTTACAAACTGTTGTGACCCAGGCATCAGGACGATCGAATTTTCTCTTTTTTGATTTGGATTTTTCAACTCCCTAGTTCCTATGTTCCTTCTGTTAGAATGAGATGAAGACTATCGAATTTTGGGGAAGATTAGCTTGGTGCAACTTGATTATGATGTCTAACGAATGGAGGGAGTTATAATTAATTAATATTAATTGATAGTGAATTCTGGGTTTGATCGAATTGTTTGTGAATTCTAGGATTGATGAAGCTCAGAGGGAAGAGAAAGAATGAAGGGAAGAAGATAGAGAAGAGTTTTTTGCTTAAATTGAATATAGTGAGTGGAGGGTTAAAATAGTAAAATAGTGTTATTCAGATATTTTATAAAAATTAATTATCAAACACCATTTTTTCTTTCAGATACAATTTTAGACAGATGCTCTATATTATTCAGATGTCTAAACTATTCAGATTTTAATATTTAATTTTATCAAACACAACCTAAGTGCCTCATTGCTAAGCACGAGTTAGTTTTTTTATTTTTTATTTTTTATTTATTTTATATATAATAAATTACAAATATATACATTTTGTATTGTTATATTATAGTATTATGATATAATTCTAGAATAATTTGATATTATATAATATCATTTAATAATTAAAATTTATTTAAAATTCCATCACTACCCCTTTATGTGTTTTGATAAATTTTGCGTTTTTAATATTAGTTAATAAAATGAAATCAGGAGGCTTTAAAAAGTGTTTTAATTAGTGATAGTTAAATTCTAATCTCATACCAAAAAATCAATGACCAAAAACCTTAGTTTAACCTTTATATATATATATATATATATATATATATATATATATATATATATATATATATATATATATATGGTGCGTTTTAAGATAAACTTAATTAAGAATTTTGTTTTTTGAGAAATAATTTGTTCTAAATGTAATTTATTTGACTCGAATACTAAGTTTTTTTCCAGGCCAAATTTAAAAGTATCTCCCTAAGTTGTCATTCAATTTCAATTTAACCCTTTTAAGTGGCAAAAATCTCAATTGAGTCATTGAAGTGACCATTTTATTCAATTGAGTCCTTTATTACAAGAATCTCAATTGAGTAGAAGTCAACATCAAGAGTCAATTAAATTAAATTGACTACTTGAAGGCCGAAATTGAGATTTTTATCACTTAAAAAGCCAAATTGATCACTGGGAGACAACTTAAATGAACACTTTTACAATTAGGCATTTTCCCAATTGCATGATCTTTTTTTTCAATGATTTTATACGATAATATTGGTTAATCACCACAAGAAAAACATTTAAGATCGAAGAAATTATTTTCGACAGATGATATTTCGTCGACATTAATTTACTTCCGACGAAATTTCTGGCGAATATAATTCCGTCAGAGTTATTGTAAGTTCGGCGAAATATCATTTATAGTCGACGGAAACTCCGTCAAGAATATCATACGTTCGACGAAACTAGTTTTGACGGACATTCCGTTGAAAATAGAGTTTTTTAATTAGGGATCAAACCTTTTTTCCTCAATCATTTGTTTAGCTCTCCATTCTCTCTAACGGGGATGAAAATCTCCATTCTCCCTCACTCTATCTCCGGCCCGGCAGCTATTCCCTCCTCCGTCTTCCCTCCTCCCTCCTCCACCCCCTTGCCCCTCCATAATAATCAAACTTCCTCTCCATCTCTCTCACACACACAGTCGAACGGATCCCGACTGAAACCCGGTGGACTTTGGCTTTTGGCGGTTGTGGGAATCGACGACAACATCGATCGTGGGTATCTCCTCTCTTATCTCTTTAGTATTTCATTTAAGTGAGGTAAATTTCTAACTTAAACTTTGTAGTGTTAGGGTTTGTATCGCTAAACATTAGGTATATTAAACAACTAATTTGGGCTAAATTTAGTGTTTAATTTATTTTGTTATATATGAAACTGATGAACTTGGTTGAATTGTAGTTTAATTTGAGTTTGATATATAATTTAGGGTTAAATTTGTTATTAATTATTGAAATGTCGAGGCTGAATAATATTGTTTAAATTCAGTTTGATATGCTGCAGTTTGGGTTCGCCATTTATTGTAATTTTTGTAAGACCCGAACTTTTTATGAATAAAAAAATAATTTTCTCTAAATATTCTTCTAAATAATAAGGTGATAATATAATAAATGTTATAGTTATGGGTGATATGTGTACATTTTACAAAGTAAGCAAGTTGTCATAAAATATTCATTTGGTCGGGGAATATTCTTTTTATCGGGGAATATTCGTACGACGGCGCAATCATTGGTGGACCACATAACGGAATAACTATCGAAAATAGAAAGCGATAGAAATAACTTTCTTATAAAATAATGGCAAGACTTTTACCGTTAAACTGCTAAAATACCCGGTGATAAAAGTACAATAATACACGTGTTGCACAATAGCACACAGTATTGCACAATATCTCTTATTATTGATTCTTACGTAAGAAGTCAGTCAACATTTCATTTGATAATTGCCACAGTAGTTAGTGTTTAGTATCTTATATTATTGATTCAATAATTTTTATAACGATAATTGTATAATACTTCATATTATTGATTCAATAATTGTCATAGTAACAACTATATAGTATTTCACATTATTAAATCAATAATTATCATGACATAGTAACTCATATTAATAAAATGATATTATTAATTAACATTATCGACAATGTCTAGAAAGTTATGTCGAGGAAAAAGAAATCTTTATCGGAAAGCTCCCTCTTTCTTGAGAACGATCTGGTTGTCAATATTGTGAACCTATAATATTAATTAGAAATAATTATTAAAAGATTGAAGAATTGTAAATAATTGATGAATAAAATAAAATTTGTTGATAGATATGATAAGTAAATATTTGTTTAATTTGATATAAATAGAGGAATTTTAGCATGAGATATTTGTTAAAAGTTTGACATATTTTTCTATAGAACCATAATTATCTTCTCCGCTAAAATATTCATTCAGATCTATTGTTTTAATATATTATAATAGTATAATTTTATAAATTATAATTGTTTAAATAGTAAAACATGTGAAAAAATGGTGGAAGTGAGAAGCATGGTTTAGAATACCGTATTTTCAAAACAAGTATGCTGCAAAAATCACCTGCATGTGAATTTTGTCAAACTTGGTGTGCTAGCACTTTTCTATAAATAGGTTGCTTAGTTAAACAATGAAACCCAATTAGAATCATAGAATTCTTCTTCTATAATATTGTGAGTATTTCTTTTTAATATAAAGATACTTTCAGTATAGTTTATAGTGCAAGATTTTCTCAGGATAATATCTGTTATACCAAGTCAGATTTAGTTTTCTACTAAGGTAAATGATGTTATTTTCTTTCAATACTTGTAAGAGATATTATTTCATTTCATATTTCTAAATTTAAACTTACTATGGTAAGTATTACTTCTATAGTTCCTGAAATGATTAGAAATTCCTTGAGGTTTGCGTTTCATCTAAATATCATTTCACTGGAATATTAGTCTGAACTTTCTTATTAAATTTTAATCTTTTCATTTCGGGATACTATTCATCTGTGATACTATTCAAATCAGAGTACTATTCATCTGAGATACTATTCATGCTAGAAAACTATTCATCCGGGGTACTAATCATGGCAGAGTACTATTCACGACGAAATTTATTTATTTATTTTGTCCAAATTATCTATAAAATATGAATCTTAAACATCATTCTTGAATTTTACTCCACAATTGGTGATCATGTTGGCAATTTAGACATTCTTGAACTCTAGATAAATTAAATTATAAATCTCTAATCTTTATTCTTGATCTCACTTGATTCATTCTTTATATCATTTTCATCATCCTCATGCTGATATTGTGGTGAAAGTCATCTTTGGCCCATAGTGCAAAGATGGACTGTTGATTGTTATGATTATGACCAGGAATTGTGTATTGGTATAATCATGACCTTTAATGTTACAGATAAAGATTTGTGGTGAAAGTCCTCTTTGGCCCGTAGTGCATAGATGGACAGGTGTTTGGCATGATCATGATCACTAGTGATACAAACGAATATCTTTGGTCCGTAGTTCATAGATATTTCGTTGGTTTGAAACAATTATTTATTGGTGTTATAGGGATAAAATATTGATGATGAACTTTTAAATCGTAGAAGATAGTAGACATCATGCTCTACTTGACTCTTCTAATGGATTGTTATTTTCGCTACAGTTGTTGATCTAAAACTTGTTGTCCATTATATTTGATCTGATTTATCATTGTTGAAGGCTAAAAATAATTTATTCCTCATTATCTTAGTCATAATATTCTTTACTGGGCTAGTTGAGCTTACCCTTTTTTCTTTTTATTCCATTATTTTTCTCAGGAAATGAAAGTGTTGTTGGCACTAGTCGGAAAGTGGAGTAGTGGTCCGAAGTAGTTACTATAGAAGTATTCACTGTGCTGTGAAATAGTGTGTTAATAACTATAATGAAGACTTAATTGGAGTTTGGATATTGTTATATTATGTACGATGTAATATTTATATTAAAACTCATAGTATGTGTGGTAGTATTTTGAACGACAGTTTAATAGTTATAAATAGGGAAGTTTATATTGAAATTTTGTAGTACGTATTTAGAGACTCAAAATGGGTTGTGTGGACCAATTTTGGGGACGTCACAGTTGGTATCAGAGATTAGGGATATGATCTCTGGTGGAGTTCTGGGATTAGAACTGGGAGGGGAGAGACGAGTATAACCTTCGCTAGTGTGTCCTACCTAAGCTTATTTGTTATTTAATTGGTCGGTCGGAATATAGGGATAATATGTGAAATGTTAATTTCATTAATTAACCGGTAGTATTTGAGATTGACATTTGCAAATTTAGAGATAAGCAATGGAGCACATGAGACCATTGAGACACCGTCAATCAATAACCAGGATAATGTGTATTAGGAAGACAATAATCCTCCTGTAAACAACATCATTGACCAAATGATGAACGATGGGGTGTTTAGGAGCTTTCTGCAATTCATGCAAAACTAGACGAGAGAGAGTCTTGTTCAAAATGTAGGTGGAAACAATGATAAGTCGTGGCTGGTCACTGCCAAGCAATTCAAGGAGTTAGGACCATCAGACTTTATGGGAAAGCCAAAGCCACTTAAGGCAGAAGCTTGGATTAAGCAGATCACCAAAATATTTGATGTCCTAGATGCACAGAGGAGCAAAAGGTTCCATTTGCCACCTTTTTGTTACTTGGAGAGGCAGATTACTAGTGGAAATCTTTAAAACGTACTTATCTTTCCGCACTTAAGATGTCTTGGGTGAAGTTTGAGGAATTATTTAACGAAAAGTATTTTTTTGAAAGTATTTGTCATATGTAGGAGGTGAAATTCATCAAACTAGAACAGAACAATATGACTGTATCACAATACGAGACCAAGTTTGCGGAGTTATCCCGATTTGCATCCCATTTGGTGGATAATGAGGAACAAATGACACGAATATTTTTGAGATGTTTGAAACCTAAAATTCGTCAATACCTCATTTATCATAAACTTTATTTGTATTCAAATGTTGTGAATATGGCTCAATTATTGGAGCGAGATAATGAGACTTTTCAACCAAAAGACAACAACCAAGAACACGATAATAATCATACCAGTGGTAACAGTTATCGGAACAATGATAATCAGCGTGGAGGAAATTATCATGCGAGAAATGGTAACCACTTCGGTGGTAATCCTGACCAAGTTAATAGAAGAAATAATTCATGTGAAAATTTTAAAAAGAGAAGATTCAACAATAACGGAAAGACATCGGTAGTAGCACCAGCACCAACACCCTTTTCTAGGGAAGGAGAACGACCACCAGTCGTATGCTACAAATGTGGACATGAGGGACATATTAATCCAAACTGTAGGTAGCAACCCAAAGTGTGTAACAATTGCAGAAAGGAAGGTCACTTAGCTCGATTTTGTCATTCAACAAAGTCAAGTCCAGTGGTAGTGATGACACCAAAGGTTGTCCCGGACAAGTCAAATTCGGTGGTTCAAGGAAGAACTTTCGTCGTGACTTCCCAAAAAATGAAGAACCAGAACGAAGTTCTCAAGGGTAAGCTAATCATAAACTCTTACAAAGTTTATACCTTATTAGATACCGGTCTACCCACTCCTTTTATTTCACCTGCTTGTGCTCAACGTTTGAACTCAACTTCTGAGAAATTAGACTTTGACTTATCTGTTGAAACTCCGTTAAGAGAAACCTTCATTACATCCACTGTTTATAAAATCTTATTTGATTCAAGTCGGCACCCTCAAATTACCTGTTGATCTCATCTCTTTGAAAATACTTGCATTTGATGTGATTCTAGGAATTGACTGATTAACTATCTATCATGCTAAAATTGATTATTTTTGTAAGGTCATTGGTTTTCATATTCCTGATCAACCTGTTATGAGAATTTAAGCAGCCACACCGTTGGAATCAACCATTGTCATCTCTAGCCATAAAGCCATTCGATTATTGAAAAACGGATGTCAAGATTTTTTAGCCCATGTCACCAATTTAAATAAAAATACGTCAGATTTGAATAATATTTCTGTTATTAATAAATTCCCTGACGTATTCCCCGAAGAACTTCTTGGTCTACCCCAGAGCATGAAATCGAATTTTGTATTATTCTTGAACCCGGTACAAAACTCATTTCCAAAACCTCATATCGAATGACTCCTATTGAACTTCAGGAGTTAAAAGTCCAACTACTGAAGTTGTTAGACATTGATTTCATTTATCCTAGTACATCGCCTTGGGGTGCTCCTATTTTATTCATAAAGAAGAAAGATGGAAGTATGCGACTTTGCATTGACTATCGAGAGTTGAACCATGTCGCCATAAAAAAATAGGTACCCGAGCCTTTATCTGGTGACTTTCTTTTTAGAATGCACCAAAGACAAACTCTCCGTAGGGGACGCCATCTTTGTGCGGTGGCAAGCTGATAAGTGCCATTGTGAGGTTCTATCCAAGGTTGAGATATGAGTCACAGTTGGGAGCAACCTAAGTTAGTAACTGAAATAAGTAGCTTTCTAGGCTTAACTGGCTATTATCGGAGATTCGTGGAAGAATTTTCTCAAATCGCTACTCCATTAACTCAGATGACTCGAAAAGATAAAAAATTCGGTTGGAGCTAGGAATGTGAGAAGAACTTCCAAGAACTCAAGAGGAGACTCATTTCAGCACCTGTTCTGACAATACCATCAGGTTCGGAGGGATTTGTCATCTACATCGATGCTTCAAGCAGAGGTTTAGGATGTGTTCTCATGCAACATGGGAAAGTCATAGCCTATGCCTCACGACAACTCAAAGAATATGAGAGAAATTATACTAATCATGATCTAGAGTTAGCAGTAGTCATTTTTGCGCTAAAGATCTGGAGACACTACCTGTATAGAGAGAAAGTGGAGAACTATATAGATCATAAGAGCCTTAAATATTTCTTCACTCAAAAGGAACTCAACATGCGGCAACGACGTTGGCTTGATCTGTTGAAAGATTATGACCATAAAATCCACTACCATCTTGGAAAAGCGAATGTGGTAGCTGACGCGTTGAGTAGAAGATCATATGCGGGAAATAGTGCAATATTGTTAACACAAAGGCCCATTTTGTATGCTTTATAAAGGATGGAGATAGAGTTAAAGACTCCAAAGACCCACGTGATGATGTCAAATATACAAGTAGAATCGACTTTAATTGATAAAGTTAAAGCTGCTCAAGCTATAGACCCGGAGTTAATAAATATTAAGAAGAAAGTGCAAGAATGTATTATTTCAGAAGCAAGAATCGACGAAGAGAGGAAAGCTCAACCCTCGATTTATTGGTCCATTTGAAATCCTCGATCTAGTAGGAACTATGGCTTATAGACTCGCCTTATCGCCAAGCATGTCTCGTGTTCATAACGTTTTTCACATATCCAGCTACGTAAATATGTGGAAGACCCAAACCACATTATTAAATTAGAACCATACGAGATAGCCAAAGATTTAACGTATAAGGAGGTACCTGTCAAGATCTTCGATAAGCATGAACATATTCTACGCTCAAAGATTATACCTCAAGTCAAAGTTTTATGGAGAAACTATGATATTGAGGAAATGACCTGGGGGTTAGAATCTGAAATAAAATCAAGGTATCCTCATCTCTTCGAAATATCAGGTATATACATCAATTTCAAGGACGAAATTTCATAAGGAAGAGAGGTTGTAAGACATCAACTTTTTATGAATAAAAATTTAATTTTCTCTAAATATTCTTCTAAATAATAATGTGATAATGTAATAAATGTTATAGCTATGGGTGATATGTGCAAATTTTATAAAGTAAGTAAGTTGTCATAAAATATTCGTTTGGTCAGGAAATATTCGTACGACGACGCAATCATTGGTGGACCACATAACAGAATAACTATATGATATAGAAAGCGACATAAATAACCTTTTTATAAAATAACGACAATACTTTTACCGTTAAACTGTTGAAATACCCGGTGATAAAAGTACAATAATACGCGTTGTTGCACAGTAGCACACGATATTACACAGTATTTTTGATTATTAATTCTTACATAAAAAGTCACTCAACATTTCATTTGATAATTGACATAGTAGTTACTATTTAGTATCTTATATTATTGATTCAATATTTGCAACAGTTATAATTGTATAGTACTTTATATTATTGAATCAATAATTGTCGCAGTAACAACTATATAGTATTTCACATTATTAAATCAATAATTATCACAACATAGTAACTCATATTAATAATATGATATTATTGATTAACATTATCGGCAAAGTCTAGAAAGTTATGTCAAGGAAATGGTTAGGTTATATAATTGTGCGCCAGTAATGAGAAATTCTTATAGGAAAGGCCCCTCTTTCTTAAGAACGATCTGGTTGTCAATATTGTGAATCTATAATATTAATTAGAAATAATTATTGAAAGATTGAAGAGTTGTAAATAACTGATGAATAAAATAAAAATTGTTGATAAATATGATAAGTAAATATTTGTTTAATTTGATATAAATGGAGGAATTTTAGCATGAGATATTTGTTGAAAGTTTGACATATTTTTCTATAGAACCATAATTATCTTTTCCGTTAAAATATTCATTCAGATATACTATTATAATATATTATAATAGTATAATTTTATAAATTATAATTGTTTAAATAGTAAAACATGTGAAGAAATGGTGGAAGTGAGAAGCTTGGTTTTGAATACCTTATTTTCAAAACAAGTATGCTGCAAAAATCATCTGCATGTGAATTTTGTCAAACTTGGTGTGCTAGCACTTTTCTATAAATAGGATGCTTAGTTAAACAATGAAACTCGCACTAGAATCAGAGAATTCTTCTTCTATAATATTGTGAGTATTTCTTTAGAGTATAAGGATACTTTGAGTGTAGTTTAGAGTGTAAGATTTTCTCAGGATAATATCCGTTATATAAAGTCAGATCTAGTTTTCTACTAAGGTAAATGATGTTATTTTCTTTCAATACTCTTAAGAGATATCATTTTATTTCATACTTCATATTATGTAAGTGATATTATTTTATTTCATATTTCTAAATTTAAACTTACTATGGTAAGTATTGGTTCTATAATTCTTGAAATGATTAGAAATTTCTTAAGGTTTGCGCTTTATCTAATATCATTTCACTGGAATATTGGTCTGAACTTTCTTTTTAAATTTTAATCTTTTCATTTTGAGGTACTATTCATCCGTGGTACTATTCATACCGGAGTACTAATCATCCAGTGTATTATTCATACTGGAGTACTATTCTCCCGGGGTACTATTCATGCCAGAGTACTATTCACGACAAAATTTAGTTTTTCCTTTGTCCAAATTATCTTTAAAATATGAATCTTAAACATCATTCTTGAATTTTACTCCATAATTGGTGATCATGTTGACAATTTAGACATTCTTGAACTCTAGATAAATTAAATTATAAATCTCTAATATTTATCCTTGATCTCACTTGATTCATTCGTTATATCATTGTCATCATCCTCATGCTGATATTGTGGTGAAAGTCATCTTTGGCCCGTAGTGCAAAGATGAACTTTTGATTGGTATGATTATGACTAAGAATTGTGTATTGATATAATCATGACCTTTATTGTTACATATAAAGATTTACGGTGAAAGTCCTCTTTGGCTCGTAGTGCATAGATGAACATATGTTTGACATGATCATGACCACTGGTGATACAAACGAATATATTTGGCCCGTAGTGCATAGATAATTCGTTGGTTTGAAGCAATTATTGATTGGTGTTACATGAATAAAATATTGATAATGGACTTTTAAATCATATAAGATAGTAGACATCATACTTTACTTGACTCTTCTAATGGATTGCTATTTTCGCTGCAGTTGTTGATCTAAAATTTATTGTATTTTATCTGATTTATCAATGTTGAAGGCTAAAGATAGTTTATTCCTCATTATTTTATTCATAATATTCTTTAATGGGTTAGTTGAGCTCACCCTTTTTCTTTTTGTTTCGTTATTCTTCTCAGAAAATGAAAGTTTAGCTGGGACTAGTCGAGGAGTGGAGTAATGATTCGAAATAGTTATTATAGAAGTCTTCACTATGTTGTGAAATAGTGTGTTAATAACTGTAATAAAAACTTAATTTGAGTTTGGATATTTTCGTATTATGTATGATGCAATATTTTAATTCAAACTCACAGTATGTGTGATCGTATTTTGAACGACAGTTTAATAGTTGTAAATAGGGAAGTTTGTATTAGAATTTTGTATTATGTATTTGGCGACTCAAAATGGGTTGTGTGGATCTATTTTTGGGGGCGTCACAATTTGGGTTTGACATGCTGCAATTTGGGTTTGATATTTATTGTAATTTGGGTTTGAAATTTGAAATTTGGGTTTGATATTTACAATTTGGGTTTAATATGCTGCAATTTGGGTTTAATAAAATTTGGTTGATGCTGAGGTATAGTACTAAAGGTTCAATAAGGTGTTTGCTGATGATTCATTGTATATTTGATATTTCTGACGAAATTTCTATCAGAATTATTCAATTCCAAAATTTGTAGGCCCTACATGTTTATATATTATTTAATTATTTTCTCAATATTAAAATAAATTAAGCAGCATTTACTTAGTTTCTTGGTACTAAAATAAATTAATTGATATAAAATAATTTAATTAAAATAAATAATATATTATAATTTACTAAGAAATACTGTAAAGAAAAGAAAAGAAAACTAAATAAAATAACTTAAATCATAACTAAAAAATAAATAAAATAAATTATATTTAATTAATTCATATAATATAATATAATAAAAAATAAAATAAAAATTAATAATAAAATAAATTAATTGCAATAAAATAAAATAAATTTAATTAGAAAAAATTACAAAAAATTAAAAAGTTTATATAATATAATATAATTCAAAATGAAATAAAATAAAAAATTTAATATTAAATAAATTAAAATAAAATAACATAACATAAAATTAAATAATATAAAATACAATAAAATAATGTATAGCTATTTAAATTAACAGAACATAATTGAAATAAACTAAGTAGCATTTGTTTAGTTCTTCACAATTAAAATAAAAAAGATAAGGACTATATATATATATATATATATATATATATATATATATATATATATATATATATATATATATTTGAAACTTAGAAACCCATTGGAAAAAGTAGGACTGAATGTCGAATAGTAGTCCCCATAATCAAATAATAGTTCTCATAAACTAAGTAGTATTTACTTTGTTTTTTATTGTTAAAATAAACTAAGTAGCATTCGCTTAGTTTGTCACAATCTTTAATAAACTCAATATATACATGTGCATGTAGTATATATAGGTTGGACCTTAGAAACTCGTTTGACATTCACTTATTAGGAGTGAATGTCGAATAGTCCCAAGTTTGTGACTGCTACTGGATGTTATATCTCTTACTTAGGCCAGTGCCAATAGGTTGAGTACGTTTATTTTTGTTTGGAGGATTTTTTTGCTGTTATCTCTACATGTTCTTCGAGTGCATACTTAGATTAAGTTATCTTAGTCTATTTCGTGTATTTTGAGACCATGGGGAGGTGCTACCGAAATTTTCTTGAAACAAAAGAAACGTGTTTGGTGTGTTTGCACTAGTAAGGAGACGCATCTAGGAATGAGATAGAAGCATAACCTCTGTAAAGTGGAGATATACACTAAGATAATATAATTCATGCATGGGCCACATACATAAATATTCCTTTTCTAATTAGGCATTTTCTTCAGTTAAAGATGTCAGCCGACCAAAATTAGATGTATGTACCGTAGGATACAGGTTGATAGGAGGGGATTAGTTCATGCGTACTGTGATGGGGTCTATAATTTTTTGAACAAAGCAATAGAACATGCTGATGATCCGAACGTAAAAATGAGATGCCCGTGTCTCAAGTGTAAAAACATAATTTGGAAAAAAGATGATGAAATTAAATTTGACTTGTTTTCACGTGGGTTTGTGGATGGGTATTCGGTATAGATTCATCACGGGGAATCAGCTGAGTTGAGAGAAGTGATCGAAAATAATGTAGACCAACCAATTCAACGGGCTTCATACCATGGTAACTATAATATCTTGGAGATGTTGGTCAATGTTTATGGCCCTACCAATATTGAATGGGCTAAAAATGAGCATTCATCAAGCAGTGCTCAGTAAGTGCCAAATGATACAGTTGTTGCCTTTTATAAGATGTTATCTAAATTGGGGGTCCCTCTGTATCATGGAAATGATAAGCATACCAGGCTATCTGCAGTGACTAAGATCTTAAATTCAAGAATGAGCATGACTGCAGTGAGAGATGTTTCAATGATTTGCTTGCTCTTATCAGCGAGTTCTTACCTAAGGATCATACTTTGGCCGCGAATTATTATGAAGTGAAGAAGATGGTCAAGGGGTTGAATATGGGGAATCAGAAGATCGATACTTGTCAGCAGGATTGCATGTTATATTATGGGGCGAACAAAGATAAGGGACAGTGTAATATATGCAGCTTGCCTCGGTACATGGTGAAAAAACGCGGGGGAAGGAGAAACATGTGCCCAATAAGATCTTACGGTACTTTCCTCTTGCGTCGAGGCTTTAACGGCTAGTCATGTCATCCCTTACGGCTCAACATATGAGTTGCCATAGAATAAGGGATGTCATGCCTGGTCAGCTGACTCACCCTGCAGATGGAGATGAATGGAAGAGATTTGATGAAATTTTTTCATAATTTGCAGAGGAAGTCAGGAATGTGAGGCTCGAAATGGTTACTGATGACTTTTGCCCTTTTATTAATTTTAGTCAGTCTTAGTATGTTTGCCCAGTCATCATGGTAGCTTATAATCTTCCACCGAAAATATGTATGAGGGATTCACATCTTTTCTTGACTTTACTCATACCGGGGGATAAGAGTCCTACAAAATACATAAACGTGTACCTCAGACCGTTAGTCGATAACTAAAGATGATATGGGAGATGGGGGTCCAGACGTATAATAAATCGATCAACGAGAATTTTATGATGAATGCAGCCTTGTTGTGGTCTATCACTGACTTTCTGGCTCTTGGGATGATTAGTGGTTGGTCAACTCACGAAAAGCTGTCATTTCTAGTGTGTGTGGGGGATATGTAAGGCACTCAGTTGCAACATAGGCAAAAATATAGTTTCTTTGGAACATCTCATAGATTCTTGTCTGTTAATCACAATTGTAAGACCTCAACTTTTTATAAATAAAATCGAATTTCCTTTAATTATTATTATGAATAATAAAGTTTTAATTTGATATAATGCTTTAGTTATGGGTGAAATGTGCAAATTTTACAAAATAAACAAGTGGTTATAAAATATTCATTGTTGTCGGGGAATATTCGTTTGGTCGTGGAATATTCTTGCTGTCGGGGAATATTCGTACGATGACGCAGGCATTTGTGGGCCCCATTATGGAAAACGGTCAAATGAAAAAAACGACAAGTTTGAGTTTTTATAAATAACGGCGTAGTTGTTACCGTTAACACTGTTGGAATACCCGGTGGTTAAAATACAGTAATACGCATGGTTGCACAGTAGCACACGGCATTGTACAGTATTTTTGAATTATTGATTCTTACGTAAAAAGGCACTACTCAATAATTGTTACAGTAATTACTGTTCAATATTTTATTTTATTGATTCAATAATTGCTACGTTGATATTTTATATTATTATTGTTTCAATAATTGTCACTACACAGTATCTTTATTATCATATCAATAATTCATATTATTTGAATAATATTGTTAGATAGCACTACTGGCAATGTCTAAGGAATTTCTGTCTAGAAAATGGGTTTAATCACCTAATTACGCGACAATAAGCAGAAATCCTTATCGGAAAGCCCCCTCTTTCTTGGGAACGACCTGGTTGTCATAATTGTGATTCTGTAATATTATTTATGAATAACTAATTATTGATTTATATGTTAATAAAATATTTATTTTATGTGGATATAAATGATGGATAGGAAAATATTTATTTTATGTGGATATAAATGAATGAATTAATGTTGAGGTATTTTATCAATATTTTGTCGGAATAGAGGTATTAAAAATCTTCCGTATGTGGATTCGATTATTTTTTGTTTGGAATTTGAAAAAACTTAAATCTACAAAGTTGTAGAGAATTTAATTTCCTATGGAATGGACATAAAATTCGTATTTTTCTGATAAAAGGGCTATTTATTTTGAATTATTAAAGTTTCAAAAATAAATGTTTTTATTAAAATTATAGGTGGGACCCACTTTTTTTTTTTTGTAAAAACATGTACTGAGAATTTTCAAGGATGACATGCTCAGATGGTTCAAATGGGGTGTGCGTAGAAGAGAAGAAAAAAATATTATTTTATTATTTTACTCTGCTTTGACGTTCTGACATTTTCTTATAAATAGGGTGCTTAGTTATAATTAAAAATCACACCAGAAATATAAGTTTTCTCTCTCTATATTATCGAGCGTATTTTGTGAGTATTTAGATACTTTGAGAGTTTCTATTCAGTACGTGTTTCTTTTAGCAACATATCCGATATTCCAGTCAGAAGTACTGTTATTTTTAGGTAAGAGATGTTATTTTCTTCGTAAATGATATTATTTCCTTCAATATCATTATGCTGAAATATTGATATGAATTTTATTGTGGAATTTCTACCTTTTTGTGTCGGGATTACTATTCATGTATACGGCACTATTCACGTATACGGCACTATTCACATATACGACACTATTCACGAATACGACACTATTTACAGAAAAATAAAATTTTCTCTTCTTTGTCCAAGATGTCTATTATGGTTACTATCTTTGATTGTATCCATTTTTTGATCTTCATTCTTGAATTTTACTCCACTATGATTTATTATGGAGCGTTTTTGAACTTGGATTATCTAAAGTACGAATCCATAATCCTTGTCTTTTTATCTCACTGGATTCGTTCCTTTAAAATATTTTTCATCATTCTCAATTCTAAATAATAATATAACTGTATATCTTTGGCCTGTAACGCAAAGATGAATGATTACCTGATGAATATCTTTGGCCTGTAGTGCAAAGATGAACAGGTATTGAGATGAACATGACCAACTGGTGATACAAATGAATATCTTTGGCCCAAAGTGCAAAGATGAATATTTGATGCAAGATGTATATTGATTGATGTTACATGGATAAAATATTGATGATGAACTTTTAAATTCATAGACGATAGTAGATTTCATTCTCTACTTAGCTCTTCTAATGAATTGTTATTTTCGCTACGAATATTGATCTAAAACTTGTTGTCCATTATATTTTATCTGATTTGTTGAAGGCTAATGATAAATTGTTGTTCATTATCTTAGTCATAATATTCTTTACTAGGCTAGTTGAGTTCACCCTTTTTCTTTTTGTTCCATTTTTCTTTTCAGGAGGAGAGAATATAGCGGGAACTAGTCGAGGTATGGAATGATGGATCAAGATAGTTATTTAGCAGTCCTCACTATTTTGTAAAATAGTGTATCAGTAATTGTAATGAGGACTTATTTGAATTTGAATACTGTCTAGAAGACAATATTTGTATTTAAACTCACAGTATATGTGTTCACGATAATTGTAATAATGAAGTTGTAGTTATTTTTGTATCATGTATTTGGCGACTCAGAATGGGTGATGGATACCTATTTTGGGGGCATCACAACAATTATAGAAAGATGTCTACACAATTCAACAGAAAGACAGGGAAGAAGGGGGTTGTTGGTAGACCTAGCAAACGGACGGGTTGGGCCAGGCCGGGCCAAGCATGGGCTGGGCCAAAATGGCCCGAGTTTTGGTGGGCTGAAATTGTGAGGCCCGTGGCCCAGATTGGGCCGGGCCGGCCCATCCCGGCCAGCGGGCTTATTTCTTTAATTTTTTTTAAATTTAAAATCTAGCTACACCAGAAATAGTAATAATAAATATTAAAAATAATAAATATTAACTTTAAGCCTCTCTCATACCCTAATAATACCCTTACTTACCACCACAACAGGGAAAACGCTGACTAGCATAGTAACATTGAAAAGGAACGATGGGTAGGCTAAGGGAAAAGAGAGACTATGAAAGTATTAGAAGTGCTCGCAATTTAGACTACCAGGTCCAAGATCTCTTCCCTCTCCAAGTTTTATATTTAGAAAAACTCCGTATTTTATTCCGCTTGTGATGTTGAATAACAGGTTCCGCCAATTACTTCCTCATCAAAATCAATGTATTTCTGTTTCCAATTTTTGTGGATAAGAGGAATATATAATTTGGGAAACCAATTAAAAGACTCTTATCTTTTATTGGGGAATGGGCATGCAAATTTCCATTTGTTTTTTTTACTACAAATTTCAATCAAGTAAAGAAATAATATATTGAAGATTGTATTAAAAATAAATAGTTGTAGCTCAGTTGGTTTGAACTCTAATTTATTTACTTACAAGTCTTGTGTTTAAGCCTCACAACCCACAAGTAGCAATATTTTATTTTAAAAAAAAAAGAAGTCGCGGGCCACGGGCCGGACCAAAAACGGGTTAAAAAGGCCTGGATTTTATTGGGCTAAAAAACTGCAGCCCATAGCCCGGCCCACGGGCTTGGGCCATGTTTGCCAGGTCTAGTTGTTGGTCGACTGTCGAGCAGTGAGGTCTTGGGCTGGCAGAACGATCTAACATTTCCACCGCCAAGGAAGGAGCAAAGTAAAATGAGAGCATTCAGGTATGGGAAGACTCATCTACCGTATGCACTTAAATTTGGAGGACCAATGCAATATCGATGGATGTATCCATTTGAGAGGTAATATATGAAAAAAGTATGCATACAAGCCAATCATGTTTGATGATAAAACATATACTTTGTAACAATCTTATTCATTTATTAATAAAAAAATTGTTTAATTAAAAACTTTTAATTTATCTATATGGTGTTGTCTTATAATATGTGATAAACCCATAGTTTTGAGCAATGCTTTTAGAATCATGATGATGATCATGCTAATGAGATCTTAATTCTTACGTAGCTGACAAACTAAAATTATTACCAATCGTTGGATTACTAAAAACAAGATTAGTGGATTTGGATAGATTGGTACATACTCATTTGTGCGGAGACACTAAAGTAAGTATGTAGATGTTTATTGGAGAATAAGTTCACTGAATGTGGCTCGCTAAGGAATACTTAATGGAGTTTGAGAATTAATTAATAAAAGGTACTCTCTTATATTCCTAATAAGATTAGGAGGTTAATTAATTAAAAGAGTTTAATTAAATATTCCTAATAAGATTAGGAAGCCTAATTAATTAAAGAAGTTTAATTAATTAAAATAAAACTATTCCTAAATAGTTTAGGAGGGTTGCCTACATCTATAAATAAGATGAACTTTATTTTAATTTGGGTTGCTGAAACGTCCAAGAGTTGGGAGAGTACTGACAATATTCTATGGAGATAGAATTAGGGTTTTGCCAAACACTTGGGTGGCTAACGTTGATCAAAAGGAAGGAATCAAACCCGGTAGATTCAAGTTGAACATAAAAGGAATTGGAGGTGAACTCGTACTTGAGGAAGCTAGTTTCTACAATGGTATGAATCTAATCTCCATCTCTTTTCATCTAATTAATAACTGCGCATATAGGATGATCCGGGTATATGGTTTGAAAATTTTTAAACTTTGATGTTTCACTCTTCCGCTCTATGTATGTAATTTGTTACATGTTCATGGATATTGCAAACCTAACAATATAATTTACAAATAGTATTCTATTGATTATATTAATAATACTCATATTCAATCAACATATTATAGGTATATACGTTGATTAAAGTAGAAAGTCAAAAACAAAGCTCATGTAGAGGGTTCTATTGTTGAAGGCTATACTGAGGATGAGCTTGTCAACTTCTGCTCATTATATTTTGACGATGTTGTTTCAACGAAGCACAATTGTTTAAGTAGGAATGAGGTCGTCGGTTCCAAATCTCATGTTGATTATGAGTTAGTTGTATTCACATATCCGGCTAGCCATTTAGCCATGAGACGATGACTTAGTTAAGCGATAAAGATTTGAAGATTGTATCAACATATGTGCTTCTAAATATGCTTGAGGTATCATCATACATTAGGTAACTATTTTATGATTTGTCGGATCTAATATAATTTATAAGTGTAATCATCTATATATTAAACTATTTTATTATTATTTCAGTTCATTTGAAGAGGAAGCGTATGCTTCTAACCCGACTTTAACTGTAGCACAGTTGGAAGCATTCACTACTGCTAATTTCTAACAGTGGTTTAAGAATAAGGTTGAAGAAGAGAACATTTCTGAGCGTTTTAGAGATGTCATCTGAGGACCTTACAAAGTTGTTAGTTCTTTTTCGGGTTTCATCATGAATAGGTAAAGATTTAAGGTCGATGACTTGAATAAACTCACATCAGTAAATTGTGGGGTTATGGTGTTTGGAAGCTGTTACTATGATTCCGAGTCCAATTACTACGGACGTTTACATGATGTAGTTGTTCTCAATTATCACGGGGGTAAAAAGGTATTTATATTTAAGTGTCGCTGGTTTGATACTAAAATGGGTGTAATCATAAAAGAATCGTCATAGTAGATATCAAGTCAGTACAAAAATCTGATGACATATTCGTGTTAGCCAGTCAAGCGACTCAAGTGTAATGTCGTAAATAGTATAAGCTCCTGTTATACAATTGTCACAACTAAAACATAAAACATGTGCATTTGATGGTGCTAATATGTTTGGGATGGAGTTGCAAGGTATTAGCAATCGTAAGCAGGTATTGCTAGATGAAAATGTGATGACAAATTATGTGGTTGACGTACCCGACGATGAGGAAGTCAGGGAAGACGTGGTCGTGAATGACTATGTAGTCAATGAAGATGATAACGACGATGAAACTGATATCGATGATGATGGTGAAGAAGAGACAGAATTCGATAATGATATTGATGCTGAATCTGACGGGTTTGATGACGTAGTAACTCAAAACATATTTCAATTTAGTCAATAATACAATAGTAATATATTATATTTAATTAATTATAAAATAAATTCATATGGTTTATTTTTGTTATTCCAATATTATATTTATGGCTAGACATAGCGGTGGAGGTCTCCGCGGTGGTGGGCGATCCGGATCTGGAGACCTTAGCCAGACTGGAGGCTCATCTTCAGCAGCTAGTAAGTTGTCTGAACTCCGATGTCAATATCTCGCAATCTTCATTAGTTTTATGGTTTTAGACTCAATTTTTTTAATAAATACATATGTACCTCATCGACGACAGCGAGGTACTAACCTCGGTATCTTTGGTTGTTCGTCGACAGTTCCACTTACAGTCCCGGTGGATGTTGGCTCTTCATAGTAAGTGTTAAACCATCATTATAGAAACAATTTTAAATTTATATAATTTATTGCATAACACAATTAACGTAACGCATATTGTTATATTTTTACTATAGTATACTAGACCTGGTCGCTAATGCGACCTTACAAGTTATTTGTCTGACGCACCTCCCGACCGGGTGCATGCGCTCCAGGCAGTACGGGCAGTACGATGCCTCGTTTATGGAGACTGTCTTGCGGGAGTTTCACCTAAGTTAATAAGTTTAAATTAGTCAGTTATATATACGTACATTTATAGTTGTTACCCAAGAAATTAATTGTTCCTAACTTTAAAACTTTTGTTATAAATTTATTTCACATATGAGGAGGGCGTCTCTCAGTTAGTTGACGAGGATGTGATTACTACACATGTCGCTAAGAATTACGATGGCTGGTTGTATGAGATGCGATAAAGGGCAGTCTGGGCAATTATTAACTAGTCTGGGACTACCATCAGAGATCATCAGCCCCACATAGTCTCTGATTCAGCAGGACATGTTATGTGTGTGCACTAGGCTGCTGATAAGTTCAAGAAAAAGTTCGAGCAGACAAAGAAGAACCGTAGCCATCTCCAAGTGGTACACACTACTAGCTCACAGTCTTTCAAGGAGGTGATGTCGGTAAGTGTCATGTATTTAGTTGTTTAGTTATTAAATTCTAACATGAATACTTGGTAACTATTTTATGAATATATTATTAGGTCAGCGAAATAGCTTAGGCTAACTTCCGACCATGTAGAGTTCTGGGAAAGAGCCCAAACATCTAAGGAGGAGTGTTTTGTGTCTCAGGCAGAATTAGTTATACGAGTAAAAAAATCTTAATTTTTAGTAATTATTAATAATATTCACTCGTTAATAAAATAATATAATTAACTCACGTATACAAAATAAAGTACATGGTCGATTTCAAAAGCTTCGGGACCAGCGTATAGTTTAGTTGGAGGCTGCTAGGGGGGTTCTGAGCTGTTAGATTCCACCATCACCCCACCCGAGATTGAATTATCTCGAGATGATGAGCAAAGACTATGGGTAGTATCTCAAGATCCCCCCTACTAGCAGTACCGGCAGGTATATTCGAGTGTTGCGCTTACCAAAGATATCTGCATATACACTACTGGAGGTAATAATATTTCTTATGGTTCACGGTATTATAATAATATATCACACATAATATAAATTATTATTATTAGTAATGTTATATATATTTTCCCAAGCTCTAGCCAGCGCCAACGTCTAAGAGCACCAGTTGAACCATCTCATACAGGCGCTGACTTGGGCGATGAGTTATTCCAGAGGCTGATAGCGGCGGTATCAGATAGGTTCCGTACGGATATGACTTTTCATCTTCAGCAGTTGCCTAGCTATGCTCGCCTTCACCATCTAGCTCAGGAGGTTCTATCAGGGGCCATCGTAGAGAGTACGGGATTATCACAGAAGCAGTTCGCCGTGTTAAGTGGCGAGATGCTCCGAATGGTGGTTACCTTACTAGCGGAGGCTTTTGGTCAGCCCCGGCCTACTCAGGTATTCTGTATGTTATTTTATTATCAAAGTTTTAGCAGTCTCTCTTTAATTCTCACATATATACGGACTAATAATTTTTATTTTTAATCTTATCAACAGGGTGGCAATGGCGAGCGGGCTGGTGATGCAGAGAATGGTGGTGGTGGCGAGCAGGAGGACGACAACGCTAATTTTCATACACCAGAGCAACATCGTCATTCACCCTTGTCTAATGATCCTCCTCCTACTAGTTTATAGTTCATTTGTATAGATTTTATTCATCAAGTCGTAGATCATTTGTACATACTGTTAAAAAAATTAGTTTAGTTGAGTCTGTACGAGTTTGTAAATCATATTGTATAATTTATAGAACATTAACGTATATTTGTAATTGTTGATGAGTTAGTAGTTCAATTGTAATTGTTAGCTTAGTTATTTTGTTGATGAGATAAATCAAGTTTTTATAGTTGTGTTGAATGTGAAATATATTATTGTATGTGCTGTTGGGATAAAACAGGTTACAGGTACACCAATGTGGTTTAAAAACTTGAAAATTGCTATTTTAAAAAAGATATTAAGAAAAGAGTTAATCTCGACGGAATAAGGGATTTCCGACGGAAATTCTATTGAGAATAATTTTTACTATTTTTAAAAATTCAAGAATTTCGTCGGAAATAAGTTATTTTCGACGTAATATTCCGTCGGAATTATGCCCTATATTAAATCGACGATAGTAATTACAACGAATAATTTCGCCTAAGATAGCTTATTTACCAACAGAAAATCAGTCGGAAATCATTTGTCGGAAATATGCTATGGTCGACGAAATCATCGACGGACTTAAGTCCGAGGCCTTTATATCCGACCGAATTATCAACATAATATTTCGTCAGAAATAAAATAATTTCGATGGAATAAATATATTTCCGACGAAATAGTTTGTTGAAAATAAGGTTTTTTCTTGTAGTGAATTTCTATTTAATGTATATTTGATTACAAATTCAGATATATAGTCCCTTCTTTTTATCTACCAATTTCATTAATTAGTGTGCAAATAGTGAAAGTCAGAAAATGCAAATCCTTATGTTGGAAACAATTCAAAAATGTGTAAAATAAAATAAAATAAAAACTAATATTTTTTTATATTGTAAATCTTATATATAGCTTTTGGTAAAGGTTCATGAGTTCGGTCAGCTCCCTATATAAGAATATGGCAAGTGGGAAACTAGTTACTTAAAGAAGTTTTGATGTGTACGTGATGCGATGACGTCATTAATGGAAGATCATTTCTTAAATTTAGTTCTAAAGAATTTGTTTAAGAAAAACATACCCATTACTAAGGCGGTAAACAAGCCAAACTATTCGAGTTCGATTCGAAAAAATACGAGCGAGACTCGAATTCGTTAATAATATGATATAAATCTGAGCATTAAAAATAGTTCGAATAAAAATATGAATAAAATTTGAACAAAGTTATACTCGACTCATTTAAGATTCAAACTACTCGAATTCTTGATTGTGATTCGATACATACTCGGTTGATAAAAATTTAATTAGATTTTCGATACATTCTCTTATAATTTATACAAATTTAAATTAAATTAGGATAATTAAATATTATTTTGTTTTTGTTTTTAATTTTAATTGAGATTTTATATTTGTAAAGTGTAATAGTAAATATTTTTTTTCATTTCTAAGTAAAATAACAAATTCAATTTATAATTATATTTATTATAAAACTAGTAATTATGTGGAGACTCGAATGAATTTGAAACTCGCGAGTAGTTTGAATAAATATTCGAGTCGAGTCGGATCGAATTCGAGTAATAAACATTCATGTTGAGTCGAATCTGAGTAGAATTTTTCAAATATAATTTGAATTCAAGACGAATTCGAGTAGCTCTCTGTTCGCTTCAGTTCGACTCGTTTACACCCGTACCCATTACCACTGCATCCAATTCAAGAAATTGGCTTGCTATTAATTACGATAAATTTATGTCCAATTATAATTATGAAATTAATTAATATATGAGATTGATAAAAATTATAAGATAGTTACACTTATTACACATCTCTCTAAAAAAATTACCATTAATATTTATTTATCTAACTGACAATCAAATAATCGACGTAAACGCTCACAATATATATCATTTAAAGTCGATAAGTGGTTTAAAATATTAATTTTCAAATTTTTTATTTTGACACCACTTTCTAATTAGTGCACAAGGCTCAAAATAAAAGGACATCGTATTAAGAGGTAAAAGAGTTAAAATTTGATACACTGACTCTATCGTACGAGTGGTGTTAGAATTATGATACGTCATAATCTTAACATTATTTGTGTATACAATGACAATGCATGAAACTTTAATTTTAGTAAAAATGGTGATATAATTTTGAGACAATAATGAAAAAGGAAAACATTTTCGCCATTTCAAAATAGCGAGCTAGGTTTAAGGAAATTTTATTTTTTGAGACTTATATCTAGTATAAGCTAGAAATGCAGTGGTGAGATGATAATACTGAATCAACTAAAAAAATGTGTTTCTAATAAAATAAAAATAAAATATTGTACATAAACTTTATAGCCTGAAAATAAAAATGTATCTATAATTTTAAAATTATCTAAATAGAAAAATATATTGATAATTTTGGAAAAAGTACATTATTTGGGAAGAAGAAAATGTGTGTGTGTGTGTGTGTATGTGTATATATATATATATATATATATATATATATATATATATATATAGCCCGACTTTTTCTAGCGAACTAAAGGGAGCGAACTAAGAGCGAACCGGCTATAGCGACGGTTTTTTCCGTCGCTATAACATAAAAACCGACTTTCTATGTTATAGCGACAAAAAAAATCGTCGCTATAGCCGGTTCGTTATTAGTTCGCTCCCTCCAGTTCGCTGGAGAAGCAGACTGTATATATATATATATATATATATATATATATATATATATATATATATATATATATATTTTATTTAATGAAAGATGTTGCATGCACGCAAATGAGAAACAAGATTAACTTATACTTTTGGCAATAATATAGAAAGAAAAATAAGTGTACACTTTTTTATGACAATTTAAATTTCTTATGCTTTTCTTTGAAGTTATTTGTTATCACAAGAGAAGGCGTTTACGGTTTCATGTCCCATAATGTTGTTGTGTCATGACTATGCTTCCTAAATTTCCAAATTATATATATAGGAATATTTTAAAATATACAAGTTATCAACAATCAAAATTAAGTTAAATACCATGATTTACAATTTTGTGTTGTCTATTTTTAAAGTGATCTATAGAAACTAGTATCTTTTGCACACACTACATGTGTGTGGTTTTAAAAAATATAGAATTGAATGATATTTAAAAGGATATTAGATTTAGTGGGGAGAGAAAAAAAGTGAAACTCTTGAAGGGAGGGGAAAAATTGAAAAGTTATTATCAACAGTTTGATGATTTTGAGTCACAACTTAAGATAAAAATAATTTAGATTATTACATTAATTTATCCGCAAGCCTGGCGAATTAACTGTTTCATGTTTTGAAACTATCCCAAGTTTTTAACATCCACTTTCTCAGAATCCTATTTTTATTTCCCTAAATCTCAAACGTTCCTCTACCTTTTCTCTTATCTCTATTTGAAACTTTGAAAAAAAATAATTTAAATTACGGAGATTATTTGACTTGCACACGCATACTGTGTGCTTGACGTGTAAGACCCCAACTTTTATAAATAAAGATGAATTTTCTATAAATATCATTTTTGAATATTATGAAGTTAATTTGATATAATGTTATAGTTGTGGGTAATATTTATAAAATTTTGCAAAGTAAGCAAGTTGTTATAAAATATTCGTTTGGTCGGAAAATATTCTTTTTGTCGGGGAATATTCGTACGACGGCACAATCATTGGTGGACCCCACAACGAAATTATTGTCGGATTGAGAAAACGACAAAAATATTTTATTAAAAAATAACGGCGGAAGTTTTACCATTGTTACTGTTGAACTACTCGGTAGTAAAAGTACAGTAATACGTGTGGTTGCATAGTAGCACACGGTATTGATTATTAATGCTTATGTGAGAAGACACTCAGTTTGATTCCATTATTGTCAGTTAATAATATGAATTATTTAGCGATAATGACGTTTTGTTTTATTCGTATTATTAACGTAATAAAACAGAAACATCTTTTTATATAAAACAAAATACTTTATTAAAGTTATTCTATAAATAGAATATATTATATTTTATTTAAAAGATTTTTCTTTAAATATGGACCGTCAGATTAAAGTAATCAATCTGGACCGTTCATGGATTAGTTACTATGCATTCTATTTTTCTATAAATAGCAGCTCATTCCTTCATTATTTCTTACGAATTCACTGAACTCTAGAGAGATAAACTATAGAGAGAAACTATAGAGAAAGAGAAGAAGAGTATTCTGCTATTTAACTACTTCCTTATTTCAGCTCGTCTTTAAAACGGTAAGGGGTGTTATTCTTTCTTATTCATGAAGAGAACTGTTGTTATTCCATTTCTTATTATTCTGTTGGAATAACCTGTATACGCGGATATACCCTATACTTGGTGACATTCTTCTATTATTCTGTTGGAACATCCTGTCTGTGTGTTTTACACCGGACCTGGTTCCGTCTTGTTATTATTCTGTTGGAATATCCTGTCTGTGTGTTTTACACCGGACCTGGTTCCGTTTTTATTATTATTCTGTTGGAACATCCTGTCTGTGTGTTTTACACCGGACCTGGTTCCGTTTTTATTATTATTCTGTTGGAACATCCTGTCTGTGCGTTTACGCCGGACCTGGTTCCATTATTTATTATTCTGTTGGAATAACCTGTCTGTGCGGTCTATCGCATGCATGGTGATTTCTTTTGTTATTCCATTCTTTATTGTACTCAGTTGGTTAAGTTTTGACTTCTATACTCCATGAAATTAGTGGAATATCCTTGATATTTGCGCTTCATTTAGTATCTATTCATGAAAATATTCTCCTGATCATTCTTGAATTTTACTCCACAACGCAGTATCATGTTGACAATTTGGACGTTGTTAATTCTTGGATAAATTAATTCTTGAACTTGTTTTATTGAATTCTTATATCATTGTCATCATCCTCATGTTTATAAAATGTTGAAAGTCATCTGTGGCCTGTAGTGCATAGATGGACTTGGTATGATTATGACCAGGGATTATTCGGTATAATCATGACCGTAATGTTACAAATGATGTGGTAAAAGTCCTCATTGGCCCGTAGTGCATTGATGGACAGTTGTTGGCATGATCATGACCATTAATGAATACACGAATATCCTTGGCCGTAGTGCAGGGGTGATTCGATGATGTGGATTATTTTATTAAGCTGAGTCTCAGCGATCACAGTGTTGGAAAATCTTTTAAATCATAAAAGATAGTAGAGTTTATTTTCTACTTGACTCTTTTAATGGATTGCTTGTTCCGCTGCAGTTAAACTTGATGTCTATTATATTTTATCAGTTTAACATTGTTGAAGGCTAATGATAATTTATTCTGCATTATCTTAGTCATAATATTTCTTACTGGGCTAGTTGAGCTCACCCTTTCTTTCACTGTTCTCTTCAGGAAATGAGAACGTAGCTGGGGCAAGTCGGGAAACGGAGTGATGGTTCGAATGATAGTATTAGTTAGTAGTCCTCACTATTCTATGTAATAGTGTGTTAATAAATGTAATGAGGACTCCTTTTGAGTATGAATACTCTCTAGAAGATAATATTTGTATTCAAACTCACAGTTTATGTTTTGTCGTATTGTACACGACAGTTGTATTAGTAAGTTGTATTTGTATTCTGTACTATGTATCTGACGACCCAAGATGGGTGATGTATACCTATTTTTGGGGGCGTCACAGTTGGTATCAGAGCTTAGGGATATGATCCCTGGCTAAGATGTGAGAATAGAACTAGGAGGGGAGAGACGGGGAATTCCTTCGCTAGTATGACCTACCTAAGTTTATTTGCATGGTATTTAATTGGTCGGTCATAATATAAGGATAATATATGACATATCAATTAACTTTTATTTTGTGGCAGTATCTGAAAATGGCATCTGAGAATGTTGAGAATAGCAATGGAGCACAGACGATTATTGATTCACCACATATCAATAATCAGGATAATGTGCATCAGGAAGGTGACAATCCTCATGCAAACAACAACACTGACCAGATGATGAATGATGGAATGTTCAGAAGTTTTATGCAATTCATGCAACAACAGGTGAAAGCGGCTCCTGTCCACAACGTAGGTGGAAATACTGGAAACTCTCAGGCGGTCACCGCTAAACAGTTTAAGGAGCTGGGACCACCGGAGTTTAAGGGAGAACCCAAACCACTTGTAGCTGAAACATGGATAAAGCAGATCACCAAGATATTTGATGTCTTGGGTTGCTCCGAGGAGCAAAAGGTTCCCTTTGCCGCCTTTATGTTGCGAGGAGAGGCAGATTACTGGTGGGAATCGATAAAGCGTACTCAACCTGCCGCACTGAAGATGTCTTGGGAGAAGTTCCAAGAGCTGTTTAACGACAAATACTTTCCCGAGAGTATTCGTCACATGAAGGAGGTGGAGTTCATCAAATTGGAGCAGAATAATATGACCGTGTCGCAGTACGAGGCAAAATTTGCGGAGTTATCCCGGTTTGCGTCCCACCTGGTGGATAATGAAGAAAGAATGACGCGGATGTTTTTAAGAGGTTTGAAGCCGGAGATACGTCAACATCTTGTTTCTCATAAACTGTGTTTGTATTCAGATGTTGTAAATAGGGCTCAGTTGGTGGAGCGCGATAACGAGACAACGCAACCAAAAGAGAGCAGCCGGCAAAATGATAATACCAGTGAAAGCAGTCATCGAAGCGGTGACAACAAGCGTGGAGGGAATCAACAGGCCAGAAATGGTAACCACTTCGGTGGTAATCAGGGCCAAAACAATAAGAATGGGCATTTCAAGAAGAGGAGATTCAACAATGATGGAAAGACGTCAGCACCAGCACCTGTCGTTAAGGAAGGAGAACGACCACCTATCATATGTTTCAAATGCGGAGGGGAGGGGCACATCAGTCCAAACTGCGCGATGCCGTCCAAAGCATGTTATAATTGTGGAAGAGAAGGTCATTTAGCCCGATTTTGTCGTTTACCGAAGACAAATTCAGCTAGGATGGAGGCACCAAAGGCCGTCCCAGAAAAGTCAAAACCGGTTGTGCAAGGGAGAGCGTTTGTTGTGAACTCCCAGAGAGCAAGGAACCCGAATGAGGTCATCACGGGTAAGCTTATCATAAACTCTAACGAAGTCTATACTTTATTTGATACCGGTTCTACCCATTCTTTTATTTCTCCTACTTGCGCTCATCGATTAAATTTGATTCCGGAGAAATTAGACTTTGACTTAGCAGTTGAAACTCCATTGGGAGAAACCTTCATTACATCCACGGTTTATAAGTCTTGTTTGGTTCAAGTTGGTACCCACACATTACCTGTCGATCTTATTTCATTAAAAATACTTGCATTTGACGTGATTCTAGGGATTGATTGGTTAACTACTCATCATGCAAAAATTGATTGTTTTCGTAAGGTTGTTAGCTTTCATATTCCTAATCGACCTATTATGCGAATTCAAGCAACCAAACCATTAAAATCAATCGCTGTCATCTCAAGCCATAAAGCTATTCGTTTATTGAAAAACGGATGTCAAGCTTTCTTAGCTCATGTCACAGATCTAAACAAAAATACGTCAGTTTTGAATGATATTTCTATTGTTAATAAATTCCCTGACGTATTCCCTGAAGAACTTCCTGGCCTACCCCCAGAGCGTGAAATTGAATTTTGTATCGACCTTGAACCCGGTACAAAACCCATTTCCAAAGCTCCATATCGAATGGCTCCTATTGAACTTCAGGAGTTAAAGACCCAACTGCAGGAATTGTTAGACATTGGTTTTATTCGTCCTAGTACTTCTCCTTGGGGTGCTCCTGTTCTGTTCGTGAAGAAGAAAGATGGGAGTATGCGACTTTGTATTGATTATCGGGAGTTGAATCATGTCACCATCAAAAATAGGTACCCATTGCCACGTATTGATGACCTGTTTGACCAGTTGCAAGGAGCACAATTCTTTTCAAAGATCGATCTTCGTTCTGGATATCATCAGCTGAAGGTTAGAACTGAGGATATTCCAAAGACAGCTTTTAGAACTCGGTACGGGCATTATGAATTCCTAGTCATGTCCTTTGGATTGACTAATGCTCCTGCTGCCTTCATGGATATGATGAACCGGGTATTCAAGGAATATTTGGATCACTTTGTGGTCGTCTTTATCGATGACATCCTTGTTTATTCCAAAAGCCGTGAAGATCATGAGCAACACTTGAGGCTGGTACTCCAAAAGCTTCGTGAATACAAACTTTATGCCAAGTTGAAGAAATGCGAGTTCTGGCTGGAAGAGGTAGCATTCCTTGGGCACGTAGTATCAAGTCGTGGAATATCTGTTGACCCGGCAAAGATTGAAGCTATTCAAAGCTGGGAGCAACCTAAATCAGTGACCGAAGTACGTAGCTTTCTCGGTTTAGCTGGTTATTATCGGAGATTCGTGGAAGGATTTTCTCGAATCGCTACTCCATTAACTCAGCTGACTCGGAAAGATACAAAGTTCGGTTGGAGCGAAGAATGTGAGCAGAGTTTTCAAGAACTCAAGAGGAGACTCATTTCAGCACCTGTTCTAACAATACCATCTGGCTCGGAGGGATTTGTCATCTACAGTGATGCTTCGAGCAAAGGGTTGGGATGCGTTCTCATGCAACATGGAAAAGTCATAGCCTATGCATCAAGACAACTCAAGGAATATGAGAGGAATTATCCTACTCATGATCTAGAGTTGGCAGCTGTTGTCTTTGCACTTAAAATTTGGAGGCATTACTTGTATGGGGAGAAGGTGGAGATCTTTACGGATCATAAAAGCCTCAAATATTTCTTCACTCAAAAGGAACTCAACATGCGACAACGACGTTGGCTTGAACTGTTGAAAGATTATGATCATACCATTCAATACCATCCTGGAAAAGCGAACGTGGTAGCTGACGCATTGAGTAGAAGATCATATGCGGTTACAAGTGCAATATTAACAACGCAAAGGCCCATTTTGTGTGACTTGCAAAGGATGGAGATAGAGTTGAAGACTCCAGGGACCCATGTGATGATGGCGAATATACGAGTAGAACCGACTTTAATCGATAAAGTTAAAGCTGCTCAAGCTACAGACCTGGAGCTGATGCGTATGAGGAAGAAAGTGCAAGAAGGTTCTATGCCGGAAGCAAGAATCGATGAAGAAGGAATACTTCGAGTCAACTCCAGACTTTGTGTTCCTAACAACCCTGATTTAAAGTATGAAATCATGATGGAGGCGCACAACACACCGTTTGCAATCCATCCTGGAAGTACCAAAATGTATCATGATCTTCGTCATACATTTTGGTGGAGCAATATGAAGAGAGAGATAGCGTTGTTTATCTCAAGGTGTCTAACTTGTCAACGAGTCAAAGCGGAGCATCAAGTACCAAAAGGTCCATTGCAACCACTTGAAATTCCAGAATGGAAGTGGGAGCACATTACCATGGATTTCGTTACCGGTCTTCCTAGGGTTTCTCAAGGTATTGATGCGATTTGGGTCATTGTTGATAGATTGACCAAGTCTGCTCATTTCTTACCGATACGAGAAACTTATACACTTGAACGTCTTGCTCGTATGTACATAAACGAGATTGTAAGACTGCATGGTATGCCAGTATCCATAGTTTCTGACCGAGACCCAAGATTCACTTCACGATTTTGGGTTAGTTTACAAAAAGCTATGGGCACGGATTTACGATTTAGTTCAGCATATCATCCTCAGACGGACGGACAATCAGAGAGGACTATTCAAACTCTTGAAGATCTATTAAGACTCTGTGTCTTTGACTTCAAAGGAAGTTGGGACAAGTTCTTACCATTGGTGGAGTTTTCCTACAACAACAGTTATCAAGCAAGTATTGGCATGGCTCCATTCGAAGCATTGTATGGAAGAAAATGTCGTTCTCCAGTATGCTGGGATGAGGTGGGCGAAGCAACGTTGTTGGGACCGGAGTTGGTACGTATGACTACAGAAAAGATTCAAACGATCCGACAACGTATAAAAACCTCACAAGATCGACAAAAGAGTTATGCTGATCTTCATCGAAAGGACGTGGAATTTGATGTAGGAGATCATGTGTTCTTACGTGTTGCTCCATGGAAAGGAGTTACGAGATTTGGAAAGAGAGGAAAGCTCAATCCTCGATTCATCGGTCCATTTTTAATCCTCGATCGAGTAGGAACTGTGGCTTATAGACTCGCTTTACCGCCAAGTATGTCTCGTGTTCATAACGTTTTTCACATATCCATGTTACGCAAATATGTGGAAGACCCGAACCACATTATTGAGTTAGAACCGGACGAAATAGCGGAAGATTTGACGTATGAAGAAGTTCCTGTTCAAATCTTGGATAAGAAGGAACATATTCTACGCTCCAAGGTTATACCTCAAGTCAAAGTTTTGTGGAGAAACCACGATGTTGAGGAAATGACTTGGGAGTTAGAATCTGAAATGAAATCAAGGTATCCTTACCTCTTCGACATACCAGGTACGTACCCTAATTTCGAGGGCGAAATTTCATAAGAAGGGGAGGTTGTAAGACCCCAACTTTTATAAATAAAGATGAATTTTCTATAAATATCATTTTTGAATATTATGGAGTTAATTTGATATAATGTTATAGTTGTGGGTAATATTTATAAATTTTGCAAAGTAAGCAAGTTGTTATAAAATATTCGTTTGGTCGGAAAATATTCTTTTTGTCGGGGAATATTCGTACGACGGCACAATCATTGGTGGACCCCACAACGAAATTATTGTCGGATTGAGAAAACGACAAAAATATTTTATTAAAAAATAACGGCGGAAGTTTTACCATTGTTACTGTTGAACTACTCGGTAGTAAAAGTACAGTAATACGTGTGGTTGCATAGTAGCACACGGTATTGATTATTAATGCTTATGTGAGAAGTCACTCAGTTTGATTCCATTATTGTCAGTTAATAATATGAATTATTTAGCGATAATGACGTTTTGTTTTATTCGTATTATTAACGTAATAAAACAGAAACATCTTTTTATATAAAACAAAATACTTTATTAAAGTTATTCTATAAATAGAATATATTATATTTTATTTAAAAGATTTTTCTTTAAATATGGACCGTCAGATTAAAGTAATCAATCTGGACCGTTCATGGATTAGTTACTATGCATTCTATTTTTCTATAAATAGCAGCTCATTCCTTCATTATTTCTTACGAATTCACTGAACTCTAGAGAGAGAAACTATAGAGAGAAACTATAGAGAAGAGAAGAAGAGTATTCTGCTATTTAACTACTTCCTTATTTCAGCTCGTCTTTAAAACGGTAAGGGGTGTTATTCTTTCTTATTCATGAAGAGAACTGTTGTTATTCCATTTCTTATTATTCTGTTGGAATAACCTGTATACGCGGATCTACCCTATACTTGGTGACATTCTTCTATTATTCTGTTGGAACATCCTGTCTGTGTGTTTTACACCGGACCTGGTTCCGTCTTGTTATTATTCTGTTGGAACATCCTGTCTGTGTGTTTTACACCGGACCTGGTTCCGTTTTTATTATTATTCTGTTGGAACATCCTGTCTGTGTGTTTTACACCGGACCTGGTTCCGTTTTTATTATTATTCTGTTGGAATATCCTGTCTGTGCGTTTACGCCGGACCTGGTTCCATTATTTATTATTCTGTTGGAATAACCTGTCTGTGCGGTCTATCGCATGCATGGTGATTTCTTTTGTTATTCCATTCTTTATTGTACTCAGTTGGTTAAGTTTTGACTTCTATACTCCATGAAATTAGTGGAATATCCTTGATATTTGCGCTTCATCCAGTATCTTTTCATGAAAATATTCTCCTGATCATTCTTGAATTTTACTCCACAAAGCAGTATCATGTTGACAATTTGGACGTTGTTAATTCTTGGATAAATTAATTCTTGAACTTGTTTTATTGAATTCTTATATCATTGTCATCATCCTCATGTTTATAAAATGTTGAAAGTCATCTGTGGCCTGTAGTGCATAGATGGACTTGGTATGATTATGACCAGGGATTATTCGGTATAATCATGACCGTAATGTTACAAATGATGTGGTAAAAGTCCTCATTGGCCCGTAGTGCATTGATGGACAGTTGTTGGCATGATCATGACCATTAATGAATACACGAATATCCTTGGCCGTAGTGCAGGGGTGATTCGATGATGTGGATTATTTTATTAAGCTGAGTCTCAGCGATCACAGTGTTGGAAAATCTTTTAAATCATAAAAGATAGTAGAGTTTATTTCTACTTGACTCTTTTAATGGATTGCTTGTTCCGCTGCAGTTAAACTTGATGTCTATTATATTTTATCAGTTTAACATTGTTGAAGGCTAATGATAATTTATTCTGCATTATCTTAGTCATAATATTTCTTACTGGGCTAGTTGAGCTCACCCTTTCTTTCACTGTTCTCTTCAGGAAATGAGAACGTAGCTGGGGCAAGTCGGGAAACGGAGTGATGGTTCGAATGATAGTATTAGTTAGTAGTCCTCACTATTCTATGTAATAGTGTGTTAATAAATGTAATGAGGACTCCTTTTGAGTATGAATACTCTCTAGAATATAATATTTGTATTCAAACTCGCAGTTTATGTTTTGTTGTATTGTATACGACAGTTGTATTAGTAAGTTGTATTTGTATTCAGTACTTTGTATCTGACGACCCAAGATGGGTAATGTATACCTATTTTTGGGGGCGTCACATGACGACTATTAAAAATAATGAGAAAATACTCCTGCGACACAAATTCACCAACTGTTACAGCGGCTCAAGAGCGCTGCTTTACTAAATACTAATAGTCTAATAGAGATGAAGAAACAAAAAGATATGGATATAAGAGATGCATCATATAAATTATTTTGTTCACATGTTTTGCTTACTTACCTTCACAGGATAATGGCAGAGAAGTGGTAGTTTACTAAAATCACCAGTCTGCTCATACTGAATGGCATTAAATGGACAGCTTGAGACACTGCATGCATATGTACCAGTACCACCGGAAAGAACAATAAAAAGTGAGTCATATATACAAACCAAATATAATTTTTGTCACCCAAAGACTGTCATTTCTTGAATTCTTGTGGGCAATTAAGATTGGTCCAGTTTTATACTACCATCAATATATAGTAAAAGAAGGGAATGAATTCTGATTCTAGGTAGTTTATTTGGACAATTTATGAAAATAAAGTTGCATATAATCGCAACTCTATGCTATATAATATGTAACTTGTTTATCTGAACTGTCCATTTTAAAGTCTATAATTAAAATCTAGTAAAAAGACTATTTGTCTGAATGAAACAAAATGCAAAAAATGGAACTTTTTGTAAGATGAAGCGAGTACAATTACTGTCCTCCAAAGACCCTCATTTTTTTGACGGTATGATTGTTCCAATTTTGACATATGTCAAATAAATTATTTTTCATATTTTATAAAATATCAATCTATATTATAAAGGAGGGGAGGTGGTTACCAATGGGTAAGTCGTGGGTAAGTCGTGTAATGAAATAATAAATAAATAAATATATATATATATATATATATATATATATATATATAAACAGTTATTCCGAAATTAAACTCCTCCAATTATTTATTGTTCCTCTCTTTTCTTAATTTTTCATTATTTTTTTTTATTTTAATTTTTAAATTACACACAAGTGTTGCACGATTCCTAGTAACTATAAATAACATACAAATATGAGTATGTCATGTCTTAAAAAAATGAGAAGTAATCTAATGGGGGAAACGAAGGTAGTTTTCTTACTCGGAATGGGCGGGTGAGATCATGGCCACCCAATCACTTGCTGCCGGAACTAAAACTCCGCTAACGGTAACCGTAACATATTGATCATCAGAAAGCTTTGTTTTTGAACTAACATTAATTTGAAGATACCGGTTCGGATCCAGACAGTTGCCTAAGGATTTTCTGTTTAGAATCCGAAACTCCGATATCGCCGTGTGGTTACGAAATTCAGCTGTGGTATTGGAATTTATTATAGGCAAAGATGAAGAAGTATAAGAAGAAGAAGATGAAGAAGAAAATCCAAGAAAAAAGAAAAAGAAGAAGAAAGTGAAGGAAAATGTGAAAAGCCAAGAGGAAATATTTGGTTGCATGGTTATATGGATGGAGGAAAGAAACCAAAGGGTTTTGAGCTATGTTATCAAATTATTGAGTTTTGTTAGATATATAGAGATGTACATGTATTGTTATGTATAAATATTTGAATATGAAGATGATAGCGTATAAATAATACTACATGTGAGGTGTGAATTGGGATGATCGGAAAGATGTATTTATGGAAGTGGTTGATGGGAAGAATCTGCGCGTGAATGAATGTAGTATGGATATGTTTTTTATAGTAACGTAGGAAGAATATTAACCGGAAAAAAGTATGAAGACAGATCAAATGATCAATCTTTTTAGCTGTAATTTTCTATCTTATGCTTCTGATAAATGCCTATTAATTTGTTAAAAATAACGTCACAAGAGTTTAAATGTGGTACACTGACGATATATAGAGGAGTGGTGTTAGAATCATGATATATATCATTAAAATAAAAATAATTTTGTCTAATATAAACACCTTATTAAAATTATACTTATTTTAATGATGTGTTATGATTCTAACACTACTCATATATACATGTATATTTAACTTTAGTTTGTAAAATAATTACTCTATTCTCATTTTTTTTGTACTATAAATATCAGAATTTTGAGATGTAATTGTGAAAGCTGATGTTAGGGGTTTTATTTTTTTATTTTTAAAAAATATTTCAAATGACGTGTCACTATAATATTAATCGAATAGATTAGTTATGTAATAAATTATTATTTAAATATTCAATGTATACCATATTATTTGAGATTCATTTAAAACTAAAAATTAATATAAAAAATTCGAGACCCCGGGAAACATTAATGATTTATGCAAATGATTGATGGGAAGAATATCCGTGTGAATATAAGAAGAAAAATTTGGATTTGTTGATTATAGTAATGTGTATATAGGATGAAGAATATATATGTTAGCCGAATACGTGGGAGAATTCAATTTCTTTTGACGTAACTTGTTGGGAAGGTTGATATTCCTTAATTTGATAGATATCTGACACAACTGTCTTTTTTATTTCTAGAGTATTAGTATTTGCAAATTGTGGCAGCTCCTAGGTTTTTGCTTCGTTATATTCATTAAATAATTTTTCTTGTAGTTTGATGACTATTCAGTTAATAATAATATATTGAAAGGCCATATTAATATAATACTAACAATTTTTTATTATTCTTTTGGTAAATTCTCGTAATCGCAAATGGATTTTGTTAGGTTTATGACAAATTTTATTTCTTTCTTTATTTTTAAATCATTGGTGTTCGAGGATCAGATATGAGCATTCAATTAATTATACACCAAGTTAAATGACAAATTTTATTTCTTTCTTTATGACAAATTTTATTTCTTTTTTTATTTTTAAATCATTGGTGTTCGAAGATCAGATACGAGCATTCAATTAATCATACACCAAGTTAAATTAATGAGTAATTCTAGACTAAAGATGAATAGCCTAATAGTAAAAGTCTCTTCTTTGTACGGTCCTTTCTCTAGCGAATCATAGGAGCGAATAAAAAATAAATTGATTATAGTGACAATTTTTTCCGTCTATATAGCATACAAACCCAACGACATAGTTATGACAACAGTTCAAACGGTTGTTATATATTAGAAAATTGTCGTTATAATCGGTTCGTCTTTGTTTCGTTTTTTTATTTCGTTGGAGAAAGGAACCATTTATTTGTAATATATATATATATATATATATATATATATATATATATATATATATAAGTAGATCCCTCAACAAAAAATTAAGTATAAATGCCAAAATTCAACAGAACTAACAAAAAATAAAAATAAAGTATCCTTAGAATTGAAATGATTGTGTAATAGTGTAAGTCCTAAAAAAAAAAGAATAATTCTACGTACACAAATTACAGACAAAAAATTATGTTCCTATCATTTGAATTTTTACCCATCCTTATTGATATACATTACATAAATTTTACCATTTGTGCACAAATATTCGTGTTGAACATAAAATTATTCAAATTAAATTATGCTCAAATGTGATTAGTGGTGGAACAATAATTTCAGTTAAAGTCGGCAATTAAAGATTTAATACTAGTACATATTCTCAAAATCATGGTGGTAAAGTAAATATATATTTACAATTTTATCATATTTTTTAAGAGATTTTTTATTTATATACTAATAAATATTTTTCTCCAAAAAATCAAGGTAGACAATATCCCACCTTGCTTAGAAGATTGATACGTCCCTTAATGTACCCTAAACAAATATTTTTATTGTATTATTTTTTCTGGTAAAAGGCCAAAACAAATGTTATGCATTGGAAATGGTCAATAAATCATAATGTTGACTTTTGAACAAAGAGTGTGATCAAATTGTAATATATGAATATGCACGAGGAATAGCGAAGACGCAAGGGTAGTTATTGTGGCAGTCGGCACCCAGTAATGAAGTAATCATCTTTAACAGTTTCTTCAATTATTTTAAGATATTTAAATAGATGAATTATATTAAAGAAATTATTTTTAATAGCCTAATCAATCTTAATCATTAAATCTGTAACCTCATTATCTCTCTTCAAATCTGCAACCTCACTCTCTCTCTTCAAAACATTTATGAAAGACTAAAAATATTTATTTTGATTGAATAGAAGAGATTGATGAGACACAAAATATGAATGTAACAAATAATACTCTTCAAATTGTCAGGTAAGTCAACGAATTTTAATTTTAAATATTTTTTTACTACTACTTTTGAAGGTGCTCTAATACCGTTATCTATCATTTTCATCATTTCATAGGTTGTTAACGCCAAGTTTCGCTTGCGCGTCCAATCACCAAGTCCACGCTCTGAATCTTGCACAATAACAGATCACATAAAGCTTGACGGCACACAATCTACTTAAAAGATGTAAGTAGAATTCAATTCCAATACTACCTTTGGAGTTACTTTATTCAAACGTAATTAGGACTAGTGTCCCTAACCGTGTAGACCCCTTATAACTCCAGACTCTACATATGGACTGCCCCACTATACAGGTCCAATCCCACCCAGCCTATATTCGTTGGTCTGGGCTTCGGCCCAAGGAGCTTGAAGGCCCGACCTCGAACACCAATACCGAAATAGAGCCCCAGTCTAAGTTTCGGCCCAAAGAACTTGAAGGCCCGACCCTGACCTCTATATACCAGAATATGGTTCCAGCCCAAAGGACTCGGATACCCGAATCCGAAACCCTCCAACATCTCAAGTATTTCGGCCCATTGAGTTTATAAACTCCTTCTCGCGTTAGGCATTCGGCCCACATGGAGATCGGTAAAACACTCTGATTATAAATTTATAATTACATACTTACTCGGTTTTATAATATCGAATTAAATTTGATTTTCTTAAAATTAATATTTTTACATTTAAAATTAATGTGATCATTTAATTTTGGTAATAATATATTAGGTCGTAAAATTAAATTAGTTCATATTAATTTTAAATTTGATAATGTTTCAAATTAATTTCGAAAAATCAATATTAGTCTCATATATTAGAACGAAGTAAGTAATCTTACTAATACTGATGCTAATCTTCTTTAGACACACTATTTGTACAAGTAAAAAACTATCGACTAATTTTTTGGAAAGAAATATAGGAACGTGAGAGAAATTAAGAAATATAACAGCAAATACACAATATAAGTAAATCTTTTTATCCTAAGCTAGTACACAACATATTTAAAAATAACTTATTCTCTCTTTAGAGCAAAATAAAGTTGCTCCTCCTCCTTTCCCTTTATAACATATTAGTTTATGTGGCACACACTATATATGTGTAACTAAATTTCTTTTAAATATTTAAATTAAATTTAAAAAACATGGATAAAAAAATATAAGAGAAAATTGGGATAATAAATAAGATAGATAAAATATGATAGTTATTGACATATTGCAACAGTCTCTCAAGAAATAACCACTACTCATTTCCTTCTCTAATGTAGATAAAAATAGATAGATAAAACTAATTGAGAATGAGTCCTTCCACGGGGACCGGCCTTTTCCAACCGGGGTAGTGACCGGCCAGATTTTTTTTTTTTTTGGCTTTTGACTACAAAATAATTAATGTGATTTATTGGAACTAAAATTTTTACAAAATACAGTGATTTAGGTGTCATTTGGATACATTAATTATTTTGTAGTCAAAAGCCAAAAAAAAATAAAAATCCGGCCGGTCACTACCCCGGTCGGAAAAGGCCGGTCCCCCTAGACTTTTTCAATTGAGAATACAAACTTTTTAAAATCAATAAGTCTAGGGGGACATTTTTAGTGACATTTCTAGTGACATTTTTTTAAAATTATTTTTTTATTTTTTTTGTAGTACCTCCCAAAAAATGTATAGTATTTATTCCAACTGAAATTTTTGTAAAAAATAGTGTTTTAGGTGTAATTTGAATACATACAAGAAATAGGGTTGTACAGACTGTACAATCCTTATTTCTTGTATGTATCCAAATTACACCTAAAATACTATTTTTTATAAAAAAAAATCAATTG
This sequence comes from Panax notoginseng, assembly GCA_016801055.1. NCBI lineage: Eukaryota > Viridiplantae > Streptophyta > Magnoliopsida > Apiales > Araliaceae > Panax > Panax notoginseng. Next base: position 96,272,982 of record CM029017.1, on the reverse strand, counting down.
AAATAAATACTATATATTTTTTGAGAGGTACTACAAAATAAAACAAAAAAAAAATAATGTCGCTACAATGTCGCCAAAACAATATCGCCGTAGAAGGACTCTTTTAAAATATTAGGTCAACTTTCCATGACCGGAACAACAATGCTCTCATCAGCCCGACATAAATATTCCTTTCATTTATTTCTTCTCCGAATTGCCTCGATCACTTTCTTGAAAACTCACTATAATTTTTACGTAATACATTATTTCATTAATTTTTTTTTCTCTCTGTCTACATTTAATTGTCATAGTTTAAAAATACATATCTATTAAAAAAAATTTGTATATAAATTACTCATCTTAAATACTATTTTATTAGTATTATCTTTCTTATTTTAATTAATCTCTAGACTCTTTCTTGAAATAATAAAATAGGAGAGAGAGAAGAAGAAAAAATATGATTGTGACAGTGTTTATTTTTTCAATGTATGTATAAGGAAAGAAGATCTCCTCTTATCAGGATCCACAATCACAGCCTCATCACCTTAATTCACTGCTTGTATATGTCAATCCAATCTCTTATCTTTTGGACCTGTATAACTAACTTCCTTATCTATAGCTTGTATATTTTCTATATAAATATATGCTCACAATATCAATAATATATCAATACAATTGTTATTCCCTCCAAACTATTTTGGCTCCTTTATGGTATCAAAGCCATAACAAGCTCCCACGAGTTTTCTAATACGATCCTAACTTGTCTTCTTCTTTATTGTTTTTTCCAGCATGACAACCACATCTTCCTTTCCTAGCCAAAACAATCTCATTGTTCTCAACTCAACATAATTAACTGTTAAGCTAACTCCAGAAAACTATCCTTCCTGGAAGGCTCAGTTTGATTTACTGCTCTTTGGCTACAATCTACTCGGATATATCGACGGATCAAAGCCCTGTCCACCTGCCGAGTTGACAAATGAAGGAAAGCAAATTGACAATCCGGAGTTTACTCTATGGCAAAGACAAGACAAACTGATTTTTCATGGTATTCTGTCATCTCTCTCTGATCGAGTGATACCAATGGTCAGTTCATCAAAAACTGCTATTGAGGCGTGGAATTGCCTTGTAAAATATAATGCTAATCCATCATCCTCTTGGGTTATGGGCCTAACCGATCAACTCTCTAAAAGGTGAGGAACAAGATTTATTGTTGAATATCTCGGCTTCATTCGCGGCATCGCCGATGAACTTGCCATTATTGGCTCACCAGTACCACCCACCAACCTCATTCTTCATGTTCTAAATGGAGTTGGACCCGAATTCAAGGAACTCGCTTCTGCAATTAGAGCACGCGACAATGTCATAGGCTTTGAAGAGCTTCATGACAAGCTTGTGGAATATGAATCTTTTCTCAAGCGTGAAGACATCAGCCCTATTGTTATGACTGCTAACACTGCTCACTTCAATCAACAACAACATGGAAATCACTCTCAGAGAAAATTCTCTCACAACCGCAACAACCAAAGTGGTCAGCGCTATGCCACCAACAACAATCAAGGAAACAACCTCACCAAAGGTTCTCCAGTGATCTGTCAATACTGTGAACACAAAGGCCACAATGCTCGTGTGTGCTTCTCCTTGCGACTTCAACTTGGCCTGCCAGTGCCGCCTAGAGCACATCACACAACCACAGGTAGTGGTCGTGGCTCAAGTTCTAATTGGCTTCTTGACACAGGTGCTTCTCACCATGTCACCTCTGATTTGAACCATCTCTCAACTCCGCAGCCTTACGAAGGACCCGACGATATTATAATTGGTGATGGTACATGTTTGCATATCACACACACTAGAAAATCCACTCTCACCACTCTTCCTCATTCCTTCTCACTTTTAAATGTTTTATGTGTTCCATCCATGAAACAGAATTTAATTTCAGTATCCCAATTTTGCAAAACTAATAATGCCTCAGTTGAATTTTACCCTTTTTCATTTTGTGTTAAGGATCTAGCCACGGGGGCACCTTTCGCTCAAGGAAGGAGTAAGAATGATGTGTACGAGTTGTCCAGCACCAGGGAGATCCATCCGACGACAAAGCAAGCATATTACGGTGTCAAAACCCCTCTTTCTCACTGGTATGATCGCCTTGGTCACCCGTCATCAAAAGTCCTTAGCCAAATTGTGTCCTCTAATAAACTCCCAGTACAATCGAGTCAGAATTTGTCAAACATGTTTTTTTGTGACTCTTATCGTTGTAACAAAAGTCACAAACTACCTTTTGGTGTATCAAGCTTAAAGAGTCGATATACAAATGTTTGGGGTCCATGCCCTAATCGTTCAATGGATGGTTATTCTTACTATGTCATTTTTGTAGATCACTATACCAAATATTCATGGTTATTTCCTATGGCATATAAATCTGATGTCTTCTCTTTATTTCCAAAGTTTAAAATCATGATTGAAACTTTTTTCAAAACATCCATAATTATAATTTATTCTGATGGTGGCACAGAATACCAAGGTTTAAAAACTATTTTTGCAAATTCTAAGATTCAACATTTGATTTCCCCTCCATACACACCACAACATATAACTTCAACTGAACGTCGTCACCGTCACATCGTTGAGACATGCCTCACACTTTTACATCGGTTATCTCTCCCTCTATCTCTTTGGTCTTATGCTTTCAATGCTGCGGTTTATCTCATTAATCGACTTCCTACGTCGATACTTGATAATAAATCGCCATTTGAATGTCTATTTCATACTTTTCCAAATTACTCCAAACAGAGAATTTTTTGGTGTCTCTGTTATCCATGGCTTCGACCCTATAATCATCATAAGCTCGAACATCGGTCAAAATCTTATATTTTTTTGGGATATTCAAATGTTCACAATTCGTATATTTGTTTTGAACCCACAAATCACAAAATTTATTTTTTCCGGCATGTCCAGTTTATTGAAACTCATTTTCCTTCTCTATCTTCCCTAAATGAGCATGAAAAATTTAATGATTTCACTCTTTCAAAATGGGCTGCGATCTCCCCTTCCCTCACATCACACCATGTCGATAACTCTTCCCCACTTGTGTCATCTTCCTCCCCTCTTCTAAACTCGTCACCTTCCTTTTCCAGTCCCTCGCGTTCTTCTCCAACTACCTCATCCCATGATTTACCTAACCTTATCCCCATTAATTCTCCCCCATCTACTTCCCATGAACATGGTATCTCCTCCCCTTCACCGCGTCCACTTCCCGCACCTCATACCTCTTTCCACTCTCGGTCTCCCACTCTTCCTGACACTGTACATGTTGGCAACCCTCCATTGGTTATGGATCTCAACCTGGAAACATCTCCACTCGACACGTCTCTTGCTTCCTCTATGAGTGATAGTGCTCCCAGGTCTGCTACCTCTCCATCTGCTACCTCCCTACTAGCCGTTGACCCTCCTAATATCCATACAATGACCACACGCTCCAAGAACAATATTTTCAAACCTTTAACCAAATTTTCCTATGCTGTTTCTAAACACCCACTTCCTCAAACCTTAGAACCTACCTCAGTTTCTCAAGCCCTCACCAATCCCAAATGGAAAGCAGTCATGTGTGAAGAGCTTTGTGACGCCCCCAAAATAGGTATACAACACCTATTCTGAGTCGTCAATAACATGGTACAGAAACAACTATAACTTTATTAATACAACATAAAAACTGTGAGTGTAAATATAAATATTGTCATCTAGACAATATCCACACTCAAATAAGTCCTCATTACAATTATTGGAACAATATTTTACAAAAAAAAATGGTGAGGACTACTAAAACAACTTCCTAGAACCTTCATTCCATACCCCGACTAGTACCTGCTACATTCTCGTCTCCTGAGAAGAAAAGGGAACAACAAGGAAAAGGGTGAGCTCAACTAGCCCAGTAAAGAATATTATGACTAAGATAATATACAACAAATTATCGTTAGTCTTCAACAGGGAAAAATTTAATAGAATACAATAGACAACAAGTTTTAAATCAATATTCGCAGCGGAAAATAATAATTCATAGAAAAGTTACGTAGAGAATGAAATCTACGATTATCTATGAATTTAAAAGCCCATCATTAACATTTTATCCCTATAATATCAATCAATAAATATCTTGAATCAAATAGTCATCTTTGCACTATAGGCCAAAGATATTCATCAGTTGGTCATGTTCACCTCAACACCTGTTCATCTTTGCACTGCGGGCCAAAGATATTCATCAGAAATTATTCATCTTTGCACTACAGGCCAAAGATATTCAGTTATATCATCATTTAAGACTGAGGATGATGAAAAATATTTTAAAGAAAACGAATCCAGTGAAGCAAAATAATAAATATTAAGGATTCGTATTTCAATTTATCCATGTCCAAAAATACCTTATCATAGTGAAGTAAAATTCAAGAATGATCAAAACATGGATACAATCAAAGTTAGTATCCAGAATAGATATTTTGGACGAAAAGAAGAAGATTTCATTTTTCGGTGAATAGTAACTCGTGAATAGTAACTCATGAATAGTAATCCCGACATGAAAAGTTCCAAATTTGATAAAAAGTTCAGATCAATACTTCGGCATAATGATATTGAAGAAAATAATATCATTTAAGAAGAAATAACATCCCTTACCTCGGAAAGACGGTACTTCTGACTGGAATACTAGATATAGTGCTGAAGAAAACTTGCACCATAAAGCAACACTCAAAGTTTCAAATACTCACAAGAATACGCTCGTTATAGAGAGAGAAATAGAGAGAAACTTGTGTTTCTGGTGTGATTTCAATTCTAACCTAAGCACCCTATTTATAGGAAAATGCTTAGAACACCAAAGCAGAAAATTTAATATAATAATAATATATTTATCAAATTTTCCTTAGCCCACCTCTAGACATCTGATCTCAGCCCATTTATATCACATGTTAGCCCACTTAAATGCCAAAAAACGTTTTTCTTCAAAATAATAAATAAAACTTCCAAAAATAAATTATTTCGGAACTTTAAAACTTCAATAATTCATAATAAATAGCTCTTTTATCAGAAAATTCGAATCTCGCGAGTTTTTATAGGAAATTCAATTCTCTACAACTTTGCAGAAGAAAGTTTTTCCAAATTCTAAACAGAAATTGACCAAAATTCACAAACGGGCGATTTTATAGTCAATAATAAATTTTCGGTCAAGAATTATGTCCACCAACACACAAAACATGTGTTAATCATTTAATGCCACAAAAATACTCTTCCTCCTCATATACTCATATATCTCACATTCATTGTAAAAATACCACCATCAATATATTATTAAAATAATATATTTAAATGAATTATTTTATCAGAAAAAGATAAAATATTAATTTTTAACAATTGTCACATTAAAAATTTTCTCCATCTATATCCACATAAAATTAATATTTTCTTCATTATATAAATCAATAATTAATTATACACAAATAATATTACAGAACCACAGTACTGGCAACCAAGCCGTTCCCAAGAAAGAGGGGGCTTTCCAATAAGGATTTCTCCTTACTGGCGCGCAATTAGATGACCAAACCTCTCCTTAGACAGAACTTTCTAGACATTGCCAATAATGTTATCTAATAATATTATTCAGATAATATGAATTATTGCTCCGATAATAGAAAATACTGTGTAGTGACAATTATTGAAACAACAGTAATATAAAATATCAACGCAGCAATTATTGAATCAATAAAATACAATATTGAACAGTAATTATTGTAACAATTATTGAGTAGTGCCTTCTTACGTAAGAATCAATAATTGGTGCAATACCGTGTGCTACGCGTATTACCGTGTTTTAACCACCGGGTATTCCAACAGTATTAACGGTAACAACTACGCCGTTATTTATAAACAACTTATTTTTATCGTTTTCTTCATCCAATCACTTTCTGTTATGGGGCCCACACAAGGCTGCGCCGTCGTACGAATATTCCCCGACAACAAGAATATTCCAAGACCAAACAAATATTCCCCGACAACAATGAATATTTTATAACCACTTGCTTATTTAAAATATTTGCGCATTTTACCCATAACTAACCACATTAATCAAATCAACTCTTACTATTTCAGAATAATAAATAGAGGAAATTAAATTTCATTTATTAATAATTTGGGGTCTTACAAGCTTAATGCTCTCCTTCGGAATGGAACTTGGGTTCTTGTTCCTCGCTGATCCAACCAGAACATCGTCGGGTGTAAGTGGGTCTTTCGCGTTAAGCGGCGACCTGATGGTTGCATTGATCGCTACAAAGCTCGGCTTGTTGCCAAGGGTATCAACCAACGTCCTAGTATTGACTATCATGAAATATTCAACCCTGTTATCAAGCCTACTACTATTCACATTGTTCTCACACTTGCTCTTTCTCATGGCTGGCAAATTCATCAATTGGATGTAAACAATGCCTTTCTACATGGGCATTTATTTGAGGAGGTGTTTATGTCTCAACCCCCAGTCTTTGTCGATGGAAGTCGACCTCATCATGCTTGTCTGCTTCACCGGTCTCTTTATGGTCTCAAGTAAACGCCTCACGCTTGGTTTCAAGAACTGAAAACTTTCATTCTATCTCTTAGTTTTTCTAACTCCAAGAGCGACACATCCCTCTTTATATATTCTATTGACAATCTCACTGTGTACCTGCTTGTCTATGTTGATGATTTATTAATTACAGGGAATTCTTCACTCTTTATCAGAAAAGTTATTGAGGATCTCTCCAAAAAATTCTCCATCAAAGATCTTGGTCACCTTCACTATTTTTTGGGGGTTGAAGTCATACCCAACAGCCATGGATTATTTCTATCCCAACATAAATACATCTATGATCTTCTCACATGCTTCAACATGGAAGGAATGAATGAATTCGTGACACCAATCAGCTCTTCTATCCGCTTGATGCTTTCTGATGGTACACCTGCTGCCGACGCCACCAACTACCGTAGCTTGATTGGTGGTATGCAATATCTCTCACTATCTCGGCCAGATATTGCCTACACCGTTAATAAGCTCGCCCAGTTCATGCATGCCCCTACATTTACACACTGGACTGCTGCCAAACGTCTTCTCCACTACCTCAAGCACACAATATCATACGGATTGGTCCTCCGACACTTACAACCCCTCCAACTCAATGCTTACTCTGATGCCGATTAGGCAGACAATCGTGATGATTGAACTTCAATCTCTGCTTATGTTATTTTCCTGGGGTCCAACCCTGTTTCGTGGTGTTCCAAAAAGTAGCGAATAGTAACACGATCTTCCACTGAAGCCAAATATCGATCCGTCGCCTCCACCGCTGCCGAGCTCGCTTGGATCACCAATCTCCTTGGTGAAATTGGTGTTTATTCTACTAAGCCTCCACGGCTCCTGTGTGACAATCTTGGTGCTACATACTTGTGCTCCAATCCTGTCTTTCACTCTCGAATGAAGCACATTGCCCTTGACTACCATTTTGTGCGTGATAAAGTTTCTAATGGCTCTCTTACTGTTGCTCATGTCTCTACCCATGATCAGCTTGATGATGCTCTTACGAAGCCTTTGGCCAAGTCCCAATTCACTCTTCTTCGTTCCAAGATTGGTGTTTTCGATGGAAGCACGATCTTGCGGGGGCATATAAGGAAAGAAGATCTCCTCTTATCAAGATCCACAATCACAGCCCCATCACCTTAATTCACTGCTTGTATATGTCAATCCAATCTCTTATCTTTAGGATCTGTATAGCTAACTTCCTTATCTCTAGCTTGTATATTTTCTATATAAATATATGCTCACAATATCAATAATATATCAACACAATTGTTATTCTCTCCAAACTGTTTTGTCTCCTTTAGTATGTCATGTTCGTCCCGTATTAAACGACCTAATTTTCTTTTTAGGATATTCCTATATAAATGTTCTATTTCTATATTAGTAATTATTTTTATCTTATTTATTTACTTATGCCCTCGTAATCGTTTTTTGAAAACTTAAGAAATGATAAAAAGTTTACATTGAAAAATGATGTATGAAAGTAGTATGCACACAAATCAATCATGATTGATGATAAAATATATATACTTTCTAACAATCTTATTCATTTATTAATAAAAGAATTATTTAATTAAAGACTTTTAACTTATCTAAATGAAGTCTTTTTATCATATGTGATAAAATCATAGTTTTGAGCAATTCTTTTAGAATTATGACAATGATCACGCTAATGAGATTTAAATTCTTAGATAGCTCACAAACTAAAATTGTTCTCAATCGTTGTGTAAGACCCTAACTTATTAATGAATAAAATTAAATTTTCTCTAAATATTATTGTGAATAATAAGGTGTTAATTTGATATAATACTTTGGTTATGGGTGAAATGTGCCAATTTTGCAAAATAAACAAGTGGTTATAAAATATTCATTTTGTCGGGGAATATTCGTTTGGTCGTGAAATATTCTTTCTGTCGGGGAATATTCGTACGACGTCGCAGCTATTTGTGGGCCCCATAACGAAAAACGATTGGATAAAGATAACGATAAAAATTGAGTTTTTATAAATAACGGCGTTGTTGTTACCGTTAACACTGTTGGAATACCCGGTGGTTAAAATACAGTAATATGCGTGGTTGCACAGTAGCACACGGATTGTACAGTATATTTGAATTATTGATTCTTACGAAGGAATGCACTACTCAATAATTGTTATAGTAGTTACTGTTCAATATTTTATTTTATTGATTCAATAATTGCTGCATTGATATTTTATATTATTGTTATTTCAATAATTGTTGCTGCACAGTATTCTCCATTATCAGATCAATAATTCATATTATTTAAATAATATTATTAGATAGCATTATTGACAATGTCTAGAAAGTTCTGTCTAAGGAGAGGTTTGGTCATCTAATTACGCGCTAGTAAGGAGAAATCCTTATTGGAAAGCCCCCTCTTTCCTGGGAACGGCCTGGTTGTCATAAATGTGATTCTGTAATATTATTTGTGAATAATTAATTATTAATTCATATGATAAGGAAATATTTATTTTATGTGGATATAAATGTTGGATATATTTATTGTGGTTAAAAATGAAGGAGTTAATGTTGAGGTGTTTTATCAATATTTTTATCGGAATGGAGGTATTAAAAATCAAATCAGAGTTTTTGAGAAATATTGCGAGGGTTATAGTTTTTAATCCGACCGTTGGATCGTGGTAATTTTTGGATATGTTATTCATATATAAGTTGAGTATATGTCCACAAATTTTGAACCATTAAAAATAAACGTATGATTTGTTATTAATTTTAAGAGATGACTGGTTCAGAAATTGTTGAAGTTTCGAAATTTATCATTTTGGTGAAAAATTCTAGAATTGGTGGGCCCCACTTTTGGTTGGTGAAAATGTGCTGAGATTTTTATTCAAATGTGGTGGGTGGAAATAGTAGCAGGTAAAGCCATCAGGTTGCAGGTTAAGTCTGCTTCGGCGTACTAATATTTTCCTATAAATAGAGGGCTAAGTTAGAATTGAAAATCACACCAGAATTCATAAGTTTTCTCTCTTTCTCTCTCTAGATTATTGAGTGTATTTTGTGAGTATTTAGATACTTGAGAGTTGCTATTCAGCACAAGTTTCCTTCAGCCTTATACCGATATTCCGATTAGAAGTACGAATATTTTGAGTTAAGAGATATTATTTTCTTCTTAAATGATATTATTTTCTTCAATATCATTATGCTGAAATATTGATATTAGTTTTTTTTTTATCAAATTTGGAACTTTTTGTGTCGGGGTTACTATTCACGTATACGGCACTATTCACGTATACGACACTATTCACGAATACGGCACTATTCACCGAAAAATAAAATTTTCTATTTTTGTCCAAGATGTCTATTATGGTTACTATCTTTGATTGTATCCATGTTTTAATCTTTATTTTTGAATTCTGCTTCACAATTGATTATTATGAAGTATTATTGATCTTGGATAAACTGATATACGAATCCCTACTATTTGTCCTTCTGTCTCACTGGATTCGTTTTCTTTAAGATATTTTTCATCATCCTCAATCCTAAATGATAATATTACTGAATATCTTTGGCCTGTAGTGCAAAGATGTATGATTACCTAATGAATATCTTTGGTCTGTAGTGCAAAGATGAACAGGTGTTGAGATGAACATGACTGACTAGTGATACAAATGAATATCTTTGGCCTGTAGTGCAAAGATGAATATTTGATTAAAGATGATTATTAAATGATGTTACAGGGATAAAATATTGATGATGGACTTTTAAATCTTAGAAGATAGTAGAATTCATTCTCTACTTGACTCTTCTAATGGTTTGCTGTTTCCGCTGCAGTTGTTGATCTAAAACTTATTGTAGATTATATTCTATCAGATTTTTCCCTGTTGAATACTAATGATAATTTGTTGTATATTATCTTAGTCATAATATTCTTTACTAGGCTAGTTGAGCTCACCCTTTTCCTTTTTGTTCCATTTTTCTTCTCAGGAAGTGAGAACATAGCAGGATCTAGTCGGGGTATGGAGTGATGGTTCTAGAAAGATGTTTCAGCAGTCCTCACTATTTCTGTAAAATAGTATTTGAATAATTGTAATGAGGACTTATTTGAGTGTGGATATTATCTAGAAGACAATATTTGTACTTAAACTCACAGTATGTGTTGTCGTATTTTACACGATAATTGTATTATTGAAGTTGTAGTTTGCTTTTTGTATCATATATTTGGCGACTCAGAATGGGTGTTGTATACCTATTTTGGGGGCGTTACAGTTAGTATCAGAGCTTAGGGATATGATCCCTGGCTGAGATGTGAGACAAGAACTAGGAGGGGAGAGACGGGGAATTCCTTCGCTAGTATGACCTGACTAAATTTATTTGGTCGGTCAGAGTATAGGGATAATATATGACATGACTATTAACCCTTGTTTTATAGCATTATTTAAGAATGACAGCTGAGAACGTTAATAATGGAGTAAATCAGATCGTGGAGACACCTTTGATCACCACCCAGGGGAACGTGCAACAGGAAAGCAATATTCCTCCTGTAAACGTTACCGAGCAAACGATGAATGATGGAATGTTTAGGAGATTTTTGCAGTTCATGCAAAATCAGACAAGGGAGACTCGTGTGCAGAATACAGGTGGAAATGATAACAACGTGCTGTTTGTCACAGCCAAGCAGTTCAAAGAATTGGGACCACCAGAATTTAAGGGAAAGCCTGATCCGATCATGGCGGAAACGTGGGTCAAGTAAATTACCAAGATATTCGATGTCTTAGGATGCACGGAGGAACAGAAGGTTCCATTCGCCACCTTTATGTTCCGCGGTGAGGCAGACTACTGGTGGGAGTCTGTGAAGCGTACCCAGCCTGACGCACTCAACATGTCATGGGAAATATTTCAGAAACTGTTCAATGACAAGTACTTTCCTGAAAGTATTCGTTATATGAAGGAGGTGGAGTTTATCAGACTGGAACAAAACAACATGACGGTGTCCCAGTACGAGGCGAAGTTTGCAGAGTTATCCAGGTTTGCACCTCATTTTGTCGAAAATGAGGAACGAATGACAATGATGTTTTTGAGAGGTCTAAAACTCGAGATTCGGCAATATATTATCTCTCATAAATTTTCTTTATATTCAGATGTTGTAAACATGGCTCAATTATTAGAGCGAGATAATGAGTATGTGCAACCGAGGGACCACAACCAGGGTCATACCGGTGGCGGCAGTCATCGAAGCAATGAAAACCAGCAGGGAGGAAAATATTCGGACAAAAGCGGTAACCACTCTGGTGGTAATCGTGGCCGTGATAATAGAAGGAGCGAGTCGGGAGGAGATTTCAAGAAGAGAAGGTACAACAATGATAACGTGAAGACGTCAGGACAAACATCAACTGCTTTTAGTGGAGGAGAACGAGCACCTGTCGTTTGTTACAAATGCGGGAAGGAGGGATACATCAGCCCAAACTATCCACAACAGTTCAATGTATGTTATAACTGTGGAAAGGAAGGTCATATAGCTAAAGATTGTCTTGTTGCGAAACCAAGTTCAACGGGGATAGTGACGCCGAAGGCTGTTCCGGACAAGTCAAAGTCGGTGGTTCCTGGAAGGGCGTTTGTCGTGACTGCCCAAAACGCGAGGAACCCAAACGAGGTGATCACGGGTAAGCTAATCATAAACTCTTGCGAAATTTATACCTTATTAGATACCGGTTCTACCCATTCTTTTATCTCTCCTGCTTGTGCTCAACGTTTAAACTTGATTCTGGAGAAATTAGACTTTGACCTATCTGTGGAGACTCCGTTAGGCGAAACTTTCATTACATCTACAGTTTATAAATCTTGCTTAATCCAAGTTGGCACAATCACATTACATGTTGACCTTATCTCTTTAAAGATACTTGCTTTTGATGTGAGTTTAGGAATTGATTGGTTAACTACTTATCATGCCAAAATTGATTATTTTCGTAAGGTTGTTAGTTTTCATATTCCTAACCAACCTGTTATGCGAATTCAAGCAACCAAATCACTAAAATCAATCGCTGTCATATCAAGCCATAAAGCCATTCGTTTATTAAAAAACGGATGTCAAGCTTTCATAGCCCATGATATGGACTTGAACAAAAACACGTCAGATTTGAATAATATTTTTGTTGTTAGTGAATTTCCTGACGTATTTCCTGAAGAACTTCCCGGTCTACCCCCAGAACGTGAAGTTGATTTCTTTATTGACTTTGAACCTGGCACAAAGCCCATTTCTAAAACCCCATATCGAATGACTCCTATTGAACTTCAGGAGTTAAAAGTCCAATTACAGAAATTGTTAGACATCGGTTTCATTCATCCTAGTACATCTCCTTGGGGTGCTCCTGTGTTATTCGTAAAGAAGAAAGATGGTAGTATGCGACTTTGTATCGACTATCGAGAATTGAACCATGTCACCATCAAGAATAGGTATCCGCTACCTCGCATTGATGACCTGTTGACCAGTTGCAAGGAGCACAATTCTTTTCAAAGATCGATCTTTATTCTGGATATCATCAGATGAAGATTAAAACTGAGGATATTCCAAAGACTGCCTTCAGAACTCGGTACGAGCATTATGAATTCTTAGTCATGTCTTTTGGATTGACTAATGCTCCTGCTGCCTTCATGGATTTGATGAACTGTGTATTCAAAGAATATTTAGATCAGTTTGTTGTTGTCTTTATTGATGACATCCTCATCTATTCCAAAAGCAGTGAAGATCATGAGCGCCATTTGAAGCTGGTACTGCAAAGGCTTCGTGAAAACAAGCTATATGCCAAACTGAAGAAATGCGAGTTCTGGCTTGAGAAAGTAGCATTCCTTGAGCACGTGGTGTCAAAACATGGAGTATATGTCGACCCGGCGAAGATTGAAGCCATACAAAGTTGGGAGCAACCGAAGTCGGTAACTGAAGTACGTAGCTTTCTGGGCTTAGCTGATTATTATCGGAGATTTGTGGAAGGATTTTTTCGAATCGCTACTCCGTTAACTCAGCTGACTCGGAAAGATACAAAATTCGTATGGAGTGAGGAATGCGAGAAGAGTTTCCAAGAACTCAAGAGGAGACTCATTTCAGCTCCTGTTCTTACAATACCATCTGGTTCGGATGGATTTGTTATCTACAGCGATGCTTTAGGCAAAGGGTTAGGATGTGTTCTCATGCAACATGGAAAAGTCATAGCCTATGCCTCGCGACAACTCAAAGAATATGTGAGGAATTATACTACTCATGATTTGGAGTTGGCAGCAGTCGTTTTCGCGTTGAAGATTTGGAGACACTACCTGTATGGGGAGAAAGTGGAGATCTATACGGATCATAAAAGTCTCAAATATTTTTTCACCTAAAAGGAACTCAACATGCGGCAACGACGTTGGCTTGAGCTGTTGAAAGATTACGATCATACCATCCAATATCATCCTGGAAAAGCGAACGTAGTAGCTAACGCATTGAGTAGAAGATCATACGCGGGTACGAGTGCAATGGTGTTAACACAAAGGCCCATTTTGTATAACTTGCAAAGGATGAAGATAGAGATGAAAGCTCCAAGTACCCACATGATGATATCAAATATACGAGTAGAACCGACTTTAATCGATAAAGTTAAAGCTGCTCAAGCTACGGACATGGAGCTGATACGTATGAAAAAAAAAGTGCAAGAAGGTGCTATTCCAAAAGCAAGAATCGATAAAGAAGGAATACTTCGAGTCAACTCCAGACTTTGTGTTCCTAACGATTTTAACTTGAAGCATAGAATAATGATGGAGGCACACAACACACCGTTTGCAATCCATCCTAGGAGTACTAAAATGTATCACGATCTTCGACATACATTTTTGGTGGAGCAATATGAAAAGAGAGATCGCGGAGTTTATCTCGAGGTGTTTAACTTGTCAACGTGTAAAAGCGGAGCATCAAGTACCAAAGGGTCCATTGTAACCACTTGAGATTTCGAAATGGTAGTGGGAACACATTACTAAGGATTTCGTTACGGGTCTTCCCAAGGTGTCTCAAGGCATATATGCGATTTGGGTCATTGTTGATAGATTAACCAAGTTTGCCCATTTCTTGCCTATACGTGAGACTTATTCCCTTGAACGTCTTGCTAGTATGTACGTGAATGAGATTGTGAGATTGCATGGCATGCCAGTATCCATAGTTTCGGATCGTGACCCAAGATTCACTTCACGATTTTGGGTTAGCTTGCAGAAAGCTATGGGCACAGAATGGGAAACCATCCTCAAACGGATGGGAAATCAGAGAGGTCTATTTAAACTCTTAAAGGTTTATTAAGACTTTGTGTCCTAGATTTTAAAGGAAGTTGGGATAAGTACTTGCCACTGGTGGAATTCTCCTACAACAACAGTTATCAGGCAAGTATAGGTATGGCTCCATTTGAAGCCTTGTATGGACGAAAGTGTCGTTCTCCAGTATGTTGGGACGAGGTGGGTGAAGCAACGTTGTTGGGACCAGAATTGGTACGCATAACTACAGAGAAGATCCAAACGATTCGACAACGTATACAAACATCACAGGATCGACAAAAGAGTTATGCTGATCTTCATCTAAAGGATGTAGAATTTAGTATTGGGGATCATGTATTGTTACGTGTTGCACCATGGAAAGGAGTTACAAGATTTGGGAAGAGAGGAAAGCTCAATCCACGATTTGTTGGTCCATTTGAAATTCTTGACCGAATAGGAAATGTGGCATATCGACTCGCATTACCTCCAAGCATGTCTCGTGTTCATAATGTTTTTCACATATCCGTGCTTCGTAAATATGTGAAAGACCCGAATCACATAATTGAGTTAGAACCAGACGAGATAGCCGAAGATTTAACGTACGAGGAGGTACCTGTTAAGATCTTGGATAGGAAAGAGCATGTTCTACGCACGAAGGTTATACCACAAGTTAAGGTTTTGTGGAAAAACCATGCTATTGAAGAAATGACCTGGAGTTAGAATCAGAAATGAAAGCAAGGTATCTTCACCTTTTTGAAACACCAAGTACGTACGTCAATTTCGAGGACGAAATTTCATAAGGAGAGGAGGTTGTAAGACCCCAACTTATTAATGAATAAAATTAAATTTTCTCTAAATATTATTGTGAATAATAAGGTGTTAATTTGATATAATACTTTGGTTATGGGTGAAATGTGCTAATTTTGCAAAATAAACAAGTGGTTATAAAATATTCATTTTGTCGAGGAATATTCGTTTGGTCGTGAAATATTCTTTCTGTCGGGGAATATTCGTACGACGTCGCAGCTATTTGTGGGCCCCATAACGGAAAACGATTGGATGAAGATAACGATAAAAATTGAGTTTTTATAAATAACGGCGTTGTTGTTACCGTTAACACTGTTGGAATACCCGGTGGTTAAAATACAGTAATATGCGTGGTTGCACAGTAGCACACGGATTGTACAGTATATTTGAATTATTGATTCTTACGAAGGAATGCACTACTCAATAATTGTTATAGTAGTTACTGTTCAATATTTTATTTTATTGATTCAATAATTACTGCATTGATATTTTATATTATTGTTATTTCAATAATTGTTGCTGCACAGTATTTTCCATTATCAGATCAATAATTCATATTATTTAAATAATATTATTAGATAGCATTATTGGCAATGTCTAGAAAGTTCTGTCTAAGGAGAAGTTTGGTCATCTAATTACGCGCTAGTAAGGAGAAATCCTTATTGGAAAGCCCCCTCTTTCCTGGGAACGGCCTAGTTGTCATAAATGTGATTCTGTAATATTATTTGTGAATAATTAATTATTGATTCATATGATAAGAAAATATTTATTTTATGTGGATATAAATGTTGGATATATTTATTGTGGTTAAAAATGAAGGAGTTAATGTTGAGGTGTTTTATCAGTATTTTTATCGGAATGGAGGTATTAAAAATCAAATCAGGGTTTTTGAGAAATATTGTGGGGGTTATAATTTTTAATCCGACCGTTGGATCGTGGTAATTTTTGGATATGTTATTCATATATAAGCTGAGTATATGTCCACAAATTTTGAATCGTTAAAAATAAACGTATGATTTGTTATGAATTTTAAGAGATGACTGGTTTAGAAATTATTGAAGTTTCAGAATTTATCATTTTGGTAAAAAATTCTAGAATTGGTAGGCCCCACTTTTGGTTGGTGAAAATGTGCTGAGATTTTTATTCAAATGTGGTGGGTGAAAATAGTAGCAGGTAAAGCCATCAGGTTGCAGGTTAAGTCTGCTTCGGCGTACTAATATTTTCCTATAAATAGAGGGCTAAGTTAGAATTGAAAATCACACCAGAATTCATAAGTTTTCTCTCTTTCTCTCTCTAGATTATTGAGTGTATTTTGTGAGTATTTAGATACTTGAGAGTTGCTATTCAGCACAAGTTTCCTTCAGCCTTATACCGATATTCCGATTAGAAGTACGGATATTTTGAGTTAAGAGATATTATTTTCTTCTTAAATGATATTATTTTCTTCAATATCATTATGCTGAAATATTGATATTAGTTTTTTTTATCAAATTTGGAACTTTTTGTGTCGGGGTTACTATTCACGTATACGGCACTATTCACGTATACGACACTATTCACGAATACGGCACTATTCACCGAAAAATAAAATTTTCTATTTTTGTCCAAGATGTCTATTATGGTTACTATCTTTGATTGTATCCATGTTTTAATCTTTATTTTTGAATTCTGCTTCACAATTGATTATTATGAAGTATTATTGATCTTGGATAAACTGATATACGAATCCCTACTATTTGTCCTTCTGTCTCACTGGATTCGTTTTCTTTAAGATATTTTTCATCATCCTCAGTCCTAAATGATAATATTTACTGAATATCTTTGGCCTATAGTGCAAAGATGTATGATTACCTAATGAATATCTTTGGCTTGTAGTGCAAAGATGAACAGGTGTTGAGATGAACATGACTGACTGGTGATACAAATGAATATCTTTGGCTTGTAGTGCAAAGATGAATATTTGGTTAAAGATGATTATTAAATGATGTTACATGGATAAAATATTGATGATGGACTTTTAAATCTTAGAAGATAGTAGAATTCATTCTCTACTTGACTCTTATAATGGTTTGCTGTTTCCGCTGCAGTTGTTGATCTAAAACTTGTTGTAGATTATATTCTATCAGATTTTTCCCTGTTGAATACTAATGATAATTTGTTGTATATTATCTTAGTCATAATATTCTTTACTGGGCTAGTTGAGCTCACCCTTTTCTTTCTTGTTCCATTTTTCTTCTCAGGAAGTGAGAACATAGCAGGATCTAGTCGGGGTATGGAGTGATGGTTCTAGAAAGATATTTTAGCAGTCCTCACTATTTCTATAAAATAGTGTTTGAATAATTGTAATGAGGACTTATTTGAGTGTGGATATTGTCTAGAAGACAATATTTGTATTTAAACTCACAGTATGTGTTGTCGTATTTTGCATGACAATTGTATTATTGAAGTTGTTGTTTGCTTTTTGTACCATGTATTTGGCGACTCAGAATGGGTGTTGTATACCTATTTTGGGGGCGTCACACGTTGGATTACTAAAAAAGAGATTAGTGATTCCGGATAGATTGATACATACATTGCTTGCTCATTGGATGAGAATGATTGATCTCATGATCATTTGTGTGGAGAAACTAAAACAAGTTTATAAGGGCATATTGGAGAATAAGTTCGCTAAACGTGACTCGTTAAAGAATACCTAATGGAGTTTTATTTGTCTATCAATAGAAATCTTTGTAGTGATAGTAGTACAAGTGGTTTTTAGACTTGAGATCATCATAGTAGATTGTGTATGATGAATTATAATTTGACATATTTCTTAAGACCCTTAGGATATATCAAATGGTATGCTTGGGTGTAATAATGATCAAAAAAGAATCTACCGCCTCTAGTAAAAGAAGAGAATGTCCTATGTGATCGATAAATGACAACCTAGTAGTCTTTGGCCAAGATAAAATGAAATTATAAAGGAGTTTTTAATTTGTATTATTTGGAGTTGTGCATTTGAGAATCAAAATATATATAATTAAATAAAATAAGACATGACAATAATTCCATGTCTTATATTTAATTGGGACATTATATAGTGGAAAGATTGAATTGTACGGTAACTATTTACTCAAGGGTTCTTATATGATTATGTTGAAATCTATATTATCTAGAAAGTCGTTGATTGCTAAGGACACTTATCCTTATTGTAGAATAAATATTATTTATTTAAATAAATTAATAGATTAATTAATTTATTTAAATAAGATTAGAATTGTTCTAATTGATTTATTCACAACTGATTTAATATGAAGAACCTAAACGGTCACACCATAAAAGGAAGAATATTTATTTAAGAAATAAATGACATAATATTAATAATAAGTTAAGTGTATTTAATTTAATCTATAGTGATAGAACACATTAAATAACTTAATATTTATTATTTAATATTTTAAAAATAATAAATATAAATTAATAAGAGGAGTCTTATTATTATTATTATTATTATTATTATTATTATTATTATTATTATTATTATTATTATTATTATTATTATTATTATTATTAAATTTAATTCCTAAAGGAGTTTGGGAATTAAATAATATAAGTACTCTCATATATTCCTAATAAGATTAAGAGGCTAATTAATTAAAAGAGTTTAATTAATTATTCCTAATAAGATTAGGAAGCTTAATTAATTAAAATAAAAATATATTCCTAAATTATTTAGGAGGATTGCTTAAGTCTATAAATAAGAGTAGTCTTATTTTGATTTAGGGTTAATGACGATTCTAAAAGTTGGGAGAGTACACAATATTCTATAGAGATAGAATTAGGATTTTGCCAACACCTATCTTCTTGAATACTTGTTCTTCCTTATGAATAATAAACACTTAATATATACATTGATATCGATTTAATGGGCAATTATAGTTAGCATAAAATTCAATTTTGAATTAAAATAAACTCATTTATTTTAATCAAAATTAAAAATAAAAATAAACTCCTTTATTTTATTTTATCTAATTTTGAAAAAAAAATAAAGTCGTTTAGTTTTAATCAAATTCCAAATCAAAATAAATTTTTTTATTTTAATTAACAAGAAATCTAATTTCAAGTACAAAATAAACTCCTTTATTTTAACTTAAAATTGTTGAAAATATTTATTGATGCATATGACGATATGTATGACAATAAATGAGATTGATTATGGTCTATTGGCCAATGTGATTGGATTTTATTTTAGTTGGATGCATGAATGTATGCGTTTTATTAAATGGGATCTGCGTACCTCGTCTTCTCTAATATTTCATGATGTAAATTCTATCTCCCTCTTATATACTTTCCCTTGACTGCTGATCAATGTTTCTATTTATTTTAAATAGTTTTGTAATAGCAATAGTTAGAATTAATTTTGAAGAATTAGAGACCAAAGAACAAGGAGCGCTTGAAGACCCGTTTGTAATGGAGTCTGGGATTTAAATGTAATAGTTATATTTAAATTTAATTCTTGCAGCCTAGATTTGACCTTTTGGTTCACTTGGTGGCTCTAGTGAACCAAACTAGAATAAATTTCATAATCAATCTGAGTAGAATATAGTATTCTATAAGTGCATGCTTAAATATACATACATATATATATATATATATATATATATATATATATATATATATATATATATATATATATAGGAGAATATAGAGGTACACAGCCGTGTAACTTTTAAAGGTACACGGTCTACGATCGTAGAGTAGTCCCCAGATAGTAAAGTGAATTCACTCTACGATCGTAGAGTAGTCCACGATCGCAGAGTGAATTCACAAATCGTGGAGTGACTACTCTACGATCGTAGACCGTGTAACTTTAAAAGTTACACGGCTGTGTACCTCTATTTTTACCATATATATATATAATCAGGATCAGGTCCGGACTCTCGGACATGACCAAAATCCGGACCCTTTTTTTTAAACAACTAAAAAAAAGTTTAATATTTTATGGAACTAGAATTTTTACATAATACAGTATTTTTGGTGTGATTTGGATACATATAACAAAACATGTCTGTACAGTCTAACACTTTTTTTTAGTTGTTTTAAAAAAAATAAGCAAAAAAAAGGTCCGTATTTTTATAAAGTCCGGGATCCCGGACGGGATCCGGACTATATATATATATATATATATATATATATATGTGTGTGTGTGTGTGTGTGTGTGTGTGTGTGTGTGTGTGTGTGTGTGTGTGAACTAAACAAGATGAGACAAATTAATAACAAATCCCTCAAAGAAATTATATATTAAGTTGTAACGTTCAAAGATATTTGGAATATCGAGCGTCGCCTTCTAGCATGGTAAAACGATAGAGTATTGAATATTTAATATTAGTTTGTTGTGCACACACAAAAAAAGTATTAAATATTTGAGATGTTGTTTTATTACATATGATGTTTATAAGGAATTGAACATTATCGCTTTGTTATGCACACACAAGGGCTATAGTTTTTTCTTCACTTATATGGAAATGCTTGGTATGACTTAACTTGGATTATTTTAGTTAGGATGTGCACACACTTGACCATTATGATCTAAGGGACAAAATAAAATGAGTTACATGTTGATGTAATTAATAAGAGTTGTCTACCTATTTATTTATATATAGTTTATTGTGCACACATAAGGCTATGTACATTTAAAATGAGATCCTTAATCTCACTATCAAATCTTTAATTAGATTTTACCGAACTATATAAGTGAGGGTAATATAGTTTGAAAAAAATAGTGGGAGATAACAATTTAAAATAAGATTTAATTTATTTTAGTAATTAATAAAAGAATATATGTTAAAATATTGTTAATTACAAATTTATTTACAGAATTTTACAATGACTAAAATTACTATCACTGTGACGCCCCCAAAATAGGTATACACAACCCATTTTGAGTCGCCAAAGACATGATACATAATTCAAAATACAAACTTAATTATATAATTGTCATGCAAAATACGACAAAACATAAGCTGAGAGTTTTAACACGAATATTGTCTTGTAGACAATATCCAAACTCAAATAGAGTCCTCATTAGAATTATTATTGCACTATTTTTATAAAATAGTGATAACTACTACAGCCACCATCTCGGACCGTCACTCCATTCCTTGACTAGTCCCAACTATGTTCTCATTTCCTGAAGAGAACAATAAAAGCAAAGGGTGAGCTCAACTAGCTTAGTAAAAAATATTATGACTAAGATAATGCAGAATAAATTATTGTTAGCCTTCAATAGTGTAAAACTGATAGAATACAATAAATAACAAGTTTAACTGCGGTGGAACAAATAATTCATTAGAAGAGTCAAGTAAAGCATGCTATCAATTATCTTCTGTGATTTAAAAGTTCATCATCAATATTTTATCATTGTAACATAGCTCAATAAATAATCCACATCATCGAATTATCAATGCACTATAGGCCAACGATATTCGTTAGTATCACATTCACGAATTATCTATGAACTACGGGCCAAGGATATTCGTTATTATCACCAATGGTCATGATCATACAAACAACTGTCCATCAATGTACTACGGGCCAATGAGGACTTTTACAACATCATTTGTAATATTATAGGTCATGATTATACCGATACATAATTCCTGGTCATAATCATACTAATCAACAGTCCATCTATGCACTACGGGCTAAAGATGACTTTCATCACAATATAAGCATGAGGATGATGACAATGGTATAAGAATTCAATTAAGTGAGAGCAATGATAAATTTTAAAGATTTATAATTCAATTTATCCAGAGTTCAATAATGTCCAAATTGTCAACATGATAACTGCTTTGTGGAGTAAAATTCAAGAATAATATTCATGTATCAAAAAAAATTTAAACAGAAAAGAAATTAATTTTTGTCATGAATAGTACCCCAGGTGAATAGTACCCGAGTGAATAGTATCTCATGAATAGTACTTCGTGAATAGTAACCCGACATGAAAAGATTAAAATTTAACAAGAATGTTTAGAAAAATATTTTCGTGAAAAGATACTCGATGAAGCGCAAATTTCAAGTACATTCTACTAATTTCAAGGACATTCTACTAATTTCAAAGAGTATAGAAGCAATAATTATCAACATAAGTTTAGAATTAGGGATATAAAACGAAATAATATTACTTACATACTATAGAGTATGGAAGAAAATATTATTTCTTACGAATATTGAACAAAAATAATATCCTTTACCTTAATAGGAGAGTATTTCTGACTAATATGGCAGAGATATTCTTGAAGAAAACTTGTACTATTTTCTACACTCAAAGTTTCCTTAAACTCTAAAGAAATACGCTCAATATTATAGAAGAAGAATTTTCTGATTCTGGTGTGATTTTAATTTCTAAACTAAGCATCCTATTTATAGGAGAATGACAGGGCACTATTTAAGAAATTTCAGGGGTGAACAGTTGAAGAAAACCACGGACGCAATCGACTGAAACTTTTAAAATTTTTGATTTTACTATGATGCACTATGCAAACATTATGCAGTACTATGCAGTACTATGGAATATAATAAAATATAATATATTCTATTTTATATAAAAAAACCCTTATAATATATATATATATATATATATATATATATATATATATATATATATAAGTAATAAAATAAAGCTGAGATAACTTTCTATCGACGATTTTAAAAAATGGGTAAGTGGGGGTCCATATAATAAGCTAAATTTATAATAAATACTTCATAAAAAACCCCCTTTATTTATCTCAATTCACTTGGCTTCATTAAACACATTTTTAATAATATTTTTTTATCATTAATATTATAACTCACAATATTAACAACCAGATCATTCCTAGGAAAGAGAGGGCTTTCCGATAAGGACTTCTCTTTATTGGCACGTAATTAGGTGACCAAACCCCTTTTCTCAATAGAACTTTCTAGACATCATCAATAATACAAATAATAATATAAATAATTTTATCGTCTTAATTATTGATTTAATAATATAAAATATTATTCAGATGATACTGTGACAATAATTGAATCAATAATATGAGATATTATGCAGCAATTACTGTGGTAATAATTGAATAAAACTGAGTGACTTCTTATGTAAGCATCAATAATCAAAGATACTGTACAATACCGTGTGCTACTATGCAATCACACGTATTACTGTATTTTTATCACCGGATAATTCAACAGTTAACGGTAACTATTTTGCCGTTATTTTTATAAAAAGTTATTTTTATCATTTTCTAACTCCGACAGTAATTCCGTTGTAGGGTTCACCAATGATTGTGCCGTCGTACGAATATTCCCTGATAAAATGAATATTTTCCAACCAAGCGAATATTTTATGACAACTTGCTTACTTTATAAAATTTATAAATATTACCCACAATTATACCATTATATTAAATCCACACTTTATTATTAATTCAAAATAACATTTAGAGAAAAATTAATCTTTATTCATAAAAATTGGGGTCTTACAATCACTGCGTAGCATATTAGATGTTAATTAACCGGACCGAATAACTCAGATTGCTTAAGGAATTTGAGAATAGTTCTCAAGGTTGAAAAACTATCTTATGTCCTTAATACGCCTATCATTGCAATGGTTGTAGACAATGCTTCTGAGGAAGAGATTGCTACTTTTAGAAAGTGGCAAGATGATGCACAGTTTGCTCAATGCATTATGCTCGCATCCATGAGTAACCAACTTCAGCGTCAACTAGAAACTATGGATGCTTCTACTATATTCCTACACATCAGTAGTTGATGGAAAGAAAAGTAGAACTAATAGATATAAGGTACCTAAGGAGATCTTCCGATCTAGAATGACCGATGACAGTATAGTACAGACACAATTCCTCAACATGATCAATTTGATTGAACAATTTGGTCAACATGTTTTGTCACGGATGGAGAGTTGAGCCAAGATTTAATCTTGTAGTCACTCCCGGACTTCTTCTCATAATTGTTGTGAATTTTCACATGAACAAGTTAGATGTCAGCCTTGCTGATTTGCTTAACTTGTTGAAAAATTGTTGAGAGTCACTTTCCAACCAAGAAAGACCATGCAAGTCTTAATGGTAGGGGTCAAAGGATCTTCTGAAAGAAGAACGATTCAAAGAAGGTAAATAGAAAGGCAAAAATAAAGGATAATAATAACAAAACTGATAATGATAGCAAATGAGTTTGCTTCCACTGCAATATGCCTGGACACTGTAAAGAAACTTTGAGAAGAATCTTGCAGAGGCTAACCAAAGAAGTTTAGTGAAGCTTCAGTTACAAATACAATTTTGTTCATGATTAAAATAAATCTTTTGGTAAGTTAAGTTTCTATTTGGGTATTGGATATCGGATGTGATTCCCATAAATACAAATTCATAAAGGGACCAAGCAGAAGTAGAAAACTAAACAAAGGATAAGTAATCCTATTGTGGGGAATGGAGCAATGGTTGGTCCATTAACTGTAGGAACTTATTGTTTAGCACTGCCTATGGATAAGTCTATTAAGTCAATAAATTGTTATTGTATTCGAGTTCTCCTTAGAAACATTGTTTCCATTTTATTTTTGGACAATAAAATCTTTAGTATTATATTTAAGAACAATTGTTGTTGGATTTAATAATAATGTTTTGTATAGAACTAGAATATTACTTAATGGATTTTGTATACTATACTTACGTGAAAAATAATTTTGCATATTGAACAAACTAGTATAAGAAAAGGAGATGATTATTTAAAGAGTTAAATATTTGTATTTGATGAAATACAAGTCTGAATCATTTATAAGGTTCAAAGAATTCAGAGGTGAAACTAATTGTCAAAGTATTAGGATTCTTTAATCGGATCGAGGAAGAAATACTTGTGCAATAACTTTCTAGATCATCTTAAATGGTTTTCTCATAATGGAAGCCTCCTGATATGCAATAATTTATTGGTGTATCTGAAAG
Source organism: Panax notoginseng (assembly GCA_016801055.1). Classification (NCBI taxonomy): domain Eukaryota; kingdom Viridiplantae; phylum Streptophyta; class Magnoliopsida; order Apiales; family Araliaceae; genus Panax; species Panax notoginseng. The sequence continues at coordinate 96,247,402 of CM029017.1, read as the reverse complement.
GGAAAATCGTACCTTGTTGGATATAGTGCGGTCCATAATGATTTTTTTACCGATATTCTAGTTTCCTTCTGAGGTAATGCCTTAGAAATGGTTACATACCTACGAAAAGGTAACTTCAAAATTCGGCTCTAAGACTCCATAAAAGTTATGGACAAAGAGAATTCCTAATCTTAAGTATGTTAAGATAATGGATTATCTAGCTTATGTAAAAATGTTTCAAAGGATAAGCTCAGGATAAGATTTGACAAGTGCAGATTTGTGGGACATCCTAAAGAAAGTTTAAGGTAAATGTTTTATAATCCTACTTAGAAAAAAGGTGTTTATTGCGAAACATGCCGCCTTTTAAGATAAATGTGTTTATCATTGAAGGGGCTAGTAGGAGGATAATAGATCTTGAAGAGTTTAAGAACCACAAAGTACTATAAGTCAAAAAGGAGGAACTTGTAGATAGACATATTGTACCACAACCGAATCGTAAATCTGGAATAGTACTGAAGATACCTAGGAGGTATGGATTCATCATGGATGAGGTACGAATCATAGAAGATGATGATTCAGTTATATACTATGAATCTAAGAGTTATAGATACTTAGAGAAATGACAGATAACCATAAAATCTTGTATGGATCTTTGAAGAAAATGGCAAGGTGGAGACCTATAAGGTCATACTGGTGGGAAAAAAAGGGTTAATAGAAAGTCAAAGAGTTGACTATGATAAAACCCTAATACCGATAGTAATGGTCAAGTCTATTTAGATTTTACTTGCGATTGCAACTTATTATTACTAAATCTGACAGATGGACGTGGAGACGCCCTTCCTCAAATATAAGTTATTAGAGGAGGATGTATGTATGATACAACCAGATGAATTTATTTCAATGTTTGAAGCAAATCATGTATATAAGTTACAACAATCCATTTTATGGATTGAAGAAAATGTCTCAAAAATGGAACATTTATTTTAATGAGATAATCAATAGAATTTGATTTTATCAAAAATGAGAATGAACTTGGTGTGTACAAAAGGGTCAGTAGGAGCGCCATAACATTCTTAATATTATATGTTGATATATTACGGATAAGGATTAACATACCAATGCTAAAATCAGTAAAGATAAACTTGTCTAAACATTTCTCCATGAATGATTTGGGAAGAGTATCTTAATTAGGAATACGGATAAATATAGATAGATTTAAAAGGATGCTCAGCTTAACCCAAGGACCGTATAGTCATTTGATGTTAAAGGTGTTTAGCTTGGTAAACTCCAAGAGATGTATCATGTTGATGAGCAATGGAGTGTATCTCTCTTAATAGTCCCCATAAACTTCTGAAAAGAGAGATCACATGAGTAACTATCATGTATGAAATGAAATGTACGAGACCTGATGTTGATCGGTCATATTTTGGAGAAGATCACTGTAAAAAAGTGAAAACATCTTAAAGTACTTAATCGACACTATGGATATGATCATATTCATGATGCGTCTGAATTAAAACTAGAGGGCTTAATAGACTCAAGTTTTTTAGACTGACCAAGACGACAACAAATCCACTTTAGGGTTAAGCGTTACCTTGAACAGTAGTGCAATAAATTGGAAAAGCTTCAAACAGAAAGAGTTCTTGGTTTAGTGATAAAGACATAGTATATAGCTATAAATAAAGCTGCAAGTTGATTGTTTGGATGAAAAGTTCATTACAAAAATAGGAATAGTTCATAAGTCTCATCTTAGCTCTAGACATGTGTTGCGACACTTTTATTTGATTAGAGAATCATTGAAAGAAGAGACATCACTATAAAGATAGTGGACTCTCAAGAATAATATTACATATCTATTAACTAAAGCTTATCCAACAACATGGTGATCGTCACTTAGAGAAGAAGGGTATAGGATGTCAGGAATAAGCATATGAATGTTATTCCTATTTATATATGATTTGATTATGATATATATATGAATGAATATGCAAGTATGCTTGCATTAAGAAAAGCTGTAAAGTCCTTTGACAGATAATAGAAACATGTGTACAAGGACTTAGAATGAATTGATCAAGTATGTTAGGTTAATCCTACATAAGCAAAACAGCTTTGTAAAGTTCTTAAAAAGAAATGATGTACAAGGACTATAAACATAGAAAGATCAAGCATGCTAGGTTGATCTTTTAATGTAATAGATATGCTTGTCTGATCGTCGAGCACTGCACCAGATATCGTAGTCTGTCAGGAGAGTCGAGGAGAGCTCGAGAGCTATCAAGACAGAATCATAGTCTGCAAGATAGTAGATCTCGGAGTTCGTAGACTGCTAGGAGAGACGAGGAAGGATTGTAGTGTGTCAATTAGAGCCTCCTTGGAGCCGAAGTTTACTGAGGAAGTCATGTTCAGAATCATAGAGATAGCCTACCTACAAGCCGACCGAACCTCTGCCGAAGCCAAGTCAGAAACGTAGGCTACACTCAGAGTCGTAGAGTCTACTGATGCCGAAGCCAAGTCAAGGATCGTATATCACACTCTGAGTTCGTAGAGTCTATTGATTACATGCCGAAACCAAAGAAGAAGGGTCTGCCCCTGCTAGTGCTGAACCCTAAGGAAGTTTGTCTGTTGAACCAGAGGAGTCAAAATTTGAAGAGGAAGAAGAGTCTGACTCTCCCATAGCTGAACCTCCAAGGAGAAGAAAGAGCTACAGACTACTTGCTCAATTTGCTTCCAAGAAGAAAAGTGATCACTCCAACGCTATCATTGAACTGAGTGATGATGAGTTTGTATCAAAGGATGAAAGTGCTAAAAATGGAACCAACAATGAAGAAGATGAATCAGAGGAAGATCTTGCCGAAGAAGGTTCTGGGAATGAAATGCAGCAAGAGGGATTCACTGCTGTAAATGATCAAGATGGTTCAGACTCCGACAGAGAAGAAATGGAGAATGATTCCAATCCTAAAAATCAGGAATCAGAGGAACCAGAATCTTATCCTGTCCTCTCACTAGCAAGATTCAACAAAAGAATAGTGGTGAAAGTTTCAAATGAACTACCAGAAACACCTCCAGAAAGATGGGTGAATCATGGAGATGAGCAGCTCAAGGTGGTAAGAATGACTACCTTTGACATAGCTAAAAACTAGAACAACATGGAGCTAGACTGCTCGACCATTCTCTATAATACTGATGACTTGCTAATGAGATAGTTCTTCCAATGGATGCCATGGCTAAAGGCCCATACTGAAGGAGATGGAAGCTATCTCAGCTGGTGCTACTCTCACTTTTCAAGCATGGAGATGGTGGCACAGAACTTCCCAAGGGTGAAAAAGTTTGCAACCAAAATGATCAAAGACCAGCCCCATTTCAAAGTCTATCGACAGTCAGGCAATCACTATACCCCTTACGATCGTAGAGTGGACTCTGAAGGAAGAAGGATCATAACCAAGGAGGTGATCGTAGAGTCTGGTCACTCTATTGCTGAGACTGCTCAAATTAAAAATCAGAAGCTTCCAACAACAAAAACACTGCTATCTGACATTCCCTCATCCTTAACCAGCAATTGGTACTCAACAATTATTCAGATTCTCTAAGCTTTCGAAAATCTGTCCAAGAATAAAAATCGTAGAGTTTAATCTGATGCTCAACCCGAAGCTGCACAACCAGATGATTAGAATCTTGTGAAGCAGGAACTATTGAAGAATTCAAATGTGCTGATTGAGAAGATATCTCAGATTAATGAAAAGTCAAAAATAGTGTTGACAGCAGAAGAAGATAATTCGTTTCAGGACAGACTTTAAGCTACTATGGCTGATGTATCTCTCAAACTCCAAGAGAGAGATAACATCTATCAGAAGGCTATACAAGATCAAAAGGCAGAAACTCTACGAGTTCAGAAGGTAAATGAAGAGCAGATCCAAGCCCTCTCTGACAAGATTGATGACCTGAAGCAGTCTTTCTCAATGTAACTTGAGCTAGGCCAACAGGAACTCATGTTTAAAGTTGCCAACTCCTCCTACCTGATGGAGCAACTTATGTCCAACATGGAGCAGCTCTCCCAAATGATTAATGAGAAAAAGGGGGAGAAAAAGAGACAAAGAAAGAGGAAGAGCAAGATGCACTCAAAGAAGAGCAGAAGGATATGAGAGAAAAAGTCAAAGAAGAAGATAGCAGAAGAAGAGGCAGAGTCATCATCTGAGGGGGAGCCGAAGAATGATGAGTCCATGTATGCCGAAGCTGAGGGGGAGCCAGAAGGAGAAGAAAAACATACATCTGAGGGGGAGCAAAGTAAAGTAGGAAAGTCATCATCCCAAGGGAAGAAGGAGCAAGAAGACCAAACAGATGATTAGCTGATCAGCAGAATCCTGGAAACATATATGGAGCCAAAGAGATACATCTCTAACTAGTTAGGTATGTTCTGGATCCAGGATGTAAAATGTCTTAATGTATAAATTGCCATATCATTATAGATGACATTCATAATTATCTGTTTTAGAAATACAGCTGCTCACTGTATATAAGATTCATTTATAACATGCATATGCACTTACTATTTTTGTTATAATCAAATAGGGGGAGATTGTCAGGAATACGCATGTGAATGTTATTCCTATTTATATATGATTTGATTATAATATATATATGAATGAATATGTAAGTATGCTTGCACTAAGAAAAGTTGTAAAGTCTTTTGACAAATAATAGAAACATGTGTACAAGGACTTAGAATGAATTGATCAAGTATGTTAGGTTGATCCTACATAATCAAAACAGCTTTGTAAAGTCCATAAAAAGAAATGATGTACAAGGACTATAAACATAGAAAGATCAAGCATGTTAGGTTGATCTTATGATGTAATATATAGGCTTGTTTGATCGTCGAGCACTGTACCAGAAATCGTAGTCTGCCAGGAGAGTCAAGGAGAACTCGAGAGCTGTCGAGGCAGAATCGTAGTCTACAAGATAGTAGATCTCGGAGTTCATAGACTGCCAGGAGAGACGAGAAAAGAACGTAGTGTGTCGAGTAGAGCCTCCTCGGAGCCGAATTCTATTGAAGAAGTCATGTTCAGAATCGTAAAGACAGCCTGCCTACAAGCCCACCGAACCTCTGCCGAAGCCAAGTCAGAAACGTTGACTACACTCAGAGTCGTAGAGTCTACTGATGCCGAAGCCAAGTCAAGGATCGTAGACTACACTCTGAGTCGTAGAGTCTATTGATTACATGCAAATATCATAGTCGGGCAAGATCAGATAAAGACATCGAGCACAAAGACAGAAATCATAGAGTGTCAAGATCTGATCTAGGAGTCGTAGTGTCTGCACAGCCGAAGCTAAATCGTAGAGTGCAAAACTACGACCTCAATCGTTATGCTCACAATGCCAAGGCAGAATCGTATAGAAAATACGATTCTCAATAAATGAGCACTCCCAGAATTTCCAAAGGAATGAAGCCTCTGGTCGGCATTGTAATGTAATATCCAAGGAAACTAGAGAGCACTCAAAGAATGGCTTGCAAGCTAATAGAAGATCTAAGCGTCAACCCAATCAGCATCAAGATTGAGTTGTGAAGCCATTCGAGATGAAGTCTTCCACAAGATGATCATAAGAAGACTTTAGTAGCTGACCGAGGAAAGTCAGCAAGTGCAGTAGCTGTCAAGAGAACAGAAGTCAACGATTTTGAAAGCAGTCAAGATCGTAGTGTTTGCCAAACAAAGAAAGAACTGATGGAATGTGCACAGAGATACTGGTCAGCCTCTGAAGAACAAGGCTAAAATGATTAAGCGTAGGGTCAGTCCATTGATGATAAGTGAGCGGGAGATCAGCAGGAGAAAGCGAGTTGGACGAGCCACAAATCTGAAGTGTCTTGCTATTCAGAAGGGGCCAGATCAAAGAAGTCAAGCCATCAGTATTTGAGAACAGTCGAAGCAAACAAAAGTGTTGAAGTACTACACAAGAGAAGGAAGAGGTGTTCTACATTAAAGATTCAATCAACACTCTTCAAGATCGTAGTGTTGTCTATACCAGTCAACATGACACTACGATCAGGTCCTCAAAGACATGCATCAGAATCGTAGAGTCTGAATAGCTGAAGACTGAAGCATTGGCAACGGTTCAATCTGAAGGGTCATATTCGGACAAGAGCTTATTGAGAGCATCGATGCAAAAGGACAACCTCTGATCTAGAAATCAGAAGGAGGAAATAAAGTCTTCAACCTGCCCAAGACATTAAAGTGACATCTCTGATGGGTAGGTGAAATAGTAGACTACAATGTCAAAGAAAGTATGACTTGTCACATCAGCAGTCTACCTCTGTCAACTCGAGATCTGTGAAGACATTTGAATAGCTTTCAACGGCTACTTTCCAATGGAAGGATTGAGAAGGAGCATAAATCTTCTAGAGCTTCAAAGATCGAAGGTTGCTGGAGTTGCCGAGTTTGGAGTAATGGTGGACTGTTCTAAATCATGTAAGATAGTGAGTCCGAAGGCTCACTCTACGATCAACCAAGAACACTTAGAGTCAGACAAAGAAAGAAGTATAAGTGAGAGTTCTACAATGTAGAAGTGAGAGTTCTACTACTTGAAGAGTGTTCTGAACTGCCGAGAGAAAGAAGAGCATCATGTCATCATGGTGTCCATCATGGGTAGACTCTAAGTACCATAGAGAAGAGCTCACAGTCATCTTAGCAAGTCCATCATGAAAAGACATCAAGTATCAAGAAGGGAGATCATAAACGTCATCATGGTGGCAAGCATGAGAAAGTTTCTAAGTACCTAGCAGAAGAGCTTACAGTCATCTTAGAAACCCATCATGTGCAGTCATCGTGTATCAAGAGGAACGATCTTCAAGGCAGTCATCAAGGGGTCATCCGAAGTGGTTGAGTAATTGAAGAATCTGAGCATCATGCAACACTCAACTGCACTTCAAGGATTATCATGCCAAGCTACTAAGTACAGAAGATGTTCAGAGCATGAAGACATCTTAGCAGCTCAGTACCCACTCCAAGAAACAAACAAACAAACAACTTAGAAGCCAAGGCCTGAGGGGTCCTTGTCCGGAGGGACTAAATGAAGTTCCAAGCCTGCTGGGCTTGAAGAGTTCCTAGGGAAATAGAGGAGTTCCAAGGCTGTTGGCCTTGAAGAGTTCTTAGTGAACTGAAGTCCCAAGGCTGTTAGCCTTGAAGGAATCTTAGTGATTCAGGGTGCTGCCCTTCCTTAGTGAAAATCCTGCTAGTTGAAAGCCGAAGAGTGGATTAGGAGCTTGAGTCTCTGAACCACTTAAATTCCCTTGTGTCATTTACATTATGTATTATAACTGCTATAACTGCTATGTATGTTTTAACTACTTATAACTGAACTAACTCTACGAACAATGTATGTATGATTATGAATATATCAATGAAGGAGATCTTTTACTTATTTCGCTGTGCTTGAAAAGATTCTTATGTTTGTCATATGCTAATTTAATAGCAATACAAAATAAAAGAGAAAAGTATTGGAAATTTAAAAGGATCTATTCAATCCCCCCTTCTAGATCTATTGTGCCTACTGGGAACTAACATAGGATACCATGACGATTAACTTTAGTACAAGTGGGAGATTGAAAGTAGTATGAACACAAGTCAATCATGATTGATGATAAAGAATATACTTTGTAACAATCTTATTCATTTATTAATAAAAAAATTATTTAATTAAATACTTTTAACTTATCTACATGGTGATATTTTATAATATGTGATAAGACCATACTTTTGAGTAATAATTTTAGAATCATGATGATGATCATGCTAATGAGATCTAAATTATTAGATAGCTCACAAACTAAAATTGTTCTCAATTATTGGATTACTAAAAAAGTGATTAGTGATTCCGGATAGATTGATACATACGTTGCTTGCTTATTGGATGAGGATGATTGATCTCATGATCATTTGTGTGGAGACACGAAAACAAGTATGTAGGTACTTATTGGAGAATAAGTTCACTGAACGTGGCTCGCTAAGGAATACCTAATGAAGTTTTACTTGCCTATCAATAGGAATTCATGTAGTGATAGTAGTACAAGTGATCCTTAGACTTGAGATCATCATAGTATCTTGTGTATGATGAATTTTACTTTGACATATTCTTTAAAACCCTTAGGGTATATCAAAGGATATGCTTGAGTGTAATATGCTGTACATGGAGATAACAAATGATCAACAAAGAATCTATCTCTTCTAGTAAAAGAAAAGAATGTCATATGTGACTCGATAAATGGCAACCCAGTAGTCTTTGGCCAAGGTAGAATGAAATTAGAAAGGAGTTTTTAATTTACATTATTTGGAGTTATGCATTTGAGAATAAGAATACATATAATTAAATAAAATAAGACTTGATAGTAAACATGCCTTATATTTAATTGAGACATTGTATGGTGGAAAGATTGAATTATACGAAAACTATTTACTCAAGGGTTCTTTTATGATTAATGTTGAAATCTATATTATCTGAAAAGTTGTGGATCGCTATGGAGACTTATCCTTATTGTAGAATAAATGTTATTTATTTAAATAAATTAATATATTAATTTATTTATTTAAATAAGATTATAATTGTTCTAATTGATTTATTCACAATCAATTTAATATGGAAAGTCTAAAGGGTCACACCATAAAAGTAAGAATATTTATTTAAGAAGTAAATGACATAATAGTAATAATAAGTTAAGTATATTTAATTTAATCTATAATGATAGAATAAATTAAATAACTTACTATTTATTATTTAATATTTTGAAAATATTAAATATAAATTAATTAGAGGAGTCTTATTATTATTATTACTATTATTATTAAATTTAATTCCTAAAGGAGTTTGAGAATTAATTAATATAAGTACTCTTATATATTCCTAATAAGATTAGGAGACGAATTAATTAAAAGTGTTTAATTAATTATTCCTAATAAAATTAGGAAGCGTAATTAATTAAAGGATTTTAATTAATTAAAATAAAAATTTATTCCTAAATTGTTTAGGAGGGTTGCCTACATCTATAAATAAGAGGAGTCTTATTTTGATTAAGGGTTAATGACAAAATCAAGAGTTGGGAGAGTGCACAATATTCTATAGAGATAGAATTAGGGTTTTGTCAAACACCCATTTTCTTGAATACTTGTTCTTCCTTGGTGGATCACCTCTAAAGGCCAAACACTTGAGTGGTCAACGTTGATCAAAGAAAAGAATCAAACTCGGTGGATTCAAGTTGAACGTGAAAAAGAATTGGAGATGAACTGGTACATGAGAAAACTAGTTTCTACAAGGGTATGAATCTGATCTCCATCTCTTTTCATCTAATTAATAATTGGGCATAAAGAATGATCCGGGTATATGATTTGTAAAATTTTAAACTCTAATTTTTCACGCTTTCGCTCTATGTATGTAATTTGTTACATGTTCATGGATATTACAAATCTAACAATGTATTGTTATACTACTTTCTCTCTCATATACTTATTGAAATGTGAGAATAACAACAAAAATGATAGAGTAGCTAGAAATTAATACCAACAAATGTGGACAGTTTGTATATATGGACATACACATGTAATTAGTGGGTAGATTTGGAGAGAGAAATATACTTATTGGAATGTGAAAATAACAATAAAATGATTTAGAGAATTCATGTGGGAACTATTAAAGAACAATTAATGTTGGGGTCATAGAAAAGTGAATTGATAATTCAATTAATAAGTATTTTGAATGACAATTTAGGTAAAAATATATATTATTCATTAGCGTGCCGGAATCAATTAGGATGTTTAATACGGGTCGGAGGGAGTAGTTTTCAATGAACTTTTTTATTTCATTGTCCAACTTTACTTGTTCTAGTTTGAAAGTACATGCATACTAAATTTTTTGTTCTCTAAATTATCCATTTTAATTACTCTATTATCATCTTTTTTGTTTTATTTAAACTCCCAACTCTTTCTTGGAGCAATAAAATAGAGGAATGATTTAGAGAATTCACGTGGGAACTATTAAAGAACAATTAATGTTGGGGTCATAGAAAAGTGAATTGATAATTCAATTAATAAGTATTTAGAATGACAATTTAGGTAAAAATATATATTATTCAATAGCGTGCCGAAATCAATTAGGATGTTTAATACGGGACGGAGGGAGTAGTTTTCAATGAACTTTTTTATTTCATTGTCCAACTTTACTTGTCCTAGTTTGAAAGTACATGCATACTAAATTTTTTGTTCTCTAAATTACCCATTTTAATTACTCTATTATCATCTTTTTTGGTTTATTTAAACTCCCAACTCTTTCTTGGAGCAATAAAATAGAGGACTGAGAGTGGAGAAAAAAGAAATGTGACTGTGATTCCAATGTCAAAGTTAATAGTACTACTTTTTTCAATATATGTCATGTTATTTTCAATATATTTCTTTTCTTTTAAAGTTAAATGAAATTATTATTAGAAAAGTAAGGTCAAAAGTAGTATTAAAAAGGAAAGAGCACAAGTAGATTTAGACAAACTAAAAAGGAAATTAAGACAAATAAACTTGGACAGAGGGAGTATTAATTTTTTTTTTTTTTTTAGAGTTTGTGTTCTCCTTTGCAAGATTTTTTTTAGTTTGAAGTTATATTTCTTGTTCTTCCTCTATTTTTGTGTGAGCCATATTTCTCCTTTAATTTGGGAGCTTGAATTTTCTCTATGTAGAGAGTTGTTCTTGTTTACAATGATGTCGACTGTAGATATTTTAATTAGATTCATAATGCAACATTCTTAACTAGGAATATAAGATGATTAGCCGAACTAACTCATTTTTGTAAGATAGGCAACTAATTGATTGAATTACAAATGGATTTCTCTCATTCTATAGAACATCTCCTTTTTATTTAATTATTTAAGACAAGAAATTATCTATATGATAAAATACGTATTACAAGCAATAAGAGCTATAGCTCCGTTAGGTATAGTAGCTCGTTTACATGACACCAATGTTTTTTAGAGGAGTCCATCATCGGACAATTATTTGTCGATTGTTTTATTTTTGTGCTTATATAATCAAAGTTTATTATTTGAATTTTATTTTTGAATAGAGTAAATATCTCCTAAACTCTATTATATATGTAATTTGCATAATAAATTATTTTTTCCTAATAGTGTTCATTAAGGTTTGTCAAAAAATAAAACAAAAATACTAGCATTTGCGTCTGCACAATAACCAAGAAAAAATTAAAATTTTCAATGCTAAAAAATAAGAGAGAAATTAGGGAATTGGAAGATAAAAAATGAAGTTACTTTCTTATGCTACTTCCTCATGTACGTAGTTAGTTGGACTAATAACTCCGATTAGTAAGAGAAATTTTTTATAACCATAATCTATCTATTACACAGCCCAGGCCAAAACTTAATCATATTCCATTTCTCTCATTTTATGTTATAAATTGGTGAAAAATCATTGGTTATACAAATAAAAATAAATTAATGTAACTAATTAAAAAAGAAATTCTTTTTGGTTTATGCGCCAAATTGCAAAAAAGAAAAAAAGGAAAAGAAAATGGATAGATTACAAAATTGTCCTTCATGTAACGAATTATAATATAAATGTTATTTTCCCAAAAGCACTTATAAATTTAGAAAAGGGTTGAATAGATCTTTTAAAACTTTTGTTAATTAATAATATTTATTAATTTGATTGATTAAGCATAACGAAATATGTCTTTTGTAAAACCACTTGAAGATTTAAAATATCAGTTCTGAATATTTGCAAGATAAATATAATAAGCAAATAGATAAATGCTAAGAAAAGTAAATAAACGCCAAAGACAATTTTAAGTGGTTCGGAGACTGAACAACTCCTAATCCACTCTTCTACTCCTCGAGTAGGAAATTCACTATGAATTTAGTCACACAGACAAGGAAACTCTGCCCTCTTCAAGCCACGTGAACTTGGATATTTAGTCACTAAGACAAGGACTCTCAACCCTCTGATGATCTGATGATTGATTTTTATTGAGAGGTGTTGCTAAGTTGGCGTTAAGCTTTTCTTCTCAAGTATTTAGCGGCGTGAATTGTATATTTAGGACCGTTGAGTTCGTTATTTTTCTTTTGCAGAGTTTAAGCTTTTTGATTAATGTTCGTCCATATTTTCCAGTTTGAATCTTTGTTGCCTTTTATAACCTACTAAAAATCTTCCCGTTACTAGATGTACATTTGTGCATTTAATGTTCAGATTGAAAGTAGTATGCATACAAGCCTATTTATATACATGGTGCTATTTTAATAATATATAATAAACCCATAATTTTAAGCAATGATTTTAAAATCATGATGAGATCATGCTACTGAGATCTAAATTCTTAGATAACTTAAAAAGCTAAAATGTTCCCAGTCAATGGATTACTAAAAAGGGGATTAGTGAATCCGGATAGATTGATACATACGTTGCTTGCTCATTGGATGAGGATAATAGATCTCATGATCATTTGTGTGGAGACACAAAAATAAGTATGTAGGTGCTTATTGGAGAATAAGTTCACTGAATGTTACTCGCTAAAGAATACTTAATGGAGTTTTACTTGTCTGTCAATAGAAATTCATGTAGTGATAGTAGTACAAGTGATCCTTAGACTTGAGATCATCATAGTATCTTGTATATAATGATTTATACTTTGACTTATTCCTTAAGACCCTTAGGGTATATTGTAAGACCCCGAATTATATGAAATGAAAGTATCTAATTTTCTTATAATTATTATTTTATTTAATAAATGGTTAAATTGATAAAAGGTTAAAGTTAAGAGTGATATTTGAAAATTTTGCAAAGTAAGCAAGTTGATATAAAATATTCATTGTGTCGGGGAATATTTGATTGGTCGGGGAATATTCGTTTTAACAGGAAATATTCGTACGATGGAACAATCATTGGTGGACCCCACAACGGAAGTATTTTCGTAGTTAGAAAACGACAGAAATACCTTTTTATAAAAATAACGACGAAAGTTTTACTGTTAACTGTTGAACTACCTGGTGGTAAAAGTATTGTAATACGCGTGGTTGCATAGTAGCACACGGTATTGATTATTGATGCTTACGTAAGAAGTCACGCAGTTTACTCAATTATTGCTACAATAATTATTGCATAATATCTCACTTTATTTGATTCAATTATTATCACAGTATCATCTGTATAATATTTTATATTATTAAATCAATAATTGAGACAACAAAGTTATTCATATTATTATTTGCAATATTGACAGTGTCTAGAAAGTTCTGTCGAAGAGAGGTTTGGTCACCTAATTCCGCGCCAATAGGGAGAAATCCTTATTGGAAAGCCCCTTCTTTCCTGGAAATGATTTGGTTGTTAAATATTGTGAGTTATAATATTAGTGATGAATAATTGTTAAAGTATTAAGAATGTGTTTATTAAAGATTAGTGAATTACAAAAGTTAGAGGGGAATAATGCAAACTTGAAAAACTTTAGGGGTACCAAAGTGTAATAAGTTAAATCAATCTGGACCATTGGTGGCGATTTTAATAGTAAATTAATCTGGACCATTGATGGTGGTTTTAATAGTAAATCAATCTGGACCGTCGGTGGTGATTTTAATAGTAAATCAATCTGGACCGTCGGTGGTAGTTTTAATAGTAAATCAATCTGGATCGTTGATGGTGGTTTTAAAAGTAATCAATCTAGACTGTCGGTGGGGGTTTTAAAAGTAATCAATCTGGACCGTCGGTGATGGTTTTAAAAGTAAATCAATCTGGATCGTCGATTGTGGTTTTAATAGTAATCAATATGGACCGTCCGTTCTAATAGTAAATCAATCTGGACCGTTCGTGAATAAGTTACTATTTAATCTATTCTCATATAAATAGAAGCTTAATTTTTCTTTTATTCTCACCAATTCACTGAGATTCACAAGAGACACTATAGAGAGAAACTATAAGGAGCAAGAAGAAGAGTATTCTGCTACTTCACTATTGCAGTATCCTGCCTTCTACTAAAGTAAAGGGTATTATTTCTTTCGTATTCATAAGAAATATTACTTTTCGTATTCATCCTTTAATATGTCGGAATAACCTGTCTACGCGGATTATATACCGTATGACGGGTGAAAATCTATTTGCAGTTTCGTATGTTATTTCTTTTCATATTCTTAAATCTAAACTTACTATGGTAAGTATTGCTTCTATAATCCCTGAAATTAGTGAGATATCCTTGAAATTTTGCTCTTCATCCAATATCGTTTCATTAGAATATTGATATGAACTTTCCTATTAAATATTAATATTTTCACCCGGGGTACTATTTACGGGTTACTATTCACCCGGTTACTATTCATTATAATATTATTCACTCGGGTATTTGGAACACTTTTCATGTCGGGGTACTATTCACGAGTTACTATTCATGGGTTACTATTCACCCGGTTACTATTCACTCAAATATTATTCAATCGGGTATTTGTGATACTTTTCATGTCGGGTTACTATTCGTAAAGTACTATTCACGGGGTACTATTCACCCAATTACTATTCACCCAAAAAATTAATTTCTTTTCTATCCAAAATATTTTTGATACATGTATATTATTCTTGAATTTTACTCCACAAACCTTTATCATGTTGACAATTTGGACATTATTGAATACTAGATAAATAAATTATAAATCTTTAAAATTTATCCTTTGCTTTCCTTTAATTAAATGCTTATATCATTGTCATCATCCTCATGCTTATATTGTGATGAAAGTCATCTTTGGCTTACGTGCATAGATGGACTGTTGATTGATATGATTATGACCATGGATTATTCGGTATAATCACGGCGATTGATGATTTCATGAATATCTTTGGCCCGTAGTGCAGGTTTGATTCGATGACGTGATTTATTTATTAAGCTGAGTCTCAGCGATAAAGTTGATAAAAACCTTTTTAAATCATAGAAGATAGTAGATATCATGCTCTACTTGACTCTTCTAATAGATTTCTTATTCCGCTGCAGTTAAACTTGTGGAGTTTATCAAGTTGGAGCAAAACAATATGACTGTGTCACAGTACGAAGCTAAGTTTGCTGAATTGCCCCGGTTTGCGCCCCACTTGGTTGATAATGAGGAGAGAATGACGCAGATGTTTCTAAGAGGTTTGAAACCCGAGATACGTCAATACTTAATTTCTCACAAACTGTGATTGTATTCAGATGTTGTAAATGGAGCTCAGTTATTGGAGTGCGATAATGAGTCAACCCAACCTAGAGAGAGCAGCTGACAAGTCGATAATACCAATGTTAACAGTCATAGAAGCAGTGACAACAAATGTGGAGGGAATCAACATGCCAGAAATGGTAACCACTCTGGTGGTAATCATGGCCAAGATAATAGAAGTGGAAATTTCAAGAAGAGGAGATTTAATAATGATGGAAAGACGTCAGCACCAGCACCTGTTGTTAAGGAAAGAGAACGACCGCCGATCATATGTTACAAATGCGGAGGGGAGGGACACATCAGTCCAAACTGTACGCAGCAGTCCAAAGCATATTACAATTTTGGAAGAGAAGGTCACGTATCCCGATTTTGTCGGGCACCAAAGTCAAGTCCAGCTGGGATGTAGGCATCAAAGGCCGTCCCAGACAAGACAAAATCGGTAATTCAAGGGAGAGCGTTTGTTGTAACCTCCCAAAAAGTAAGGAATCTGAATGAGGTGATCATGGGTAAGCTAATCATAAACTCTTGCAAAGCTTATACCTTATTTGATACCGGTTCTACCAATTCTTTTATTTCTCCTACTTGCGCTCAACGTTTAAATTTGACTCTGAAGAAATTAGACTTTGACTTAACATTTGAAACTCTGTTGGGGGAAACCTTTATTACATCCACTGTTTATAAGTCTTGTTTGATTCAAATCGGTAACTGTACGTTACCTGTCGATCTTATCTCTTTAAAAATACTTGCATTCGATGTGATTTTAGGAATTGATTGGTTGACTACTCATCATGCTAAAATTGATTGTTTTCGTAAAGTTGTTATCTTTCATGTTCCTAACCAACCTATTATGCAAATTCAAGCAACCAAACTATTAAAGTCAATCACTGTCATTTCAAGCCATAAAGCTAATCGTTTATTGAAAAATGGATGTCAAGCTTTCTTAGCTCATGTCACGAATTTAAACAAAAATATGTCAGTCTTGAATGATATTTCTATTGTTAATAAATTTCCTAACGTATTCCCTGAAGAACTTTCTGGCCTACCCCCAGAGCGTGAAATTGAATTTAGTATCGACCTTGAACCTGGTACAAAACCCATTTTCAAAGCCCCATATCGAATGGCTCCTGTTGAACTTCAGGAGTTAAAGACCCAACTGCAGGAATTGTTAGACATCAGTTTCATTCGTCCTAGTACGTCTCCTTGGGGTGCTTCTGTTCTATTCGTAAAGAAGAAAGATGGGAGTATGCGACTTTGTATTGATTATCGGGAGTTGAATCATGTCACCATCAAAAAAAAGTACCCGTTGCCTCGCATTGATGACCTATTTGACCAGTTGCAAGGCGCTAGGTTCTTTTCAAAGATCGATCTTCATTCCGGATATCATCAGTTAAAAATTAAAACTAATGACATTCCAAAGACTGCTTTTAGAACTCGGTACGGGCATTATGAATTCCTAGTCATGTCTTTTGGATTGACTAATGCTCCTGCTGCCTTCATGGATATGATGAACTGAGTATTCAAGGAATATTTAGATCATTTTGTGGTTGTCTTTATTGATGACATTCTCATTTACTCCAAAAATCGTGAAGATCATGAGAAACACTTGAGGCTGATACTACAAAAGCTTCGTGAGAACAAATTATATGTCAAGTTGAAGAAATACGAGTTCTGGCTTGAGGAAGTAGCATTCCTTGGGCACGTGATATCAAATCATGGAACATCTGTTGACCCGACAAAGATTGAAGCAATTAAAAGCTGGGAGCAACCTAAGTCAGTGACCGAAGTACGTAGTTTTCTGGGCTTAGCTGGTTATTATCGGAGATTCATGGAAGGATTTTCTTGAATCGCTACTCTATTAACTCAGCTGACTAGAAAAGATACAAAATTCAGTTGGAGCGAGGATTGTGAGAAGAGTTTTCAAGAACTCAAGAGGAGACTCATTTCGGCACATGTGTTGACAATACCATCTGGTTCAGATGGATTTGTTATCTACAGTGATGCGTCAGGCAAAGGGTTAGGATGTGTTCTCAGGTAACATGGGAAAGTCATAGCCTATACCTCGTGATAACTCAAAGAATATGAGAGGAATTATTTACTCATGATCTGGAGTTGGCAGCAGTCATTTTCACGTTGAAGATCTGGAGATACTACCTGTATGGGGAGAAAGTGGAGATCTATACAAATCATAAAAGCCTCAAATATTTCTTCACCCAAAAGGAACTCATCACGCAGCAACGACGTTGGCTCGAGTTGTTGAAAGATTACAACCATACCATCCAATACCATCTTGGAAAAGCAAACGTGATAGCTGACGCATTGAGTAGAAGATCATATGCGGGTACGACTGCAATGTTGTTAACACAAAGGCCCATTTTGTATGACTTGCAAAGGATGGAGATAGAGGTAAAGGCTCCAAGCACCCACATGATGATATCAAACATACGAGTAAAACCGACTTTAATCGATAAAGTTAAAGCTGCTCAAGCTATAGACATGGAGCTGATGCGTATGAAGAAGAAAGTGTAAAAATGTGCTATTCCAGAAGCAAGAATCGATGAAGAAGGAATAATTCGAGTCAAATCCAGACTTTGTGTTCCTAACGATTCTGACTTAAAGCATAGAATCGTGATGGAGGCACACAACACACCGTTTATAATCCATCCTGGGAGTACCAAAATGTATCGTGATCTTCGACATACATTTTGGTGGAGCAATATGAAGAGAGAGGTAGCAGAGTTTATCTCAAGGTGTCTAACTTGTCAACGAGTCATGGCGGAGCATCAAGTGCCAAAAGGTCCATTTCAACCACTTGAAATTCCAGAATTGAAGTGGGAACACATTACCATGGATTTCGTTACTGGTCTTCCCAAGGTTTCTCAAGGCATAGATGCGATTTGGGTCATTGTTGATAGATTGGCCAAGTCTGCTCATTTCTTACCTATACGAGAAACTTATTCACTTGAACGTCTTGCTCGTATGCACATAAATGAGACTACAAGACTGCATGGCATGCCAGTATCCATAGTTTCTGATCGAGACCCAAGATTCACTTCACGATTTTGGGTTAGTTTGCAAAATGCTATGGGCACGGATTTACGATTTAGTTCGACATATCATCCTCAAACGGACGGGCGGTTAGAGAGGACTATTCAAACTCTTGAGGATTTATTAAGACTCTATGTCCTTGACTTCAAAGGAAGTTGGGACAAGTTCTTGCCATTAGTGGAATTCTCCTACAACAACAGTTATCAAGCAAGTATTGTCATGACTCCATTTGAGGCGTTATACGGACGCAAGTGTCATTCTCCAGGATGCTAGGACGAGGTGGGTGAAACAACGTTGTTGGGACCGGAGTTGGTACGTATGACTGCGAAAAAGATTTAAATGATCCGACAACGTATAAAAACCTCACAAGATCGACAAAAGAGTTATGTTAATCTTCATCGAAAGGACGTGGAGTTCAATGTTGGAGATCATGTGTTGTTACGTATTGCTCCATGGAAAGGAGTTACAAGATTTGGAAAGAAAGAAAAGCTCAATCCTCGATTCATTGGGCCATTCGAAATCCTCGATCGAGTAGGAACTATGGCTTATAGACTTGCGTTACCACCAAGTATGTCTCGTGTTCATAATGTTTTTCACATATCTATGTTACGTAAATATGTGGAAGACCCGAACCACATTATTGAGTTAGAACCGGATGAAATAGCGGAAGATTTAACGTATGAAGAGGTACTTGTGAAAATCTTGGATAAGAAGGAACATATTATACGCTCCAAGATTATACCTCAAGTCAAAGTTTTGTGGAGAAACCACAATGTTGAGGAAATGACCTGGGAGTTAGAATTTGAAATGAAATCAAAGTATCCCCATCTCTTTGTCATACCAGGTACGTACACCAATTTTGAGGACGAAATTTCATAAGGAGGGGAGGTTGTATGACCCCGAATTATATGAAATGAAAGTATCTAATTTTTTTAATAATTATTATTCTATTTAATAAATGGTTAAATTGATAAAAGGTTAAAGTTAAGGGTGATATTTGGAAATTTTGTAAAGTAAGCAAGTTGATATAAAATATTCGTTGTGTCGGGGAATATTCGTTTTAATATAAAATATTCGTACAATGGTACAATCATTGGTTGACCCCACAACGGAAGTATTTTCGTAATTAGAAAACGACAGGAATACCTTTTTATAAAAATAACGGTGAAAATTTTACCGTTAACTATTGAACTACCTGGTGGTAAAAGTATAGTAATACGCGTGGTTGCATAGTAGTACACGGTATTTATTATTGATGCTTACGTAAGAAGCCACACAGTTTACTCAATTATTACTACAGTAATTGTTGCATAGTATCTCACGTTATTTGATTCAATTATTATCACAGTATCATCTGCATAATATTTTATATTATTAAATAAATAATTGAGACAACAAAGTTATTCATATTATTATTTACAATATTGATAGTGTCTAGAAAGTTCTGTTGAGGAGAGGTTTGGTCACCTAATTGCGAGCCAGTAGGGAGAAATCCTTATTGAAAAGCCCTCCTTTTCCTGGGAATGATCTGGTTGTTAAATATTGTGAGTTATAATATTAGTGATGAATAATTGTTAAAGTATTAAGAATGTGTTTATTGAAGATAAGTGAATTACAAAAGTTAGAGGGGAATAATGCAAACTTGGAAAACTTTAGGGGTACCAAAGTGTAATAAGTTACATCAATTTGGACCATTAATGGTGGTTTTAATAGTAAATCAATCTGGACCATTGATGGTGGTTTTAATAGTAAATCAATCTGGACCGTCGGTGGTGATTTTAATAGTAAATCAATCTTGATCGTCGGTGGTGGTTTTAATAGTAAATCAATCTGGATTGTTGATGATGGTTTTAAAAGTAATCAATCTGGACCGTCGGTGGTGGTTTTAAAAGTAATCAATCTGGACCGTCAGTAGTGGTTTTAAAAGTAAATCAATCTGGACCGTCGGTTGTGATTTTAATAGTAATCAATATGGACCGTCCGTTCTAATAGTAAATCAATCTGGACCGTTCGTGAATTAGTTACTATTTAGTCTATTCTCCTATAAATAGAAACTTAATTCTTCTTTCATTCTCACCAAATCACTGAGATTCACAAGAGACACTGTAAGACCCCAACTTATTAATGAATAAAATCAAATTTTCTCTAAATATTATTGTGAATAATAAGGGGTTAATTTGATATAATACTTTGGTTATGGGTGAAATGTGCAAATTTTGCAAAATAAGCAAGTGGTTATAAAATATTTATTTTTGGTCGGTGAATATTCGGTTGGTCGTGGAATATTCTTGCTGTCGGGGAATATTCGTACGACGACGCAACCTTGTGTGGGCCCCATAACGGAAAGCGATTGGATGAAGAAAACAACAAGTATAAGTTGTTTATAAATAACGGCGTAGTTGTTACCGTTAATACTGTTGGAATACCCGGTGGTTAAAATACAGTAGCACACGGTATTGCACCAATTATTGATTCTTACGTAAGAAGGCACTACTCAATAATTGTTACAGTAGTTATTATTCAATATTTTATTTTATTGATTCAATAATTGCTGCGTTGATATTTTATATTATTGTTGTTTCAATAATTGTTGCTGCACAGTATTTTCATTTATCAGATCAATAATTCATATTATTTGAATAATATTATTAGATAACATTATTGGCAATGTCTAGAAAGTTCTGTCTAAGGAGAGGTTTGGTCATCTAATTGCGCGCCAGTAAGGAGAAATCCTTATTGGAAAGCCCCCTCTTTCCTGGGAACGGCCTGGTTGTCATAAATGTGATTCTGTAATATTATTTGTGAATAATTAATTATTGATTCATATGATAAGGAAATATTTATTTTATGTGGATATAAATGAGGGATATATTTTTGTGGTTAAAAATGAAGGAGTTAATGTTGAGGTGTTTTATCAGTATTTTTATCGGAATGGAGGTATTAAAAATCAAATCAGGGTTTTTGAGAAATATTGCGGGTGTTATAATTTTTAATCCGACCGTTGGATCGTGGTAATTTTTGGATATGTTATACATATATAAGTTGAGTATATGTCCACAAATTTTGAACCGTTAAAAATGAACGTATGATTTATTACGAATTTTACAAGATGACTGGTTCAGAAATTGTTGAATTTTCGGAGTTTATCATTTTGGTGGAAAATTCTAGAATTGGTGGGCCCCACTTGTGGTTGGTGAAGAAATGTGCTGAATTATATTTCAAATGTGGTGGGTGGGAATAGTAGCAGGTAAAGCCATCAGGTTGCAGGTCAAACCTACTAAAATTTTCCTATAAATAGAGGGCTAAGTTAGAATTGAAAATCACACCAGAAACAAGTTTTCTCTCTTTCTCTCTCTAGATTATTGAGTGTATTTTGTGAGTATTTAGATACTTTGAGAGTTTCTATTCATCAGAGCAAGTTTCTTTCAGCCTTATACCGGTATTCCGACCAGAAGTACTGATATCTTGAGGTAAGGGATATTATTTTCTTCTTAAATGATATTATTTTCTTCAATATCATTATGCTGAAATATTGATATGAGTTTTTATCAAATTTGGAACTTTTTGTGTCGGGGTTACTATTCACGTATACGGCACTATTCACGTATACGGCACTATTCACGAATACGGCACTATTCACCGAAAAATAAAATTTTCCCTTTTTGTCCAAGATGTCTATTATGGTTACTATCTTTGATTGTATCCATGTTTTGATCTTTATTTTTGAATTCTGCTTCACAATTGATTATTATGAAGTATTATTGATCTTGGATAAACTGTTATACGAATCCCTACTATTTGTCCTTCTGTCTCATTGGATTCGTTCTCTTTAAGATATTTTTCATCATCCTCAGTCCTAAATGATGATATTACTAAATATCTTTGGCCTGTAGTGCAAAGATGTATAATTACTTGATGAATATCTTTGGCCTGTAGTGCAAAGATGAACAGGTGTTGAGATGAACATGACCGACTGATGATACAAATGAATATCTTTGGCCTGTAGTGCAAAGATGAATATTTGGTTAAAGATGATTATTAATTGATGTTACAGGGATAAAATATTGATGATGGACTTTTAAATCTTAGAAGATAGTAGAATTCTTTCTCTACTTGACTCTTCTAATGGTTTGCTGTTTCCGCTGCAGTTGTTGATCTAAAACTTGTTGTCGATTATATTTTATCAGATTTTTCCCTGTTGAAGACTAACGATAATTTGTTGTATATTATCTTAGTCATAATATTCTTTACTGGGCTAGTTGAGCTCACCCTTTTCCTTTTTGTTCCATTTTTCTTCTCAGGAGGTGAGAACATAGCAGGATCTAGTCGGGGTATGGAGTGATGGTTCTAGAAAGATGTATTAGCAGTCCTCACTATTTCTGTAAAATAGTGTTTGAATAATTGTAATGAGGATTTATTTGAGTGTGGATATTGTCTAGAAGACAATATTTGTATTTAAACTCACAGTATGTGTTGTCGTATTTTGCACGACAATTGTATTATTGAAGTTGTAGTTTGCTTTCTGTACCATGTATTTGGCGACTCAGAATGGGTGTTGTATACCTATTCTGGGGGCGTCACAGTTGGTATCAGAGCTTAGGGATATGATCCCTGGCTGAGATGTGAGACAAGAACTAGGAGGGGAGAGACGGGGAATTCCTTCGCTAGTATGACCTGACTAAGTTTATTTGGTGTTTATTTGGTCGGTCAGAGTATAGGGATAATATATGACATGGCTATTAACCCTTGTTTTATGGCAGTATTTAAGAATGGCAGCTGAGAACGTTAATAATGGAGTAAATCAGACCGTGGAGACACCTTTGATCACTACCCAGGGGAACGTGCAACAGGAAGGCAATATTCCTCCTGTAAACAACGTTACCGAGCAAACGATGAATGATGGAATGTTTAGGAGCTTTTTGCAGTTCATGCAAAATCAGACGGGGGAGACTCGTGTGCAGAATACGGGTGGAAATGATAACAACGCGCGGTTTGTCACAGCTAAGCAGTTCAAAGAATTGGGACCACCAGAATTTAAGGGAAAGCCGGATCCGATCATGGCGGAAACGTGGGTCAAGCAAATTACCAAGATATTTGATGTCTTGGGATGCACGGAGGAACAGAAGGTTCCATTCGCCACATTTATGTTCCGCGGTGAGGCAGACTACTGGTGGGAGTCTGTGAAGCGTACCCAGCCTGACGCACTCAACATGTCCTGGGAAACATTTCAAAAACTGTTCAATGACAAGTACTTTCCTGAAAGTATTCGTCATATGAAGGAGGTTGAGTTTATCAGACTGGAACAAAACAACATGACGGTGTCCCAGTACGAGGCGAAGTTTGCAGAGTTATCCAGGTTTGCACCTCATTTGGTCGAAAATGAGGAACGAATGACAAGGATGTTTCTGAGAGGTCTAAAACCCGAGATTCGGCAATATCTTATCTCTCATAAATTTTCTTTATATTCAGATGTTGTAAACAGGGCTCAATTATTAGAGCGAGATAATGAGTATGTGCAACCGAGGGACCACAACCAGGGTCATACCGGTGGCGGCAGTCATCGAAAAATGAAAACCAGCAGGGAGGAAAACATTCGGACAAAAGCGGTAACCACTCTGGTGGTAATCGTGGTCGTGATAATAGAAGGAGCGAGTCGGGAGGAGATTTCAAGAAGAGAAGGTACAACAATGATAACGTGAAGACGTCAGCACAAACATCAACTGTTTCTAGGGGAGGAGAACGACCACCGGTCGTATGTTACAAATGTGGGAAAGAGGGACATATCAGCCCAAACTGCCCACAACAATCCAAGGTATGTTATAACTGTGGAAAGGAGGGTCATATAGCTCGAGAGTGTTCTGTAGCAAAACCAAGTTCAGCGGGGATGGTGACTCCAAAAGTTGTCCCGGATAAGTCGAAATCAGCGGTTCCTGGAAGGGCGTTTGTCGTGACTGGCCAAAACGCGAGGAACCCGAACGAGGTGATCACGGGTTAGTTAATTATAAATTCTTGCGAAGTTTATACCTTACTAGATACCGGTTCTACCCATTCATTTATTTCTCCTGCTTGTGCTCAACGTTTAAACTTGACTCCGGAGAAATTAGACTTTGATTTATCTGTTGAAACTCCGTTGGGTGAAACCTTCGTTACATCTACAGTTTATAAATCTTGCATGATCCAAGTTGGCACTATCACATTACCTGTTGATCTTATCTCTTTAAAGATACTTGCTTTTGATGAGATTTTAGGATTTAATTGGTTAACTACTCATCATGCCAAAATTGATTGCTTTCGTAAGGTTGTTAGTTTTCATATTCCTAAGCAACCTGTTATTCAAATTCAAGCAACCAAACCATTGAAGTCAAACTCTTTCATGTCAAGTCATAAAGTCATTCGTTTATTGAAAAACGGATGTCAAGCTTTCTTAGCTATGTCATGGACTTGAACAAAAATACGTCAGATTTGAGTGATATTTCTGTTGTTTGTTTCCTGACGTATTTCTTGAAGAATTTCTTGGCCTACACGTGATATTGAATTTTGTGTCATCTTTGAATCTGGTACAAAACTCACTTCTAAAATCTCATATCGAATGGCTCCTATTGAACTTCAGGAGTTAAAAACCTAACTGTAGAAGTTTGTACCCGAGCCTTTATCTAGTGACTTCCTTTGTGGAATGCACCAAAGCCAGACTCTCTGTAGGGGACGCCATATTCGTACGATAGTAAACTGATGGGTGTCATTGTGACGTGCTATCCAAGGTTGGGATATGAGTCATAGTTGAGAGCAATCAAAGTCGGTAATCGAAATACCAAGCTTTCTGGGCTTAGCTGGTTATTATCGGAGATTTGTGGAAGGATTTTCTCGAATCGCTACTCCGTTAACTCAGCTGACTCGGAAAGATACAAAATTCGTATGGAGTGAGGAATGCGAGAAGAGTTTTCAAGAACTCAAGAGGAGACTCATTTCGGCACCTGTTCTGACAATACCATCTGGTTCGGATGGATTTGTTATCTACAGCGATGCTTCAGGCAAAGGGTTAGGATGTGTTCTCATGCAACATGGGAAAGTCATAGCCTATGCCTCACGACAACTCAAAGAATATGAGAGGAATTATCCTACTCATGATTTGGAGTTGGCAGCAGTCGTTTTTGCGTTGAAGATCTGGAGACACTACCTTTATGGGGAGAAAGTGGAGATCTATACAGATCATAAAAGCCTCAAATATTTCTTCACCCAAAAGGAACTCAACATGCGGCAGCGACGTTGGCTCGAGCTGTTGAAAGATTACGATCATACCATCCAATACCATCCTGGAAAAGCGAACGTAGTAGCTGACGCATTGAGTAGAAGATCATACGCGGGTACGAGTGCAATACTGTTAACACAAAGGCCTATTTTGTATGACTTGCAAAGGATGGAGATAGAGATGAAGGCTCCAAGTACCCACATGATGATATACGAGTAAAACCGACTTTAATCGATAAAGTTAAAACTGCTCAAGCTACGGATATAGAGCTGATGCGTATGAAGAAGAAAGTGCAAGAAGGTGCTATTCCAGAAGCAAGAATCGATGAAGAAGGAATACTTCGAGTCAACTCCAGACTTTGTGTTCCTAACGATTTTGACTTGAAGCATAGAATAATGATGGAGGCACACAACACACCGTTTGCAATCCATCCTGGGAGTACCAAAATGTATCACGATCTTCGACATACATTTTGGTGGAGCAATATGAAAAGAGAGATCGCGGAGTTTATCTCGAGGTGTTTAACTTGTCAACGTGTAAAGGCGGAGCATCAAGTGCCAAAGGGTCCATTGCAACCACTTGAGATCCCGAAATGGAAGTGGGAACACATTACTATGGATTTTGTTACGGGTCTTCCCAAGGTTTCTCAAGGCATAGATGCGATTTGGGTTATTGTTGATAGATTAACCAAGTCCGCTCATTTCTTGCCGATACGTGAGACTTATTCCCTTGAACGTCTTGCTAGTATGTACGTGAACGAGATTGTGAGATTGCATGGCATGCCAGTATCCATAGTTTCGGATCGTGACCCAAGATTCACTTCACGATTTTGGGTTAGCTTGCAGAAAGCTATGGGCACGGATTTACGATTCAGTTCAGCATACCATCCTCAAACGGACGGACAATCAGAGAGGACTATTCAAACTCTTGAAGATCTATTAAGACTTTGTGTTCTAGATCTCAAAGGGAGTTGGGATAAGTACCTACCATTGGTGGAATTCTCCTACAACAACAGTTATCAGGCGAGCATAGGTGTGGCTCCATTCGAGGCGTTGTATGGAAGAAAATGTCGTTCTCCAGTATGCTGGGACGAGGTGGGTGAAGCAACATTGTTGGGACCAGAGTTGGTACGCATTACTACAGAGAAGATCCAAACGATTCGACAACGTATACAAACGGCACAGGATCGACAAAAGAGTTATGCGGATCTTCATCGGAAGGACGTGGAATTTAATATTGGGGATCATGTATTGTTACGTGTTGCACCATGGAAGGGAGTTACAAGATTTGGGAAGAGAGGAAAGCTCAATCCAAGATTTGTTGGTCCATTTGAGATTCTTGAGCGAATAGGAAATGTGGCATATAGACTCGCATTACCTCCAAGCATGTCTCGTGTTCATAATGTTTTTCACATATCTATGCTTCGTAAATATGTTAAAGACCCGAACCACATTATTGAGTTAGAACCAGACGAGATAGCTGAAGATTTAACGTACGAGGAGGTACCTGTTAAGATCTTGGATAGGAAAGAGCATGTCCTACGCACGAAGGTTATACCACAAGTTAAGGTTTTGTGGAGAAACCATGCTATTGAAGAAATGACCTGGGAGTTGGAATCAGAAATGAAAGCGAGGTATCCTCACCTTTTTGAAACATCAGGTACGTACGTCAATTTCGAGGACGAAATTTCATAAGGAGGGGAGGTTGTAAGACCCCAACTTATTAATGAATAAAATCAAATTTTCTCTAAATATTATTGTGAATAATAAGGGGTTAATTTGATATAATACTTTGGTTATGGGTGAAATGTGCAAATTTTGCAAAATAAGCAAGTGGTTATAAAATATTTATTTTTGGTCGGTGAATATTCGGTTGGTCGTGGAATATTCTTGCTGTCGGGGAATATTCGTACGACGACGCAGCCTTGTGTGGGCCCCATAACGGAAAGCGATTGGATGAAGAAAACGACAAGTATAAGTTGTTTATAAATAACGGCGTAGTTGTTACCGTTAATACTGTTGGAATACCCGGTGGTTAAAATACAGTAGCACACGGTATTGCACCAATTATTGATTCTTACGTAAGAAGGCACTACTCAATAATTGTTACAGTAGTTATTATTCAATATTTTATTTTATTGATTCAATAATTGCTGCGTTGATATTTTATATTATTGTTGTTTCAATAATTGTTGCTGCACAGTATTTTCATTTATCAGATCAATAATTCATATTATTTGAATAATATTATTAGATAACATTATTGGCAATGTCTAGAAAGTTCTGTCTAAGGAGAGGTTTGGTCATCTAATTGCGCGCCAGTAAGGAGAAATCCTTATTGGAAAGCCCCCTCTTTCCTGGGAACGGCCTGGTTGTCATAAATGTGATTCTGTAATATTATTTGTGAATAATTAATTATTGATTCATATGATAAGGAAATATTTATTTTATGTGGATATAAATGAGGGATATATTTTTGTGGTTAAAAATGAAGGAGTTAATGTTGAG
Source organism: Panax notoginseng (assembly GCA_016801055.1). Taxonomy (NCBI): domain Eukaryota; kingdom Viridiplantae; phylum Streptophyta; class Magnoliopsida; order Apiales; family Araliaceae; genus Panax; species Panax notoginseng. The sequence goes on along the minus strand of CM029017.1, from coordinate 96,219,429 downwards.
GTGTTTTATCAGTATTTTTATCGGAATGGAGGTATTAAAAATCAAATCAGGGTTTTTGAGAAATATTGCGGGTGTTATAATTTTTAATCCGACCGTTGGATCGTGGTAATTTTTGGATATGTTATACATATATAAGTTGAGTATATGTCCACAAATTTTGAACCGTTAAAAATGAACGTATGATTTATTACGAATTTTACAAGATGACTGGTTCAGAAATTGTTGAATTTTCGGAGTTTATCATTTTGGTGGAAAATTCTAGAATTGGTGGGCCCCACTTGTGGTTGGTGAAGAAATGTGCTGAATTATATTTCAAATGTGGTGGGTGGGAATAGTAGCAGGTAAAGCCATCAGGTTGCAGGTCAAACCTACTAAAATTTTCCTATAAATAGAGGGCTAAGTTAGAATTGAAAATCACACCAGAAACAAGTTTTCTCTCTTTCTCTCTCTAGATTATTGAGTGTATTTTGTGAGTATTTAGATACTTTGAGAGTTTCTATTCATCAGAGCAAGTTTCTTTCAGCCTTATACCGGTATTCCGACCAGAAGTACTGATATCTTGAGGTAAGGGATATTATTTTCTTCTTAAATGATATTATTTTCTTCAATATCATTATGCTGAAATATTGATATGAGTTTTTATCAAATTTGGAACTTTTTGTGTCGGGGTTACTATTCACGTATACGGCACTATTCACGTATACGGCACTATTCACGAATACGGCACTATTCACCGAAAAATAAAATTTTCCCTTTTTGTCCAAGATGTCTATTATGGTTACTATCTTTGATTGTATCCATGTTTTGATCTTTATTTTTGAATTCTGCTTCACAATTGATTATTATGAAGTATTATTGATCTTGGATAAACTGTTATACGAATCCCTACTATTTGTCCTTCTGTCTCATTGGATTCGTTCTCTTTAAGATATTTTTCATCATCCTCAGTCCTAAATGATGATATTACTGAATATCTTTGGCCTGTAGTGCAAAGATGTATAATTACTTGATGAATATCTTTGGCCTGTAGTGCAAAGATGAACAGGTGTTGAGATGAACATGACCGACTGATGATACAAATGAATATCTTTGGCCTGTAGTGCAAAGATGAATATTTGGTTAAAGATGATTATTAATTGATGTTACAGGGATAAAATATTGATGATGGACTTTTAAATCTTAGAAGATAGTAGAATTCTTTCTCTACTTGACTCTTCTAATGGTTTGCTGTTTCCGCTGCAGTTGTTGATCTAAAACTTGTTGTCGATTATATTTTATCAGATTTTTCCCTGTTGAAGACTAACGATAATTTGTTGTATATTATCTTAGTCATAATATTCTTTACTGGGCTAGTTGAGCTCACCCTTTTCCTTTTTGTTCCATTTTTCTTCTCAGGAGGTGAGAACATAGCAGGATCTAGTCGGGGTATGGAGTGATGGTTCTAGAAAGATGTATTAGCAGTCCTCACTATTTCTGTAAAATAGTGTTTGAATAATTGTAATGAGGATTTATTTGGGTGTGGATATTGTCTAGAAGACAATATTTGTATTTAAACTCACAGTATGTGTTGTCGTATTTTGCACGACAATTGTATTATTGAAGTTGTAGTTTGCTTTCTGTACCATGTATTTGGCGACTCAGAATGGGTGTTGTATACCTATTCTGGGGGCGTCACAGACACTATAGAGAGAGAAACTATAGAGAGCAAGAAGAAGAGTATTCTGCTACTTCACTATTGCAGTATCCAGCTTTCTACTAAAGTAAGAGATATTATTTCTTTCGTATTCATAAGGAATACTACTTTTTGTATTCATCCTTTAATATATCGGAATAACCTGTCTACGCGGATTACGTACCGTATGACGGGTGAAAATTCATTTACAGTTTCGTATGTTATTTCTTTTCATATTCTTAAATCTTAACTTACTATGGTAAGTATTGCTTCCATAATCCCTGAAATTAGTGGGACATCCTTGAAGTTTTACGCTTCATTCAGTATCGTTTCATTGGAATATTGATATGAACTTTCCTATTAAATATAAATATTTTCACCCGGGGTACTATTCACGAGTTACTATTCACCCGATTACTATTCACAATAATATTATTCACTCAGGTATTCAGGACATTTTTCATGTCGAGGTACTATTCACGAGTTACTATTCACAAGTCACTATTCACCCAGTTACTATTCACTCAAATATTATTTACTCGGGTATTTGGGGTACTTTTCATGTCTGGTTACTATTCGTGAAGTACTATTCACCCAAAAAATTGATTTCTTTTCTATCCAAATTATTTTTGATACATGGATATTATTCTTGAATTTTACTCCACAAAGCAGTATCATGTTGACAATTTGGACATTATTGAATACTGGATAAATTAAATTATAAATCTTTAAAATTTATCCCTTGTTTTCATTTAATTAAATGCTTATATCATTATCATCATCCTCATGCTTATATTGTGATGAAAGTCGTCTTTGGCTTACGTGTCAAGATCTGATCTCGGAGTCGTAGTGTCTGCACAGCCAAAATTGAATCGTAAAGTGCAGAACTAAGACCTCAACAGTTGTGCTCACAATGCCAAGGCAGAATCGTAGAGCAAATACGATTCTTAAAGAATGAGCACTCCCAGAATATCCAAAGAAACCAAGTCTCTGGTTGGCACTACAAAGATACATCCCACCTGAAGGGAACTAGAGAGCACTCAACGAATGATATGCAAGCTAACAGAAGATCTAAGCATCAACCCAATCAACATCAAGATTGAGTTGTGAAGCCATTCGAGATGAAGTCTTCCACAAGGAGATTAGAAGAAGACTTCAGTAACTGACTAAGAAAAGTAAGCAAGTGCAGTAGCTGTCAAGCAGCCGGAAGACAACGATCTTGGAAGTATCGAGGATCGTAGTATTTGCCAAACAAAGAAAGAAATGATGGAGTGAATACAGAGATACTGTACAGCTTCTGAAGAACAAGGCTAAAGTGATTAAGCATTGGGTCAGTCCATTGATGATAAGTGAATGGGAGATCACAAGGAGAAAGCAAGCTGAATACGTCACAAATCTGAAGTGTCTTGTTATTCAGAAGGGGCCAGAGCAAAGAAGTCAAGACATCAGTCTCTGAGAGCTGTTGAAGCAAACAGAAGTGTTGAAGCACTGCACAAAAGAAGGAAGATGTGTTCTGTGACGCCCCCAAAATTAGGTATACATCACCCATCTTGGGTCGTCAGATACATAGTACAGAATACGAATACAACTTACTAATACAACTGTCGTGTATAATACGACAAAACATAAACTGTGAGTTTGAATACAAATATTATCTTCTAGAGAGTATTCATACTCAAAAGGAGTCCTCATTACATTTATTAACACACTATTACATAGAATAGTGAGGACTACTAACTAATACTATCATTCGAACCATCACTCCGTTCCCCGACTTGCCCCAGCTACGTTCTCATTTCCTGAAGAGAACAGTGAAAGAAAGGGTGAGCTCAACTAGCCCAGTAAGAAATATTATGACTAAGATAATGCAGAATAAATTATCATTAGCCTTCAACAATGTTAAACTGATAAAATATAATAGACATCAAGTTTAACTGCAGCGGAACAAGCAATCCATTAAAAGAGTCAAGTAGAAAATAAACTCTACTATCTTTTATGATTTAAAAGATTTTCCAACACTGTGATCGCTGAGACTCAGCTTAATAAAATAATCCACATCATCGAATCACCCCTGCACTACGGCCAAGGATATTCGTATATTCATTAATGGTCATGATCATGCCAACAACTGTCCATCAATGCACTACGGGCCAATGATGACTTTTACCACATCGTTTGTAACATTACGGTCATGATTATACCGAATAATCCCTGGTCATAATCATACCAAGTCCATCTATGCACTACGTGCCACAGATGACTTTCAACATTTTATAAACATGAGGATGATGACAATGATATAAGAATTCAATAAAACAAGTTCAAGAATTAATTTATCCAAGAATTAATAACGTCCAAATTGTCAACATGATACTGCGTTGTGGAGTAAAATTCAAGAATGATCAGGAGAATATTTTCATGAATAGATACTAAATGAAGCGCAAATATCAAGGATATTCCACTAATTTCATGGAGTATAGAAGTCAAAACTTAACCAACTGAGTACAATAAAGAATGGAATAACAAAAGAAATCACCATGCATGCGATAGACCGCACAGACAGGTTATTCCAACAGAATAATAAATAATGGAACCAGGTCCGGCGTAAACGCACAGACAGGATATTCCGACAGAATAATAAAGAACAGTATAATAAATAATGGAACCAGGTCCGGTGTAAAACACACAGACAGGATATTCCGACAGAATCATAATAAAGACGGAACCAGGTCCGGTGTAAAACACACAGACAGGATGTTCCAACAGAATAATAATAAAAACGGAACCAGGTCCGGTGTAAAACACACAGACAGGATGTTCCAACAGAATAATAGAAGAATGTCACCAAGTATAGGGTATATCCGCGTATACAGGTTATTCCAACAGAATAATAAGAAATGGAATAACAACAGTTCTCTTCATGAATAAGAAAGAATAACACCCCTTACCGTAAAAGAACTGGATATAAGAGTAGTGAAGTAGCAGAAAACTTTTCTTCTATCTCTATATAGTCTCTCTCTATAGTTTCTCTCTCTAGAGTTCAGTGAATTCGTAAGAAAATAATGAAGGAATGAGCTTCTATTTATAGGAAAATGGAATGCATAGTAACTAATCCATGAACGGTCCAGATTGATTACTTTAATCTGACGGTCCATATTTAAAGAAAAATCTTTTAAATAAAATATAATATATTCTATTTATAGAATAACTTTAATAAAGTATTCTGTTTTATATAAAAAGATGTTTCTGTTTTATTACGTTAATAATACGAATAAAACAAAACGTCATTATCGCTAAATAATTCATATTATTAACTGACAATAATGGAATCAAACTGAGTGACTTCTCACATCAGCATTAATAATTAATACCGTGTGCTACTATGCAACCACACGTATTACTGTACTTTTACTACCGAGTAGTTCAACAGTATCAACGGTAAAACTTCCGCCGTTATTTTTATAAAGTATTTTTGTCGTTTTCTCAATCCGACAATAATTCCGTTGTGGGGTCCACCAATAATTGTACCGTCGTACGGATATTCCCCGACAAAAAGAATATTCTCCGACCAATCGAATATAATATGACAACTTGCATACTTTGCAAAATTTATAAATACTACCCATAACTATTATATCAAATCCACACAATAATATAAAAAAAATTATTTCGAGAAAAATTAAATATTTATTCATAAAATCTGGGGTTTCACAATCTCCCCTCCTTATAGAATTTCGCCCTCGAAATTTACGTACGTACTTGGTATGCCGAACATGTGAGGATACCTTGACTTCACTTCAAATTCTAACTCTTGAGGTATAACCTTTAAGCATCGAATATGATCCTTCTTATCCAAGATGTTAACACGTATCTCTTCATACGTTAAATCTTCCGCTATTTCGTCCGGTTCTAAATTAATAATGCGGTTCGGGTCGTCCACATATTTACGTAACATCGATACGTAAAAAAAAAATGTTCTGAACACGCAACATACTTGGCGGTAAAACGAGTCTATAGGCCATAGTTCCTACTTCATCGAGGATTTCAAATGGGCCAATTAAATCGAGAGTTGAGATTTCCTCTCTTCGTCGATTCTTGCTTCTAGAATAACGCCCTCTTAAACCTTCTTCTTCACATTTATCAGCTCTTAGTATGTAGCTTGAGCGGCTTTAACTTTATCGATTAAAGTCGATTTTAATCGTATATTCGTTATCTTCACGTGGGTTCGAATATTCACACTTGTAACCGTATACGATCTTCTACACAACGCGCCAGCTACCACGTTCACTTTTCCACGATGTTATTGAATGGTACGATCGTAATCTTCAACAGCTCGAGCCAACGTCTTTGGCGCATAATACGTTCGTTTTAGTTGAAGAAATATTTGAGGGTTTAAGAAATAGGTTTTGTACTGGGGTCAATACAAAATTCAATTTTACACTCTGGGGTAGGCTAAGAAGTCTTCAAGAATACGTCAAGAAATTTATTAACAATAGAAATATCGTTCAAAACTGTGACCCTCATCCAAGACTTGGATAACACGTCACATTGATACCTATCAACTTGCCATCATCATTTACAACGTCTCCTACGGAAAGTCTAGCTTCGGTGCATTCCACACCAGGAAGTCAACAGCGAAAGGAACGTGGATTTTTACTTATGGCTTGATATGACAATGATTGACTTTAGTGGTTTGGTTACTTTGAATTTGCATAACAGGTTGGTTAGGAATATGAAAGCTAACAACCTTACGAGAAGCATGATGAGTAGTGAACCAATCGTTTCAAAAAAATCACATCAAAGGCAAGTATTTTCAAAGAGATAAGATCGACAGGTAACGTGAAAGTGTTGATTTGAACAAGATTTATAAGTAGTAGAGGTAACGAAGGTTTCTCCCAACTGAGTTTAAACAGACATATCAAAGTCTAAGTTCTCCGGAGTTAACTTCAAACATTTAACACAACTAGGTGAAATAAAAGAGTGAGTAGAACCGGTATCTAACACGGTATAGACTTCGCAAGAGTTTATGACTAACATACCCGTGATAATTTTATTCAGGTTCCTCGTCACGAAAAAAAATACTCTCTCTTAAACTACTGGCTTTGGCTTTTCTGGGACGGTCTTTGGTGCCTCCATCCTATCTGAACTTGTCTTCGGTGAACGACAAAATCGGGCTAAATGACCTTCTCTTCCACAATTATAACATGCTTTGGACGGCATCACGCAGTATGGACTGATGTGCCCCTCCCCTCCGCATTTGAAACATATGATAGGTGATCGTTCTCCTTCCTTAACGACAGGTGCTGGTGCTGACGTCTTTCCATCATTGTTGAATCTCCTCTTCTTGAAATGCCCATTCTTATTATTTTGGCCCTGATTACCACCGAAGTGGTTACCATTTCTGGCCTGTTGATTCCCTCCACGCTTGTTGTCACCGCTTCGATGACTGCTTTCACTAGTATTATCATTTTTCCTACTGCTCTCTTTTGGTTGCGTTGACTCGTTATCGCGCTCCACTAACTGAGCCCTATTCACAACATCTGAATACAAACACAGTTTATGAGAAATAAGATGTTGACGTATCTCAGGTTTCAAACCTCGTAAAAACATTCGCGTCATTCGCTCTTCATTATCCACTAAGTGGGACGCAAACCGGGACAACTCAGCAAACTTGGCTTCGTACTGCGACACGGTCATGTTGTTTTGCTCTAACTTGATAAATTCCACCTCCTTCATGTGACGAATACTTTCGGGAAAGTACTTGTCATTGAACAGTTCTTGAAACTTCTCCTAAGACATCTTGAGTGCGTCAGGCTGGGTACGTTTAATCGATTCCCACCAGTAATCTGCCTCTCCTCGCAACATAAAGGCGGCAAATGGAACCTTTTGCTCCTCGGAGCAACCCAAGACATCAAATATCTTGGTGATCTGCTTTATCCATGTTTCAGCTACAAGTGGTTTGGGTTCTCCCTTAAACTCCGGTGGTCCTAGCTCCTTGAATTGCTTAGCGGTGACCAACCGTGAGTTGTCATTGTTTCCTCCTTCATTTTGGATAGGAGCCGCTCTCGCCCGTTGTTGCATGAATTGCTCCTTGAACTGCTTAGCGGTGACCGTCCGAGAGTTATTTTGTTGTTGCATGAATTGCATAAAGTCTCTGACCATCCCATCATTCACCATTTCATCGGTGTTATTATTTTTATGAGGATTATTGTCCTCTGGTTGCACATTACCCTGAGCATTGATCATTGGTGATTCAATAGTCTCATGTGCTTCATTGTTTATCTCAACATTTTCGGATGCCATTTGCAAATACTGCAACAAAACAAGGGTTAATTAACATATAACATATTATCCATATACTTTGACCGACCAATTAAATACCAAATAAATTTAGGTAGGTCATACTAGCGAAGGAATTCCCCGTCTCTCCCCTCCTAGTTCTATTCTCACATCTTAGCCAGGGATCATATCCCTAAGCTCTGATACCAACTGTGACGCCCCCAAAATTAGGTATACATCACCCATCTTGGGTCGTCAGATACATAGTACAGAATACGAATACAACTTACTAATACAACTGTCGTGTATAATACGACAAAACATAAACTGTGAGTTTGAATACAAATATTATCTTCTAGAGAGTATTCATACTCAAAAGGAGTCCTCATTACATTTATTAACACACTATTACATAGAATAGTGAGGACTACTAACTAATACTATCATTCGAACCATCACTCCGTTCCCCGACTTGCCCCAGCTACGTTCTCATTTCCTGAAGAGAACAGTGAAAGAAAGGGTGAGCTCAACTAGCCCAGTAAGAAATATTATGACTAAGATAATGCAGAATAAATTATCATTAGCCTTCAACAATGTTAAACTGATAAAATATAATAGACATCAAGTTTAACTGCAGCGGAACAAGCAATCCATTAAAAGAGTCAAGTAGAAAATAAACTCTACTATCTTTTATGATTTAAAAGATTTTCCAACACTGTGATCGCTGAGACTCAGCTTAATAAAATAATCCACATCATCGAATCACCCCTGCACTACGGCCAAGGATATTCGTATATTCATTAATGGTCATGATCATGCCAACAACTGTCCATCAATGCACTACGGGCCAATGATGACTTTTACCACATCGTTTGTAACATTACGGTCATGATTATACCGAATAATCCCTGGTCATAATCATACCAAGTCCATCTATGCACTACGTGCCACAGATGACTTTCAACATTTTATAAACATGAGGATGATGACAATGATATAAGAATTCAATAAAACAAGTTCAAGAATTAATTTATCCAAGAATTAATAACGTCCAAATTGTCAACATGATACTGCGTTGTGGAGTAAAATTCAAGAATGATCAGGAGAATATTTTCATGAATAGATACTAAATGAAGCGCAAATATCAAGGATATTCCACTAATTTCATGGAGTATAGAAGTCAAAACTTAACCAACTGAGTACAATAAAGAATGGAATAACAAAAGAAATCACCATGCATGCGATAGACCGCACAGACAGGTTATTCCAACAGAATAATAAATAATGGAACCAGGTCCGGCGTAAACGCACAGACAGGATATTCCGACAGAATAATAAAGAACAGTATAATAAATAATGGAACCAGGTCCGGTGTAAAACACACAGACAGGATATTCCGACAGAATCATAATAAAGACGGAACCAGGTCCGGTGTAAAACACACAGACAGGATGTTCCAACAGAATAATAATAAAAACGGAACCAGGTCCGGTGTAAAACACACAGACAGGATGTTCCAACAGAATAATAGAAGAATGTCACCAAGTATAGGGTATATCCGCGTATACAGGTTATTCCAACAGAATAATAAGAAATGGAATAACAACAGTTCTCTTCATGAATAAGAAAGAATAACACCCCTTACCGTAAAAGAACTGGATATAAGAGTAGTGAAGTAGCAGAAAACTTTTCTTCTATCTCTATATAGTCTCTCTCTATAGTTTCTCTCTCTAGAGTTCAGTGAATTCGTAAGAAAATAATGAAGGAATGAGCTTCTATTTATAGGAAAATGGAATGCATAGTAACTAATCCATGAACGGTCCAGATTGATTACTTTAATCTGACGGTCCATATTTAAAGAAAAATCTTTTAAATAAAATATAATATATTCTATTTATAGAATAACTTTAATAAAGTATTCTGTTTTATATAAAAAGATGTTTCTGTTTTATTACGTTAATAATACGAATAAAACAAAACGTCATTATCGCTAAATAATTCATATTATTAACTGACAATAATGGAATCAAACTGAGTGACTTCTCACATCAGCATTAATAATTAATACCGTGTGCTACTATGCAACCACACGTATTACTGTACTTTTACTACCGAGTAGTTCAACAGTATCAACGGTAAAACTTCCGCCGTTATTTTTATAAAGTATTTTTGTCGTTTTCTCAATCCGACAATAATTCCGTTGTGGGGTCCACCAATAATTGTACCGTCGTACGGATATTCCCCGACAAAAAGAATATTCTCCGACCAATCGAATATAATATGACAACTTGCATACTTTGCAAAATTTATAAATACTACCCATAACTATTATATCAAATCCACACAATAATATAAAAAAAATTATTTCGAGAAAAATTAAATATTTATTCATAAAATCTGGGGTTTCACATGTTCTACATTGAAGATCTAATCAACACTCTTCTAGATCATAGTGTTGTCTCTACCAGTCAACAAGACACTACGATCAGGTCCATGAAGACATGCATCAGAATTGTAGAGTTCGAATAACTGAAGACTGAAGCCTTGGCAACGGTTCAATATGAAGGGTAATATTCGGACAGGAGCCTATTGAGAGCATCGATGCAAAAGGACAACCTCTGATAGAGAAAACAGAAGGAGGAAATAAAGTCTTCGACCTGTCCAAGACATTAAAGTGACATCTCTGATGGGGTAGGTGAAACAGTAGACTGCAGTGTTAGGAAAAGTATGACATGTCACATCAGCAGTCTACCTCAAGTAACTCGAGATCTGTGAAGATATTTGAATAGCTTTCAACGGCTACTTTCCAACGGAAGGATTGAGAAGGAGTATAAATTAGCAAGAGCTTCAAAGATCGAAGGTTGCTGGAGTTGTCGAGTTTGGAGAAAAGATGGACTGTTCTAAATCATGTGAGACAATGAGTCGAAGGCTCACTCTACGATCCACCAAGAACACTTAGAGTCAGACAAAGAAAGAAGTAGAAGTGAGAGTTCTACAATGTAGAAGTGAGAGTTCTACTACATGAAGAGTGTTCTGAACTGCCGAGAGAAAGAAGAGCGTCATGTCATCTTGGTGTCCATCATGGAAAGACTCTAAGTACCATAGAGAAGAGCTCACAGTCATCTTAGCAAGTCCATCATGAGAAGGCATCAAGTATTAAGAAAGGAGATCACAATCGTCATCATGGTGGCAAGCATGAGAAAGTTTCTAAGTACCTAGCAGAAGAGCTTACAGTCATCTTAGAATCCCATCATGTGCAGCCATCATGTATCAAGAGGAATGATCTTCAAGGCAGTCATCAAGGGATCATCCGAAGTGGTTAAGTAACTGAAGAAGCTGAGCATCATGCAACACTCAAATGCACTTCAAGGGTGATCAAGCCAAGCTGCTAAGTACAGAAGATGTTCAGAGTATGAAGACATCTTAGCAGCTCAGTACCAACTCTAACAAACAAACAAACAACTCAACAAGAAGCACTTAAAACCCCTTGTGTCTTTTACCTTATGTCATTTACATTATGTCTATTAACTGCTATAACTGCTATGTATGTTTTATCTGCTTACTATTGAACTAACTCTACGAACAATGTATGTATGATTATGAATATATCAATGAAGGGGATCTTTTACTTATTCCGCTGTGCTTGAAAAGATTCTTATGTTTGTCATATAGTAAATTATGAGCAATACAAAATAAACCAGAAAAATATTTGAAATTAAAAAGGATCAATTCAACCCCCCCTTCTAGATCTATTGTACCTACTGGGAACTAACAATTGGTATCAAAGCAGGTTCACATGCTATATTCTAAAGGTAATCGCTTTGAGTCTGATCTCAGGCACAAACATTGTTCTAAACTTAGTATAGTAGTAAGTCACTTGTTTTATGCAGATGAGCTCACACGTTGGAAATATTGTGTACAGGTAAATGTGTATATACACCTGAAGCTTCTCAGATTGGTCCATGCTCTCAAGTACTATATCAACAAGACCAATCCTTGCATGTAGTCAATCTTGTGGTCTGAAGATCAAACAAGATAGCCCGAGAGACATCAACAACAAAGAGTCAAGCATCCACCAACCTGAAGGATGAAAAGGCCATACATGCTAAGAAACACTTATCAGGAGAAGAAAGAAGATCTTCTCAAACATGTGTCTGGCCAACCAGCAACTGGGTGCAAACTCTGTGAACTAAAGGATGTCCAAGAACTAAAGATGCTAAGATTCTCTTAGTCTGCATCTTCAAGACCACGACTGATTGATTAAAGGCCAACTAGAGCAACAAGCTGTTAGGAGCAAATGTGAAGCTATGCACATCAATGCCTAAACTCAATATATTCAAGATAAATGACTGTTAAGAAACTGAAGGTAAAAAGGTACGGATCCTCACCAACATAAATGTGTACATCATGATTGTACCTCCTTAGGAACTATAACAGTATTCTATCAAGGAGTCATAATCTACCTAAAAAGGTGAAGAGAGAAAGTACACTGAGGGTGAAAACTTAAAAGCCTATAAACTTTCTCTCCATCCATGTTTTAGGTAGAAGATGAGATCTTGAAAGAAATCTGAAATAGGTCATAAGCATATTAAAGGTTAAATCAATTTTATGTGGAGTAATCTTTGTTGATGGGTTAATATGTATGTTCTAAGTGTTTGACAACACACAGAGTATGATCAGTTCTACAAGAGTATCTTGATGATTTGTAGAAACTGATCACCTCCATGAATCAACAAGATACTCATAAATCGTAGAGTTGATTCTTACTCTGTGAACACTTAAACATTGTGAACATAACCCAGCAAATGATAAAACCATCAAAGAAAAAGAGTGTGTTTTTAAAATGATGAAACTTACACACACTCACAATCATGCATCTCAAAATGTATTATCTAAAACTAGTTGCATGCATGAATATGACTGTTGGTGATAAATGTGATGATTATCCAAATACATGAGGAACATGGGTTTAGAAAACTAACCTAGCAGGACCCACTTAATTGTGGGTTCCAAAAATAGAAATATGTCTAACTTGCAGGTACATGGTCTATCCGGCCATACTAAGGAATGCTGAAGCAGAAGACTTCAGTCAAGAAGACTAAACCAGCAGAAGGCTAAGGACTGTTCAGAAATGATTCTGATAAAACTCCTATATGTCCAAGCCTGTCCTTGAAGACCCACTGAGCTAACCTGAATGAAGCTCACATGGCTGCTAATCTGTATGTGGAAGCAAGCCATTCAACCAAAGATGAAAAGGGTCCTATATGCTCAAATCAAGCAAAGCATGCTATATGAGAAGAATTCTCAAGGGAGCTCAGAACAGAGGATCATCGAGCATCAGTCAAGAGGAATTCATTATGGGAGCAGAACTTTATAAACACAAGACTGTAAAAGAAGACTACGTTCGTAGTGCTGTCAAAAGATCGTAGAGTGTTCAGTCCTGAAAATATCCATGTCTACGATACAAGGAGATTTAAGTAATAATGGTGATTCCAGTCAGAAGGAGATAAGTAAGGATGTCTCCTAACACACATGAAGAAAAGGGAATTTCATCTATCTGAGAAGACAACATCAACCATGGGGAGCAGTGATCTGTTAAGAAATAACAGCACTGAGTTATACTATGAAGAAATTTACCAGCTACAGAGTTCCAAAACTTTATGGCTGATGAACCAAATAAAGATCCATAGTCAGTAGGAACGTCTCAAAACGTACTACTGATAACCTATCAGCCACCCGACTCAAAATCGTGGAGTGCCTACGGTCAAACATCTGATCGCAGTGTAGAAGCAAGAGGACACCACGATTACCGCAAATGCAATTTTCCAAAGTTGGTAGAGGACCTCCCCACCAGAAAAGGTCAAATGAGATAACATTGCAAATCACTTCTAAAGTATTTCATCTAGAAAGCACCTCAGGGACAAACCTGACCCTTAGTCCACTCTAAGATGTTGGCCCTTTGTGAGCAATCTTGACCTAGAAGGAATACTTAGTAAAGTTCATCTCAAGGACCAAGTCAGTCAACGATCGTAGAGTCGAGGTTGAAGAGAACTCCACGATCGTAGTGCAACCTCAGCGATCGTAGAAGTCAACTCGACGATCGCAGTCCTACCAAAGTATACTCCAGTTCACAAGGAGCTTGGAAAATGGGACAATTGCTCAACCATTCAAAATGAGGAGATAAGTTCGAATATATTAGTGATCAAGCTATGCTGCATCAAAATGAGGATAAATGTCAAAACCATCCACTGCAGCATCTCTCAAAAGTTGATCGTTGAGTCAACAAGGAAAATATAGAGTCCATAGCTGCCTTACCATGTTACTCTACGACCAAAGAGGTCAACGATCAATCCACGTCAATAAAACGTCTACTCTTTTGAAAGAAATATCTAACTAAAAAGTTATGGGGAGTTACAGCTCATTACTGGGCATCGTGCAACTAATGGTTGGTTGACACATCACTGATTATGCAGAGTTAGAAGGAACTGTTATTAAGATAAATTTAAAATTTGCAAATAGTTATCAAAACCATCGAACCTTTCTCCCTCCCATTTTTAAACCCTAGAACCCTCATCGAAGCCAAAAATCTATTAATCCTCCAGTGTCTTGCTCAAATCACAATCAGCCATCTCTCAAAAACTCCTCTGAATCAAATACCCATATTCCTCAAACTACTCAAATGGAAAACTGGCTTGTAATCACTGGCATTTAGCTCAGAACCAAGTCGTTTGAGAAATTTAAAAAGAAGTTCAGAGAAATCCTCGAACTTGTAATGAAAGCTGAATTCTCAGAATGTCTTGAGGCAAACACTCGAGTATATGTTGACCTGGTTAAAGATTTCTACTCAAATGCTTCCATAAACTCTGGAACCCTTTCTACCAAGGTCAAAGGTCAGTCTCTGAAGCTGAAATCTTTTGACCTCAATCAATGCCTAGGTTTTCCTAACCAAGGACTGAAGAGCCTTGATGATGTCGATACGGAACAAGAAAAGGAGATCATGGGGTACCAAAGAAATCCTAGTCTGAAGGACATGAAGAAGGAGTTTCCAGAAGAGTTTGAGTTCCTTGTAGAGATAGTGGGCAAATGTATATTGTGTAAGGATACTGCACATGATACTGTGCTTGATCAGTAGTTGAAGATAATGTCAGTAATAGTTATGAAGAAACAAATTAACTCTGGAGTTATCCTATTTGATCAAAACTCCAAGTGGGTAGAAAAGGCTGAGCTAAAGAAGTCTACAGAAAAACCTCTGACAAAGGTGTTTCATAGAAGACTGCTGAGCATTGTAATGAAGAAGAAGCTAGGAGGCAAGATCAAGGATGATGAAGGAGAGCCTCTGAACATTCACAAAGTGATGTCTCCACAACTATTTATGAATTAGAAGAAAAACCCCAAGGAGAATAGAAGGCTGACAACTGGGAGTAGCAGCAGGGCCTCTAAAAAGAAGAGGAAGAAAGAAGAGGTAGAAAGCTCTGAGTCTGATGACTCTGTACCAGCAGCAACCACACCAACCAGAAAGAAATCCAGAGGTGTGAAGAAAACCAAAGCCCCATCAAGAAGTCTCTCCTCCAAAGACAAGGATAAATAAGAAAAAGTCCTGACTGCTGAAACCAAAAAATGAAGAAGCTACAGGTTGCTTCAAGAGCCATTAAGAAAGAAAGCTAAGGTGGAAAACAGGCCAGCCCTAACTTCTCAAGAGAGTACATCTGAAGAAGAGAAGGACGTAGAGTAAGCAGAAGAAAAAGGAACAGATAATGTCAAGGCTGAGTCCTCACAGACCAAATCCAGCAATGAAGGTAAAGCTAGATTAATGGATGAAAATGCAGCATCTACTAATAAAGTAGAATGCTCAAGCCTTGTGGCTAAGCCTAAGAACAGTCACTCTGATGATGAAGAAGAGATTCAAGATGACCCAACTCCATCCCCAAATGCAAATGCCCCAACAAACCCAGATGATGGGTCAAATGATGCTATCTCTAAAGAAGAAGAACATGCCCATTCCAATCTTGAAAGCCCCCATGATGGCTCAAAAGGTGATGAGTCCAAAGAAGAAGGATCTGCCCTTGCCCTTGCTGAACCTTAAGGAAGCTCGTCTGATGAACCAAAAGCTTTTGAGTCTGAAGAGGAAGAAGAGTCTGACTCTCCCAAAACTGAACCTCCAAGAAAAAGGAAGAGCTACAGACTGCAAGCCAAATTTGCCTCTAAGAGGAGAAATGATCACTCCAATGCTGTCATTGAAGTAAGTGATGATGAGGCTGTAAGTGCTGAAGATGAAACAAGTGGTGAAGAAGATGAATCAGAAAAAGATATTGCTGAAAAAGGTTCTAGAAATGAAATGCAGCAAGAAGGATTCACTGTTGGAAATGATCAAGATAGTTCAGGCTCCGAGAGAGAAGAAATGGAGAATGATTCCAATTCTGAAAATCAGGAATCAGAGGAACCAGAATTCTATCCTGTCCTCTCTATAGCAAAATTCACCAGGAGAATAGTGGTAGAAATCTCGAATGAACCACCAGAAGCTCCACCAGAAAGATGGGTGAACTATGAGATGGTTCTTCCAGTGGATGCCATGGCTAAAGGCCCATACTGAAAGAGATGGAAGCTACTTCAGCTGGTGCTACTCTCATTTTCCAAGCATGGAGCTGGTGGCACAAAACTTCCCAAGGGTAAAGAGTTTTGCTACAAAAATGATCACAAACCAGCCCCACTTAAAAGTCTATCGCCATGATGGAAATCATTATATCCCCTACGATCGTAGAGTGGACTCTCAAGGAAGAAGGAACATGACCAAGGAGATGATAGTATAGTCTGTTCTCTCTACTGCTGATGGTGTTCAAGGTCAAAATTAGAAACCTCCATCAGCTCAAACACTGCTATTTGACATTCCTTCATCCTCAACCAGTGATTGGAACTCAACGATTCTTCAGATTCTCAACACCTTCAAAAATCTATCCAAGGATGCAGATCGTAGAGTTCAATCTAATGCTCGACAGGAGACTGCTCAACCATATGATCAAGTATCTATAGAGAAGGAGCTAATAAAAAATTCTAATGAACTGATTGAGAAAATATCTCTATTCACTGAAGAGTCACAGAAGCTGATGGCAGCAGGAGATAATTCATTCCAGAATAAACTTCAAGCTTCTATGGCTGATGTATCTCTCAAACTCAAAGAAAGAGATAATATCTATCTGAAAGTCACGAATGATCAAAAGGCAGAAGCTCTACGAGCATAGAAGGTCAATAAAAAGCAGATCCAAGCCCTCTCTGACAAGATTGACGACGTGAAGTAGTCTTTCTCAGTGCAACTTGAGCTAGGCCAACAAGAACTCAAAATGGAAGTTGGTAACTCCTCCTACCTAATGGAGCAGCTCATGACCAACATGGAGCAGCTCTCCCAAATGATTAATAACAAAAAGGGGGAGAAAATGAGGCATAAAAAGAGGCAGGGCAAAAGGCATTCAAGGAGGAGCAAGAAGATCAAACAAGAGAAGAAGTCAAGGAAATAGACATCAGAGCAGACAACAGAAGAAGAGGTAGAGTCATCATCCGAGGGGGAGCCAAAGATTGATGAGCCTATGTATGCAGAAGCTGAGGGGGAGCCAAAAGGAAAAGAGGAGCATGCATCTGAGGGGGAGCAAAGCAAAGTAAGAAGGTCATCATCCCAAGGGGAGAAGGAACAAGAAGGTCAAACAGATGATTAGTTGATTAACATACATCCTGGAAACATATATGGAGCCAAAGAGGTACATCTCTAACTAGTTAGGTATGTTTTCGATCCAAGATGTAAAATATGAGTGTATTAAATTCCACATCATTATAAATGACATTCATGATTATCTGTTTTAGAAATACAGCTGCTCACTGTATATAAGATTCATTCATAACATGCATATGCACTTATTATTTTTGTCATAATCAAATAGGGAGAGATTGTCAGGAATAAGCATGTGAATGTTATTCCTCTTTATATATGATTTGATTATGATATATATGAAAGAATATGCAAGTATGCTTGCATTAAGAAAAGTTGTAAAGTCCTTTGATAGATAATAGAAACATGTGGACAAGGACTTAGAATAAATTAATCAAGTATGTTAGGTTGATCCTACATAAGCAAAATAACTTTGTAAAGTCCTTAAAAAGAAATGATGAACAAGGACTATAAACATAGAAAGATCAAGCATGTTAGGTTGATCTTATGATGTAATAGATAGGTTTGTCTGATCGTCGAGCACTGCACCAGAAATCGTAGTCTGCCAGGAGAGTCAAGGAAAACTCGAGAGCTATCAAGGCAGAATCGTAGTCTGCAAGATAGTAGATCTCAAAGTTCATAGACTGCTGGGAGAGACGAGGAAGGATCGTAGTGTGTCGAGTAGAACTTCCTCGTAGCAGAAGTTTGCTGAGGAAGTCATGTTCAGAATCGTAGAGACAGCCTGCCTACGAGCCGACCGAACATCTGCCGAAGCCAAGTCAAAAACTTAGACTACACTATGAGTCATAGAGTCTATTGATTACATGCAGAGATCGTAGTCGAGCAAGATCAGATGAAGACAATAAGCACAAGGTAGAAATCGTAGAGTGTCAAGATCTGATCTTGGAGTTGTAGTGTCTGTACAGGCAAAGCTGAATTGTAGAGTGCAGAAATAAGACCTCAACAGTTGTGCTCACAATGCCAAGGCAGAATCGTAGAGCAAATACGATTCTCAACGAATGAGCACTCCCAGAATATCCAAAGAAACCAAGCCTCTGGTTGGCACTGCAAAGATACATCCCACCTGAAGGGTACCAGAGAGCACTCAACGAATGACATGCAAGCTAACAGAAGATCTAAGCGTTAACCCAATCAGCATCAAGATTGAGTTGTGAAGCCATTCGAGATGAAGTCTACCACAATGAGATCAGAAGAAGACTTTAGTAACTGACTAAGAAAAGTCAGTAAGTGCAGTAACTGTCAAGCAGATAGAAGACAACGATCATGGAAGTATCCATGATCGTAGTGTTTCCAAACAAAGAAAGAAATAATGGAGTGCATACAGAGATATTGGACAACTTCTGAAGAACAAGGCTAAAGTGATTAAGCATTAGGTCAGTCCATTGATGATAAGTGAACGAGAGATCACAAGGATAAAGTGAGCTGGACACGCCACAAATCTAAAGTGACTTGTTATTCAGAAGGGGCCAGAACAAAGAAGTCAAGACATCAGTCTCTGAGAGCTGTTGAGGCAAACAGAATTGTTGAAGCACTGCACAAAAGAAAGAAGAGGTGTTCTACATTGAAGATCCAATCAACACTCTTCGAGATCGTAGTGTTGTCTCTACCAGTCAACAAGACACTACGATCAGGTCCGTGAAGACATGCATCAGAATCGTAAAGTTAGAATAGCTGAAGACTGAAGCATTGGCAATAGTTCAATCTGAAGGGTAATATTCGGATAAGAACTTATTGAGAGCATCGATGCAAAAGGACAACCTCTGATCGAGAAATCAGAAGGAGGAAATAAAGTCTTCGACCTTCCCAAGACATTAAAGTGACATCTCTGATGGGATAGGTGAAACAATAGACTGCAGTGTCAGGAAAAGTATGACATGTCACATCAGCAGTCTACCTCAAGAAACTCGAGATCTATGAAGATATTTGAATAGCTTTCAACGGATACTTTCCAACGGAAGGATTGGAAAGGAGTATAAATTAGTAAGAGCTTTAAAGATTGAGGGTTGCTGGAGTTGCCGAGTTTGGAGAAAAGGTGGACTGTTCTAAATCATGTGAGACAGTGAGTCCGAAGGCTCACTCTACGATCCACCAAGAACACTTAGAGTCAGACAAAGAAAGAAGTAGAAGTGAGAGTTCTACAATGTAGAAGTGAGAGTTCTACTACACGAAGAGTGTTCTGAACTGTCGAGAGAAAGAAGAGCATCATGTCTTCTTGGTGTCCATCATGGATAGACTCTAAGTACCATAGAGAAGGGCTCACAGTCATCTTAGCAAGTCCATCATGAGAAGGCATCAAGTATCAAGAAAGGAGATCACAAACGTCATCATGGTGGCAAGCATGAGTAAGTTTCTAAGTACCTAGTAGAAGAGCTTACAGTCATCTTAGAAACCCATCATGTGCAGCCATCATGTATCAAGAGAAATGATCTTCAAGGCAGTCATCAAGGGATCATCCGAAGTGGTTGAGTAACTGAAGAAGCTGAGCATCATGCAACACTCAACTACACTTCAAGGGTGATCAAGCTAAGCTGCTAAGTACAGAAGATATTAAGAGTATGAAGACATCTTAGCAGCTCAGCACCAACTCCAACAAACAAACAAACAACTCAACAAGAAGCCAGGGCCTGAGGGGTCCTTGTCCGGATGGACTAAATGAAGCTCCAAGCATGTTGGGTTTGAAGAGTTCCTAAGGAACTAGAGACGTTTCGAGGCTACTGACCTTGAAAAGTTCTTAGTGAACTGAAGTCCCAAGGCTGCTGGCCTTGAAGGAATCTTAGTGATTCAGGGTGTTGCCCTTCCTTAGTGGAAATCCTTCTAGTTGAAAGCAGAAGAGTGGATTAGGAACTTGAGTCTCTGAACCACTTAAAACCCCTTGTGTCTTTTACCTTATGTCATTTACATTATGTTTATTAACTGCTATAACTGCTATGTATATTTTAACTGCTTACTATTAAACTAACTCTACGAACAATATACGTAAGATTATGAATATATCAATGAAGGGGATCTTTTACTTATTCTATTGTGCTTGAAAAGATTCTTATGTTTGTCATATGGTAAATTATGAGCAATACAAAATAAACCAGAAAAGTATTTGAAATTAAAAAGGACCTATTCAACCCCCTCTTATAGATCTATTGTGCCTACTGGGAACTAACACCATGTATGTATTATATGCGATTGAATCGATTTTCTGGGCAACATAATAGATTTTTATATCTGCTGTGACGCCCCCAAAATAGGTATACAACACCCATTCTGAGTCGCCAAATACATGGTACAGAAAGCAAACTACAACTTCAATAATACAATTGTCGTGCAAAATACGACAACACATACTGTGAGTTTAAATACAAATATTATCTTCTGGACAATATCCACACTCAAATAAATCCTCATTATAATTATTCAAACACTATTTTACAGAAATAGTGAGGACTGCTAAAATATCTTTCTAGAACTATCACTCCATATCCCGACTAGATCCTGCTATGTTCTCACCTCCTGAGAAAAAAAATGGAAAAAAAGGAAAAGGGTGAGCTCAACTAGCCCAGTAAAGAATATTATGACTAAGATAATATACAACAAATTATCGTTAGTCTTCAACAGGAAAAATCTGATAGAATATAATCGACAACAAGTTTTAGATTAACAACTGCAGCGGAAACAACAGACCATTAGAAGAGTCAAGTAGAGAAAGAATTCTACTATCTTCTAAGATTTAAAAGTCCATCATCAATATTTTATCCCTGTAACATCAATTAATAATCATCTTTATCCAAATATTCATCTTTGCACTACAGGCCAAAGATATTCATTTGTATCACCTGTCAGTCATGTTCATCTCAACACCTGTTCATCTTTGCACTACAGGCCAAAGATATTCATCAAGTAATCATACATCTTTGCACTACAGGCCAAAGATATTCAGTAATATCATCATTTAGGACTGAGGATGATGAAAAATATCTTAAAGAGAACGAATCCAGTGAGACAGAAGGACAAATATTAGGGATTAGTGTAACAGTTTATCCAAGATCAATAATACTTCATAATAATCAATTGTGAAGCAGAATTCAAAAATAAAGATCAAAACATGGATACAATCAAAGATAGTAACCATAATAGACATCTTGGACAAAAAGAAAAAATTTTTATTTTTCGGTGAATAGTAAATAATTTTTATTTACTATTTTTATTCATGGATACATATATGAATAAAATTTTTATTTTACATCACCGAAAAATTTTTATTCATATATGTATAAAATTTTTGCGGGGGTTATAATTTTTAATCCGACCGTTGGATCGAGGTAATTTTTGGATAAGTTATACATATATGAATAAAAATAATGTAACCATATTTTTATTTTTATTTTTCGGTGAATAGTAAATAATTTTTGGATAAGTTAGACATTGTAAATAATGTTATCTAATAATATTATTCAAATAATATGAATTATTGATCTGATAATGAAAAATACTGTGCAGCAACAATTGTTGAAACAACAATAATATAAAATATCAACGCAATAATTATTGAATTAATAAAATAAAATATTGAACAATAACTACTGTAACAATTATTGAGTAGTGCATTCTTATGTAAGAATCAATAATTGGTGCAATACCGTGTGCTACTGTATTTTAACCACCGGGTATTCCAACAGTATTAATGGTAACAACTACGCCGTTATTTATAAATAACTTATACTTGTCGTTTTTTTCATCCAATCGCTTTTCGTTATGGGGCCCACACAAGGCTGCGCCGTCGTACAAATATTCCTCGACAGCAAGAATATTCCACGACCAAACGAATATTCCCCTACAATATGAATATTTTATAACCACTTGCTTATTTTGTAAAATTTATACATTTCACCCATAACCAAAGTATTATATCAAATTAACCCTTTATTATTCACAATAATATTTAGAGAAAATTTGATTTTATTCATTAATAAGTTGGGGTCTTACATTTGCGATGTGGCACAGCTACGCCGTCTCCAGTTCATTCTGATGCGCAGTTGCGCTGTTACTCAGATCCAGTTTCCTAGATGAGCAGCGCAGCTGCGCCGCGACCTAGTTCATTCTGGGTGCAGCTACGCCGCTACCTGGAAGTCAGTTTCTGACTTTGAAGCGCAACTGCGCCGTGACCCAGTTCATCCTGGGCACAGCTACGCCCTTGCGCAGAATTTGAAAAACTTCTGTTTTTCATTAATTAAATAAATAGTTTATTTAATTGATAAAATTTTAAAATAAAGGTGTTTTTTTAATTTGAAATACGATTTCAGATTGCTAAAATTAAAGAGTTTAATTTGGATTTGGTTTTTGATTAAAATAAAAGAGTTTATTTTGTGAAAAACTAAAGTTTAGCAAACTTTTGCCCATTAATTGATATTAATGCATATATAAAATGGATTTATTATTCATAAGATAAATATTATTTATTGATGCATATGTTGATATGTATGATAATAAATGAGATTGATTATGGACTATGACCAATGTGATTAAATTTTATTTTGGGTGGATGCTTGAAAGTATGAGTTTTATTAAATGGGGTCTGCGTACCTCATCTTTTCTGATTTTCATCTTGATGTAAATTATATCTCTCTCTACTATGTACTTTTTCTTGACTACTGATCAAGGTTCCTATTTAAATGAAATAGGTTATATAATAGGATTAGTTAGAAATTCTAGAAGAACCGGAGATCAAGGAGAAATGAGCGCTTGAAGATAAGATCCGTTTATAATGGAGCCAGGGTTTAAATGTAATAGTTATATTTAAATGTTAATTCTTGCACTCTAGGATTTGACCTTTTGGTTCACTTGGTGGCTCTAGTGAACCAAACTAGAATAAAAGTCCGTAATCAATTTGGGTAAAATATAGTATTCTATATATATATATATATATATATATATATATATATATATATATATATTATATTATATTATATTATATTATATTATGCAAACATGCTTTGCATGTTTAATAATATAACACGTATTTTATATATGTGTTGTAAGACCCCAAATTATTAATAAATGAAATTTAATTTTCTCTATTTATTATTTTGAAATAGTAAGAGTTGAATTGATTAATGATGTTAGTTATGGGTAAAATGCACAAATATTTTAAATAAGTAAGTGGTTATAAAATATTCATTGTTGTCGGAGAATATTCGTTTGGTCGTGGAATATTCTTCCTGTCGGGGAATATTCGTACGGTGGCGCAGTCTTTTGTGGGCCCCATAACGGAACACGATTGGATGAAGAAAATGACAAGTATAAGTTGTTTATAAATAACGGCGTAGTTGTTACCGTTAATACTGTTGGAATACCCGGTGGTTAAAATACAGTAATACGCGTTGTTGCATAGTAGAACACGGTATTGCACCAATTATTGATTCTTACGTAAGAAGGCACTACTCAATAATAGTTATAGTAATTAATGTTCAGTATTTTATTTTATTGATTCAATAATTGTTGCGTTGATATTTTATATTACTGTTGTTTCAATAATTGTCACTACACAGTATTTTCTATTATCGAAGCAATAATTCATATTATCTGAATAATATTATTAGATAATATTATTGGCAATGTCTAGAAAATTCTGTCTAAGGAGAGGTTTGGTCACCTAATTGCGCGCTAGTAAGGAGAAATCCTTATTGGAAATCCCCCTCTTTCCTGGGAACTGCCTAGTTATCAGTATTGTGATTCTGTAATATTATTATATGATGAGAAAAATATTAATTTTATATGGATATAGATGGAGAAAATTTTTAAAGTGACAATTGTTGAAAATCGATATTTTATCTTTTCTGATAAAATAATATTTTATTATTATAATATAATAATGATAATATTTTTACAATGATTGTGGGATATAGGAGTATATGAGGAGAAAGAGTATTTTTGTTGCATTAAATGATTAACATATGTTTTGTGTCGGTGGACCCCATTTCTTGATTGAAATTTGATTATAGCATGTAAAATCGCCCGTTTGTGGATTTCGGTAAATTTTTATTTGGAATTTGGAAAAATTTTCTTTTGTAAAGTTGTAGATAATGAAATTTTCTATGGAAAAAATTGATATTTTATCTTTTCTGGTAAAATAATATTTTATTATTATAATATAATAATGATAATATTTTTACAATGAATGTGGGATATAGGAGTATATGAGGAGAAAGAGTATTTTTGTTGCATTAAATGATTAACACATATTTTGTGTCGGTGGACCCCATTTCTTGATTGAAATTTGATTATAGCATGTAAAATCGCCCGTTTGTGGATTTCGGTCAATTTCTGTTTGGAATTTGGAAAAACTTTCTTTTGTAAAGTTGTAGATAATGAAATTTTCTATGGAAAAGACATAAGGTCCAAATTTTTCTGATAAAAGGACTATTTATTATGAATTATTGAAGTTCTAAAGTTCTAGAATAATTGATATTTGAAGTTTTAATTATTTTTTTTAGTAAAAAAGCTTTTACACTTTGGTGGGCCCCACTTGCACATGTTAATGACTGAATTCAGATCTTCAAAAGTGGGCGTAGGAAAAATTTAATAAATAAAATTATTTTATTAAATTTTCTGCTTTGGCGTTCTAAGCATTTTCTTATAAATAGGGTGCTTAGGTTAGAATTGAAAATCACACCAGAAACTGAAGTTTTCTCTCTCTTTCTCTCTCTATATTATCGAGTGTATTCTTGTAAGTATTTTAAGACTTTGAGTGTTGTTATACGGTGCAAGTTTCCTTTAGCACTATATCCAGTATTCCAGTCAGAAGTACTGTCTTTTCAAGGTAAGGGATGTTATTTTTTTCATAGATGATATTATTTCTTTCAATATCATTATGCCAAAATATTGATTTGAACTTTTTATCAAATTTAAAAGTTTTAGTGTCGGGGTTACTATTCACTTATACGACACTATTCACGAATACGACACTATTCACCGAAAAATTAAATTTTTATTTTTTTTATTTTCAAGATATCTATTATAGATACTAGCTTTGATTGTATCCATGTTTTGATCATTCTTGAATTTTACTCCACTATGATTATTTATGAGGTATTTTTGGATATGGATAAATCGAAATACAAATCCTTAATATTGGTTATTTTGTTTCACTTGATTCATTTCTTTTAAAATATTTTTCATCATCCTCAGTCTTAAATGATGATATAACTGAATATCATTGGCCTGTATTACAAAGATTAATGATTTTATGATGAATAACTTTGCCGTAGTACAAAGATGAACAGGTGTTGAGATGAACATGACCAACTGATGAATATCTTTGGCCTGTAGTGCAAAGATGAATATTTGAATCAAGATGTATATTGATTGATGTTGCAGGGATAAAATATTGATGATGAACTTTTAAAATCATTGAAGATAGTAGATTTCATTCTCTACTTAACTCTTCTAATGAATTAATATTTTCGCTGCGAATATTGATTTAGAATTTGTTGTCTATTGTATTCTATTAAATTTTTTCCTGTTGAGGGCTAACGATAATTTGTTCTATATTATCTTAGTCATAATATTCTTTACTGGGCTAGATGAGCTCACCCTTTTCCTTTTTGTTTTATTTTTCTTCTAAGTAGGCGAGAATGTAGCGAGTACTAGTCGGGGTATGGAATGAAGGTTCTAGACAATCGTTTTAGTAGTCCTCACCATTTTTGTAAAATAATGTATCAATAATTATAATGAGAACTTATTTGAGTGTGGATATTTTCTAGATGATTATTTAAACTCACAGTTTTTAAGTTGTATTAATAAAGTTGTAGTTGTTTCTGTACCATGTTATTGACGACTCAAAATAGGTGATGTGTACCTATTTTGGGGGTGTCACAGTTGGTATCAGAGCTTAGGGATATGATCTTTGGCGGAGATCGGGGAATAGAACTAGGAGGGGAGAGACGAGTAAATCCTTCGCTAGTGTGTCCTACCTAAGATTATTTGTTGGTCAGTCATAATATAGGGATATTGTGTGATATGTTAATTTCTTTAATTAACCATTGTTTTATGGCAGTATTTGAGAATGGCAACTGAGAATATTAACAGTGGAGTAAACGAGACCGTGGAGACACCTTTACTCACCAACGAGGAGAACGTTCAACAGGCTGGCAATGTTCCACCTGTGAACAACACCACTGAGTAGATGTGAACGATGGGATGTTTAGAAGTTTTTTGCAGTTCATGCAAAATCAGACGAGGGAGACTCGTGTTCAAAATACAGGAGGAAATGATAGCAATTTACGGTTTGTCACAGCCGAACAGTTCAAGGAGTTGGGACCACCAGAATTCTAAGGTGGAGATGTGGGTCAAACAAATTACCAAGATATTCGATGTCTTGGGATGCACGGAGGAACAAAAAGTTCCATTCGCCACTTTTATGTTCCGTAATGAGGCAGATTACTGGTGGGAATCTGTGAAGCGTACCCATCCTGCCGCGCTCAGCATGTCTTGGGAGAGATTTTAGAAACTGTTTAATGACAAATACTTTCCTTTAAGTGTTCGTCATATGAAGGAGGCAGAGTTTATTAGATTGAAACAAAGCAACATGATGGTGTCCCAGTACGAGGCGAAGTTCGCGGAGTTATCCAGGTTTGCACCTCATTTGGTGGAGAATGAGGAACGTATGACACGGATGTTTATAAGAGGTTTGAAACCCGGCATACATCAATATCTCATTTCACATAAATTTTCTCTCTATTCAGATGTTGTCAATAGGGCTATATTATTAGAGCGAGATAATAAGTACGGTCAACCGAGGGACCACAACTAGGATCATACCGGTGACAGCAGTCATCAGAACAACGATAACCAGCGGAGAAAGAAAAATACGGACAAGAGCGGCAACCACTCTGGTGGTAATCATAGCCACAAGAATAGAAGAAGCGAGTCGGGAGGAGATTTTAAAAAGAGGAGACCAAAATAGGTATACATCACCCATTTTGAGTCGTCAATAACATGGTATAGAAACAAATACAACTTTATTAATACAACATAAAAACTGTGAGTTTAAATACAAATATTGTCTTCTAGACAATATCTACACTCAAATAAGTCCTCATTACAATTATTGATACATTATTTTACAAAAATGGTGAGGACTACTAAACAACTTTATAGAACCATCATTCCATACCCCGACTAGTACTCGCTACATTCTCGCCTCCTGAGAAGAAAAATAGAACAGAAAGAAAAAATGGTGAGCTTAACTAGCCCAGTAAAGAACATTATGACTAAGATAATATAGAACAAATTATCGTTAGTCCTCAACAGGAAAAAATTTAATAGAATACAATAGACAACAAATTTTAAATCAATATTCGCAACGGAAATAATAATTCATTAGAAGAGTTAAGTAGAGTATAAAATCTACTATCATCTATGAATTTAAAAGTCCATCATCAATATTTTATCCCTGTAACATCAATCAATAAACATCTTCAATCAAATATTCATCTTTGCACTACAGGCCAAATATATTCATCAATTGGTCATGTTCATCTCAACACCTGTTCATCTTTGCACTACGGGCCAAAGATATTCATCAAGAAATCATTCATCTTTGCACTACAGACCAAAGATATTGAGTAATATCATCATTTAGGACTGAGGATGATGAAAAATATATTTTAAAGAAAACGAATCTAGTGAGACAAAAGAACAAATAGTAAGGATTCGTACTTTAGTTTATCCATGTTTAAAAATACTCCATAATAACTATTGTGGAGCGGAATTCAAAAATGAAGATCAAAACATAGATCCAATCAAAGATAAGAACCATAACAGACAATCTTGGATACAGAAAAGAAAATTTAATTTTTCTGTGAATAGTATCGTATTCATGAATAATGCCGTGTACATGAATAATGCCGTATACGTGAATAGTAACTCCGACACTAAAAGGTAGAAATTCCACAAGAAAAATCATCATGCTTCATGAATAGTACTCATGAATAGTAACTCGTAAATAGTAACTCATGAATAGTAACTCGTGAATAGTAACTCATGAATAGTAACCCCGATATGAAAAGATAAAAATTTCACAAGAAAAATCTTACTAATATTCCGGCATAATGATATTGAAAGAAATAATATTATTATTTTTTTAAAAAAAATTAACATCTCTTACCTTGTAAAGACAGTACTTCTAGTTGAAACACCTGATATAGGTTATGACCTGAACTTGCACCGTATAGCAACACTCAAAGTATTAAAATACTCACAAGAATACGCTCAATATATCGAGAGAGAAAGAGAGAGAAAACTTCAGTTTTTGGTGTGATTTTTAATTCTAACCTAAGCACCCTATTTATAGAAAATTGCTTAGAACACCAAAGTAGAAAATTTAATTATATATATATATATATATATATATATATATATATATATATATATATATATATATATATATATATATATATATATTAATTTCATACACCCACTTTTTTTTAGTCAAAGATCAGCCATTCAAGTAGCTTACATCACAAAAAACGTTTTTGTGAATTAAAATATTTTAAACTTAAAAAAATTAATTATTTCGGAACTTCGGAACTTCAATAATTCATAATAAGTAGTCCTTTTATCAGAAAAAATTCAAACCATATGTCTTTTTTATAGGAAATTCCATTATCTATAACTTTGCAGAAGAAAGGTTTTCCAAATTCCAAACAGAAATTGACCGAAATCCACAAACGAGCGATTTTACAGGCTATAATCAAATTTCAGTCAAGAAATGAGCCCACATACATGTTTAACATGTTTTAAATAACTTTTGCAACAAAAATACTCTTCCTCCTCATATACTCATATATCCCACATTCATTGTAAAAATATCATCATTATTATATTATAATAATATAATAAAATATTATTTTATCAGAAAAGATAAAATATCGATTTTCAACAATGGTCACTTTAAAAAATTTTCTCCATCTATATCCACATAAAATGAATATTTTTTTCATCATATAAATCAATAATTAATTATTCACAAATAATATTACTGAATCACAATATTGACAACCAGACAGTTCTCAGGAAAGAGGGGGCTTTCCAATGAGGATTTCTCATTAGTGGCGCGTAATTAGGTGACCAAACCTCTCCTTAGACAGAACTTTCTAGACATTATCAATAATGTTATCTAATAATATTATTCAGATAATAAAAATTATTGCTCCGATAATAAAAAATACTGTGTAGTGACAATTATTGAAATAACAGTAATATAAAATATCAACGTAGCAATTATTGAATCAATAAAATAAAATACTGAACAATTATTGAGTAGTACCTTCTTACATAAGAATCAATAATTGGTACAATTCTGTGTGCTATTGTGCAACGCGTATTACTGTGTTTTAACCACCGGGTATTCTAACAGTATTAACGGTAACAACTATGCTGTTATTTATAAACAGCTTATACTTGTCGTTTTCTTCATCCAATCACTTTCCGTTATGGGGCCCATAAAAGACTGCGCCGTCGTACGAATATTCCCCAACAGCAAGAATATTCTACGAATATTCTCTGATAAAAATGAATATTTTATAACTACTTGCTTATTTAAAATATTTACGCATTTTACCCATAACTAACCACATTAATCAAATTAACCCTTACTATTTCAAAATAATAAATAGAGAAAATTAAATTTCATTTATTAATAATTTGGGGTCTTACAACCTCCCCTCCTTATGAAATTTCGTCCTCGAAACTGACGTACGTACCTGGTATTTCAAAAAGATGAGGATACCTCGCTTTCATTTCCGTTTCTAACTCCCAGGTCATTTCCTCAATAACATGATTTCTCCACAAAACTTTAACTTGTGGTATGACCTTCGTGCATAGGACATGCTCATTCCTATCCAAGATCTTGACAGGTATCTCTTCATACGTTAAGTCTTCGGCTATTTCATCTGGTTCTAACTCAATAACATGGTATGAGTCTTTCACATATTTACGTAGCACAGATATATGAAAAACATTATGAACACGAGACATACTTGGAGGTAACGTGAGTCTATAGGCCACATTTCCTACTCGGTCAAGAATCTGAAATGGACCAATAAATCGTGGATTGAGCTTTCCTCTCTTCTCAACTCTTGTAACTCCTTTCCATAGAGCCACACGCAACAATACATGATCCCCAATGTCAAATTCCACGTCCTTTCGATGAAGATCCGCATAACTCTTTTGTCGATCCTGTGCCGTTTGTATACGTTGTCTAATTGTTTGGATCTTCTCTGTAGTCATTCGTACCAACTCTGGTCCCAACAACGTTACTTCTCCCACCTCATCCCAACATACTGGAGAGCGACACTTTCGTCCATACAATGCTTCAAATGGAGCCACACCTATACTTGCTTGATAATTGTTATTGTAGGAGAATTCCACCAATGGTAGGTACTTATCCCAACTTCCTTCGAAATCTAGGTCACAAAGTCTTAAGAGATTTTCAAGAGTTTGAATAGTCCTCTCTGATTGTCCGTCCTTTTGAGGATGGTATGCCGAACTAAATCGTAAATCCGTGCCCATAGCTTTTTGTAAGCTAACCCAAAATCTTGAAGTGAATCTTGGGTCACGATCTGAAACTATGGATACTGGCATGCCATGCAATCTCACAATCTCATTTACATACATATGAGCAAGACGTTCAAGGGAATAAGTCTCCCATATCGGCAAGAAATGAGCAGACTTGGTTAATCTGTCAATAATAACCCAAATAGCTTTTATGCCTTGAGAAACCGTGGGAAGACCCGTAACAAAATCCGTGGTAATGTGTTCTCACTTTCATTTCAGAATCTCAAGTGGTTGCAATGGACCCTTTGGCACTTGATGCTCTTCCCTCACACGTTGATAAGTTAAACACCTCGAGATAAACTTTGTAATCTCTCTCTTCATATTGTTCTACCAAAATGTATGTCGAAGATCACGATACATTTTGGTACTTCCAGGATGGATTTCAAATGGTTTATTGTGTGCCTCCATCATGATCTTGTACTTCAGATCAGAATCGTTAGGAACACAAAGTCTGGAGTGGACTTGAAGTATTCCTTCTTCATCGATTCTTGCTTCTGGAATAGCACCTTCTTGCACTTTCTTCTTCATACGCATTAGCTACGGGTCTGTTGCTTGAGCAACTTTAACTTTATCGATTAAAGTTGGTTCTATGCGTATACTTGACATCATCGCACTCGTTCCTGCATAAGATTTTCTTCTCAACGCGTCAGCTACCACGTTTGCTTTTCCAGGATGGTATTGAATAGTGTGGTCGTAATCTTTCAACTGCTCGAGCCAACGTCGTTGCCGCTTGTTGAGTTCTTTTTGAGTGAAGAAATATTTGAGGCTTTTATGGTCTGAATATATCTCCACTTTCTTCTCATATAGATAGTGCCTCCAGATCTTTAGCACGAAAACGACTGCTGCTAACTCTAGATCATGAGTAGGATAATT
The DNA here is from genome assembly GCA_016801055.1 of Panax notoginseng. Classification (NCBI taxonomy): domain Eukaryota; kingdom Viridiplantae; phylum Streptophyta; class Magnoliopsida; order Apiales; family Araliaceae; genus Panax; species Panax notoginseng. The sequence goes on along the minus strand of CM029017.1, from coordinate 96,187,282 downwards.
CTTCTCATATTCTTTAAGTTGTCGCGAGGCATAGGCTATAACTTTCCCACGTTGCATGAGAACACATCCTAGCCCTTTGCCTGAAGCATCGCTGTAGATAACAAATCCATCCGAACCAGATGGTATTGTCAGAACAGGTGCCGAAATGAGTCTCCTCTTGAGCTCTTGGAAACTCTTCACGCATTCCTCGCTCCATACGAATTTGATATCCTTCCGAGTCAGCTGAGTTAATGGGGTAGCGATTCGAGAAAACCCTTCCACAAATCTCCCATATATAACCAGCTAAGCCCAGAAAGCTACGTACTTCAGTCACCGTCTTTGGTTGCTCCCAACTTTGTATTGCTTCAATCTTCGCCGGGTCAACAGATACTCCATGTTTTGACACCACGTGCCCTAGGAATGCTACTTCCTCAAGCTAGAACTCACATTTCTTCAACTTAGCATATAGCTTGTTTTCACGCAGCCTTTAGAGTACCAGCTTCAAATGGTGCTCATGATCTTCACGGCTTTTAGAATATATGAGGATGTCATCAATAAAGACAACAACGAACTGATCTAAATAATCCTTGAATACTCGGTTCATCATATCCATGAAAGCCGCATGAGGATTAGTAAATCTAAAAGACATGACTAAGAATTCATAATGCCCGTACCGAGTTCTAAAGACAGTCTTTGGAATATCCTCAGTTTTAACCTTCAGCTGATGATACCCAGAACGAAGATCGATCTTTGAAAAGAATTATACTCCTTGTAACTGGTCAAACAGGTCATCAATACGAGGTGGCGGATACCTATTCTTGATAGTGACATGGTTTAATTCCCGGTAATCGATACAAAGTCGCATACTCCCGTCTTTGTTTTTTACAAATAAAATAGGAGCACCCCAATGAGATGTACTAGGACGAATGAAACTGATGTCCAACAACTCTTGTAGTTGGACCTTTAATTCCTGAAGTTCAATAGGAGCCATTCGATATGGGGTCTTAGAAATGGGCTTTGTACCAGGTTCAAGATCAATAAAGAATTTAACTTCACGTTCCGGGGATAGACCGGAAAGTTCTTCAGGAAATACGTCAGGAAAGTCAATAACAACAGGAATATTATTCAAATATGACGTGTCTTTATTCAAATCCATAACATGGGCTAAAAGCTTGACATCCATTTTTTGAAAAACGAATAACTTTATGACTTGATATAACAGTGATTGATTTTAATGGCTTAGTTGCTTGAATTCGCACAACAGGTTAGTTAGGAATATGAAAACTAACAACCTTATGAAAACAATCAATTTTGGCATGATGAGTAGTTAACTAATCAATCCCTAAAATCACGTCAAATGTAAGTATCTTTAAAGAGATAAGGTCAACAGGTAAGGTGATGGTGCCAACTTGGATCAAACAAGATTTATAAACAGTGGATGTGATGAAAGTTTCTCCTAACGGAGTCTCCACAGATAAATCAAAGTCTAATTTCTCCGGAGTCAAGTTTAAACGTTGAGCACAAGCAGGAAAAATAAATGAATGGTCAGCACCGGTATCTAGTAAGGTTTAAACTTCGCATGAATTTATAATTAGCTTACCCGTGATCACCTCGTTTGGGTTCCTCGCATGTTGACCAGTCACACCAAATGCTCTTCCATGAACCGTTGACTTTGACTTTTCTGGGATAGCCTTTTGAGTCACCATCCCCGCTGGACTTGGTTTCTCTATAGTGCAATCTCGAGCGATATGTCCTTCCTTTCCATAGTTATAACATACCTTAAACTGTTGTGGGCAGTTTGGGCTGATATGTCCTTCTTTTCCGCATTTATTGCATAAGACCGGTGGTCGTTCTCCTCCTTTGGAACCAGTTGCTGTTGGTGCTGACGTCTTCGTATTGTCATTGTTGAATCTCCTCTTTTTAAAATCTCCTCCCGACTCGCTTCTTCTATTCTCATGGCCATGATTACCACTAGAGTGGTTGCCGCTCTTGTCCATATTTTTCTTTCTCCTCTAGTTATCGTTGTTCTGATGACTGCTGTCACCGATGTGATCCTGGTTGTGGTCCCTCGATTGAACGTACTCGTTATCTCGCTCTAATAATTGAGTCCTGTTGACAACATCTGAATAGAGAGAAAATTTATGTGAAATGAGATATTGACGTATGCCGGGTTTCAAACCTCTCAGAAACATCCGCGTCATACGTTCCTCATTCTCCACCAAATGAGGTGCAAAGCTAGACAACTCTGCAAACTTCACCTCGTACTGGGACACTGTCATGTTATTCTGCTCCAATCTAATAAACTCTACCTCCTTCATATGACAAATACTTTCAGGAAAGTACTTGTCATTGAACAATTTCTAAAACGTTTCCCAAGACATTTTAAGTGCGGCTGGATGGGTACGCTTCACAGATTCCCACCAGTAATCTGCCTCATTATGGAACATAAAGGTGGCGAATGGAACAATGTGTTCCTCCGTGCATTCCAAGACATCAAATATCTTGGTAATTTGTTTGACCCACGTCTCCGCCTTAATCGGATCTGGCTTTCCCCAGAATTCTGGTGGTCCCAACTCCTTGAACTGCTTGGCTGTGACAAACCGTGAATTGCTATCATTTCCTCCTGTATTTTGAACACGAGTCTCCCTCGTCTGATTTTGCATGAACTGCAAAAAACTTCTAAACATCCCATCGTTCACATCTACTCAGTGGTGTTGTTCACAGGTGGAACATTGCCAGCCTGTTGAACGTTCTCCTCGTTGGTGAGTAAAGGTGTCTCCACGGTCTCGTTTACTCCACTGTTAATATTCTCAGTTGCCATTCTCAAATACTGCCATAAAATAATGGTTAATTAAAGAAATTAACATATCACACAATATCCCTATATTCTGACCAACCAACAAATAAGCTTAAGTAGGATACACTAGCGAAGGATTTACTCGTCTCTCCCCTCCTAGTTCTATTCCCCTATCTCCGCCAGAGATCATATCCCTAAGCTCTGATACCAACTGTGACACCCCCAAAATACGTATACATCACCCATTTTGAGTCGTCAATAACATGGTACAGAAACAACTACAACTTTATTAATACAACATAAAAACTGTGAGTTTAAATACAAATATTATCTTCTAGACAATATCTACACTCAAATAAGTCCTCATTACAATTATTGATTCATTATTTTACAAAAATAGTGAGGACTACTATACAACTTTCTAGAACCATCATTCCATATCCCGACTAGTACTTGCTACATTCTCGCCTCCTAAGAAGAAAAATGGAACAGAAAGAAAAAAGGGTGAGCTCAACTAGCCCAGTAAAGAATATTATGACTAAGATAATATAGAAAAAATTATCGTTAGTCCTCAACAGGAAAAAATTAATAGAATACAATAGACAACAAATTTTAAATTAATATTCGCAGCAAAAATAATAATTCATTAGAAGAGTTAAGTAGAGTATGAAATCTACGATCATCTATGAATTTAAAAGTCCATCATCAATATTTTATCACTGTAACATCAATCAATAAACATCTTGAATCAAATATTCATCTTTGCACTACAGGCCAAAGATATTCATCAGTTGGTCATGTTCATCTCAACACCTGTTCATCTTTGCACTACGGGCCAACGATATTCGTCAAGAAATCATTCATCTTTGCATTACAGGCCAAAGATATTCAGTAATATCATCATTTAGGACTGAGGATGATAAAAAATATATTTTAAAGAAAACGAATCCAGTGAGACAAAATAACAAATAGTAAGGATTTGTACTTTGGTTTATCCATGTTTAAAAATACTCCATAATAACTATTGTGGAGCAGAATTCAAAAATAAAGATCAAAACATAGATCCAATTAAAGATAGGAATGATAAATACTTTCCTGAAAGTGTACGCCATATGAAGGAGGTAGAGTTTATTAGATTGGAACAAAATAACATGACGGTGTCCCAGTACGAGGCGAAGTTCAAAGAGTTATCCAGGTTTGTACCTCATTTGGTGGAGAATGAGGAACGTGTGAGACAGATGTTTTTGAGAGGTTTGAAACCCGGCATACGTCAATATCTCATTTCACATAAATTTTCTCTCTATTCAGATGTTGTCAACATGACTCAATTATTAGAGTGAGAAAATGAGTACGGTCAACCGAGGGACCACAACCAGGATCATATCGGTAACAGCAGTCATCAGAATAACGATAACCAGCGGGGAAAGAAAAATATGGACAAGAGCGGCAACCACTCTGGTGGTAATCATAGCCATGAGAATAGAAGAAGCGAGTCACGAGGAAATTTTAAAAAGAGGAGATTCAACAATGACAATACGAAGATGTCAGCACCAACTGGTTCCAAGGGAGGAGAACGACCACCGGTCATATGCTATAAGTACAGAAAAGAAGGACATATCAGCCCAAACTGCCCACAACAGTTTAAGGTATGTTATAACTGTGGAAATGAAGGACATATCGCTAGAGATTGCACTATAGTAAAACCAAGTCTAGCGTGGATGGTGACTCAAAAGGCTATCCCAAAAAAGTCAAAGTCAACGGTTCCTGGAAGAGCGTTTGTCATAACTGGTTAATATGCGAGGAACCCAAACGAGGTGATCACGGGTAAGCTAATCATAAATTCATGTGAAGTTTATACCTTACTAGATACCGGTGCTACCCATTCATTTATTTTTCCTGCTTGTGCTAATTATTTAAACTTGACTCCAGAGAAATTAGACTTTGATTTATCTGTGGAGACTCCGTTATGAGAAACTTTCATCACATCCACTGTTTATAAATCTTATTTTATCCAAGTTGGCACCATCACCTTACCTGTTGACCTTATCTCTTTAAAGATACTTGCATTTGATGTGATTTTAGGGATTGATTGGCTAACTACTCATCATGCCAAAATTGATTATTTTCGTAAGGTTGTTAGTTTTCATATTCCTAACCAACCTGTTGTGCGAATTCAAGGAACTAAGCCATTAAAATCAATCACTGTTATATCAAGTCATAAAGCTATTCGTTTATTAAAAAACGGATGTCAAGCTTTCTTACCCATGTTATGGATTTGAATAAAGACACGTCATATTTGAATAATATTCCTGTTGTTATTGACTTTCCTGACGTATTTCCTGAAGAACTTCCCGGTCTACCCCCAAAACGTGAAGTTGAATTCTTTATTGATCTTGAACCTGGTACAAAGCCCATTTCTAAAACCCCATATCGAATGGATCCTATTGAACTTCAGGAGTTAAAGGTCTAATTACAGGAGTTGTTAGACATCGGTTTCATTCGTCCTAGTACATCTCCTTGGGGTGCTCCTGTTTTATTCGTAAAGAAGAAAGACGGGAGTGTGTGACTTTGTATCGACTACCGGGAATTAAACCATGTCACTATCAAAAATAAGTATCCGCTACCTCGTATTGATGACGTGTTTGACCAGTTACAAGGAGCACAATTCTTTTCAAAAATTGATCTTCGTTCTGGATATCATCAGCTGAAGATTAGAATTGAGGATATTCTAAAGACTGCCTTTAGAACTTGGTACGGGCATTATGAATTCTTAGTCATGTCTTTTGGATTGACTAACGCTCCTGCGGCTTTCATGGATATGATGAACCTTGTATTCAAGGAATATTTGGATCAGTTCGTTGTTGTTTTTATTAATGACATCCTTATATATTCCAAAAGTCGTGAAGATCATGAGCACCATTTGAAGTTGGTACTCCAAAGGCTTCGTGAAAATAAGTTATATGCCAAGTTAAAGAAATGCAAGTTTTGGCTTGAGGAAGTAGCATTCCTTGGGCACGTGGTGTCAAAACATAGAGTATCTGTTGACCCGGCGAAGATTGAAGCAATACAAAGTTGGGAACAACCGAAGTCGGTGACCGAAGTACGTAACTTTCTGGGCTTAGCTGATTATTATCGGAGATTCGTGGAAGGATTTTCTCGAATCGCTACTCCATTAACTCAGCTGACTCGAAAAGATATCAAATTCGTATGGAGCAAGAAATGCGAGAAGAGTTTCCAAGAGCTTAAGAGGAGACTCATTTTGGCACCTATTTTGACTATACCATCTGGTTCGGATGGATTTATTATCTACAGTGATGCTTCAGGCAAATGGCTAGGATGTGTTCTCATGCAACGTGGAAAAGTTATAGCCTATGCCTCGCGACAACTTAAAGAATATGAGAGAAATTATCTTACTCATGATCTAGAGTTGGCAGCAGTCGTTTTCGAGCTAAAAATCTGGAGGCACTATCTATATGGGGAGAAAGTGGAGATATATTCAGACCATAAATGGCTAAAATATTTCTTCACTCAAAAAGAACTCAACATGCGACAACGACGTTGGCTCGAGCTGTTGAAAGACTACAACCATACCATTCAATACCATCCTGGAAAAGCGAACGTGGTAGCCAACGCATTGAGTAGAAGATCATATGCGAGAACGAGTGCGATGTTGTCAACACAAAGGCCCATTTGGTGTTATTTACAAAAGATGAAGATAGAATTCAAGAGTCCTGGGATCCATGCAATGATGTCAAGTATACGTATAGAACCAACTTTAATCGAAAAAGTTAAAGTTGCTCAAGCCACAGACCCGGAGCTGGTGCATATGAAGAAGAAAGTGTAAGAAGGTGCTATTCCAGAAGCAAGAATCGATGAAGAAGGAATACTTCGAGTCCACTCCAGATTTTGTGTTCCTAATGATTTTGATTTAAAGTACAAGATCATGATGGAGGCATACAATACACCATTTGTAATCCATCCTGGAAGTACAAAAATGTATCATGATCTTCGACATATATTTTGTTGGAACAATATGAAGAGAGAGATTGCAAAATTTATCTCGAGGTGCTTAACTTGTCAACGTGTAAAGGCGGAGCATCAAGTGCTTAAAGGCCCATTGCAACCACTTGAGATTCAGAAATGGAAGTGGGAACACATTAACATGGATTTTGTTACGGGTCTTCCCACGATTTCTCAAGGCATAAATGATATTTGGGTTATTGTTGATAGATTAACCAAGTCTGCTCATTTCTTGCCGATAGGGGAGACTTATTCCCTTGAACATCTTTCTCGTACGTACGTAGATGAGATTGTGAGATTGCATGGCATGCCAGTATCCACAGTTTCGGATCGTGACCCAAGATTCACTTCAAGATTTTGGGTTAGCTTGCAAAAAGCTATGGGCACGGATTTACGATTTAGTTCGGCATACCATCCTCAAACGGACGGGCAATCAGAGAGGACTATTCAAACTGTTGAAGATCTATTAAGACTTTGTGTCCTAGATTTCAAAGGGAGTTGGGATAAGTACCTATCATTGGTGGAATTCTCTTACAACAACAGTTATCAGGCAAGTATAGGTGTGTCTCCATTTGAAGCATTATATAGACGAAAGTGTCGCTCTCCAATATGTTGGGATGAGGTGGGAGAAGCAACATTGTTGGGACCCGAGTTGGTACGTATGACTACGAAAAAGATCCAAATAATTCGACAATGTATACAAACGGCACAGGATCGACAAAAGAGTTATGCGGATCTTCATCGAAAGGACGTGGAATTTAGTATTGGGGATCATGTATTGTTACGAGTTACTCCATGGAAGGGAGTTACAAGATTTGAAAAGAGAGAAAAGCTCAATCCACGATTTATAGGTCCATTTTAGATTCTTGACCGAGTAGAAAATGTGGCCTATAGACTCGTGTTACCTCCAAGTATGTCTCGTGTTCATATTGTTTTTCATATATCTGTGCTTCGTAAATATGTGAAAGATCCAAACCACGTCATTGAGTTAGAACCGGACGAGATAGTTGAAGACTTAACGTACGAGGAGGTACCTGTCAAGATCTTGGATAGGAAAGATCATGTCCTACGCACAAAGGTCATACCACAAGTTAAAGTTTTGTGGAGGAACCATGCTATTGAGGAAATGACATGGGAGTTAGAAACGGAAATGAAAGCGAGGTATCCTCATCTTTTCGAAACACCAAATACGTACGCCAATTTTTAGGACCAAATTTCATAAGGAGGGGAGTTTGTAAGACCCCAAATTATTAATAAATAAAATTTAATTTTCTCTATTTATTATTTTGAAATAGTAAGGGTTGAATTGATTAATGAGGTTAGTTATGGGTAAAATATGCAAATATTTTAAATAAGCAAGTGGTTATAAAATATTCATTGTTGTCGGGAAATATTCGTTTGGTCGTGGAATATTCTTTCTGTCTGGAAATATTCGTACGACGGCACAGTCTTTTGTGGGCCCCATAACGGAAAGCGATTGGATGAAAAAAATGGCAAGTATAAGTGTTTATAAATAACGGCGTAGTTGTTACCGTTAATACTGTTGGAATACCCGGTGGTTAAAATACAGTAATACGTGTTGTTGTACAGTAGCACACGATATTGCACTAATTATTGATTCTTACGTAAGAAGACACTACTCAATAACTGTTACAGTAATTACTGTTCAGTATTTTATTTTATTGATTCAGTAATTGTTGCGTTGATATTTTATATTACTGTTGTTTCAATAATTGTCACTACACTGTATTTTCTATTATCGAAGCAATAATTCATATTATCTGAATAATATTATTAGATAACATTATTGGCAATATCTAGAAAGTTCTGTCTAAGGAGAGGTTTGGTCACCTAATTGCGCGTCAGTAAGGAGAAATCCTTATTGGAAAGCCCCCTCTTTCCTGAGAACTGCCTGGTTGTCAGTATTGTGATTCTGTAATATTATTATATGATGAGAAAAATATTAATTTTATGTGGATATAGATGGAAATTTTTTTTAAAGTGACAATTGTTGAAAATCGATATTTTATCTTTTCTGATAAAATAATATTTTATTATTATAATATAATAATGATGATATTTTTACAATGAATGTGGGATATAGGAGTATATGAGGAGAAAGAGTATTTTTGTTGCATTAAATGATTAATACATATTTTGTGTGTCGGTGGACCCCATTTCTTGACTGAAATTTGATTATAGCATGTAAAATCGTCCATTTGTGGATTTCGATCAATTTCTGTTTGGAATTTGGAAAAATTTTCTTCTGCAAAGTTGTAGATAATGAAGTTTCTTATGGAAAAGACATAAGGTCCAAATTTTTTTAATAAAAAGGGCTATTTATTATGAATTATTGAAGTTCTAATGTTCTAGAATAATTGATATTTAAAGTTTTAATTATATTTTTTAATAAAAAAGTTTTTTACACTTTGGTGGGCCCCACTTGCACATGTTAATGGCTGAATTCAGATCTTCAAAAGTGGGCGTAGGAAAAATTTAATAAATAAAATTATTTTATTAAATTTTCTACTTTGGCGTTCTAAGCATTTTCTTATAAATAGGGTGCTTAAGTTAGAATTGAAAATTACACTAGAAACTGAAATTTTCTCTCTCTTTCTCTCTCTATATTATCGAGTGTATTCTTATGAGTATTTTAAGACTTTGAGTGTTGTTATACGGTGCAAGTTCCCTTTAGCACTATATCCAGTATTCCAGTCAGAAGTACTGTCTTTTCGAGATAAGGGATGTTATTTTTTTTATAGATGATATTATTTCTTTCAATATCATTATGTCGAAATATTGATCTGAACTTTTTATCAAATTTGAAACTTTTAGTGTCAGGGTTACAATTCACGTATACGACACTATTCACGTATACGGCACTATTCACGAATATGACATTATTCACCGAAAAATTAAATTTTTATTTTTTTTCTTTTCAAGATATCTATTATGGATTCTAGCTTTGATTGTATCCACATTTTGATCATTCTTGAATTTTACTCTACTATGATTATTTATGAGGTATTTGTAGACATGGATAAACTGAAATACAAATCCTTAATATTTGTTATTTTGTTTCACTGGATTCGTTTTTTTTAAAATATTTTTCATCATCCTCAGTCCTAAATGATGATATAACTGAATATCTTTGGCCTGTAGTGCAAAGATTAATGATTTTATGATGAATATCTTTGGCCGTAGTGCAAAGATGAACAGGTGTTAAGATGAACATGACCAACTGATGAATATCTTTGGCCTGTAGTGAAAAGATGAATATTTGAATCAAGATGTATATTGATTGATGTTACAGGGATAAAATATTGATGTTGGACTTTTAAAATTATTGAAGATAGTAGATTTTATTCTCTACTTAACTCTTCTAATGAATTAATATTTCCGCTGCGAATATTGATTTAGAATTTGTTGTCTATTGTATTCTATTAAGTTTTTTCTTGTTGAGGACTAACGATAATTTTTTCTATATTATCTTAGTTATAATATTCTTTACTGGGCTAGTTGAGCTCACCCTTTTCCTTTTTATTCCATTTTTCTTCTCAGGAGGCGAGAATGTAGCGAGTACTAGTCGGGGTATGGAATGAAGGTTTTAGAAAGTCATTTTTGTAGTCCTCACCATTTTTGTAAAAATAATGTATCAATAATTGTAACGATGACTTATTTGAGTGTGGATATTGTCTAGATGACAATATTTGTATTTAAACTCACAGTTTTTATGTTATATTAATAAAGTTGTAGTTATTTCTGTACCATGTTATTGACGACTCAAAATGGGTGATGTATACCTATTTTGGGGGTGTAACATGTGTTCATGCGCTCTAAACAAGATGAGACAAATGGTAACAAACCCCTTAAAGAAATTTATATTAAGTCCTAAGTGTTCAAAGATATTTGGAATATCGAACGTCATCTTCTATCATGATAAAATTAATAGATTATTAACTATTTAATATGAGTTTGTTGTGTCACCATGAGGAAAGTATTAAGTATTTAAGATGTTAATTTATCACATTTGATGCTTATAAAAAAAATTGAACAATATTATTTTTTTTGTGTCACCACAAGGACAATATTTTTTTTGTTGAATATATGGAAGTGCTGGGTTGGACTTAACTTAGATAATATTAATTCGGATGTGTCACTACTTGATCAAAATAATCCAAGAGGCAAAACATAAGGAGTTACATGATGATGTAATTGACAAGGAGTTGTCTACCTATTTATTTATATATAGTTTGTTGTGTCACCATAAGACTATATATATTTGAAATGAGATCCTTATTCTCGCTAGCAAAACTTTAATTACATTTTCCCAAACAATATAGATGAGAGTAATATAGTTTGAAGAAAATAGTGGGAGATACCAATATAAAATAAGACCTAATTTATTTTGTTAAAATAAATTAATTAAATGAATGCTTGCTAAAATGTTGTTTTTTCACATGCAAAAATTTGAAAATGTCACATTTACTATTTTCACTGCGTATCATACTTGATGCTAACAAACTGATCGGACCGAATTACACGGACTTGTTAAGGAATCTGAGAATAGTTCTCACTACTGAAAAGATTTCTTATATCCTAAATTCACCTGTCCCTGCAAATGTTGCAGAAACAACCTCTGAGGAAGAGATTGCTACTTTTAGAAAGTGGCATGATGATGTATCTGTGGCTTAATGCATTATGCTCGTATCCATGAGTAACGAACTTCAGCATCAACATAAAACTATGGATGCTCCTGCTATATTGCTGCACCTCCAAGAGTTGTATGGTGAGCAAAGTAGGACTGCTAGATATGAGATATCTAAAGAACTCTTTCGATCTCGGATGACTAAGGGCACTACTGTTGAGACTCATGTCCTAAAGATGATTAATTTGATTGAACGTCTTGGACAGCTTGGGTTCGTCATCGTTGGGGAGTTGAGTCAAGATTTGATCTTGCAGTCACTCCCTGAAACCTCCTCACAATTTTTTGTTAATTTTCACATGAATAAGTTGGAAGTCAGCTTGCCTGAGTTGCTTAACATGTTAAAAAATACTAAAGGTCACTTCCCATCCAAGAAGAACTATGTCTTACTGGTGGATGATTCTTCCAAAAAAAGGAAGAGGCCCAAGGTATCTTCTGAAAAGAAAAAAAATCCAAGAAGGCTAAGGGAAATGTGAAAGGAAATGATAATAAGAAACCTGATCCAGAGAGCAAAGGAATATGCTTCCATTGCAATAAGCCAGGTCACTGGAAGAGGAATTGCAAGGATTATCTTGCAGAACAAACGCTGAAGAAGCTTGAAGAAGCTGCGAATCCTAATCAAGGTTTGTTTATGATTGAAATTAATTTTTCAAAAAGTCAATCTTCTACTTGGGTATTAGATATCGGCTATGGTTCTCACATATGTAATAATATGTAGGGACTGGTCAGAAGTAAAATGCTGAGTAAGGATGAGGTCGTTCTATGAGTGGAAAATGGAGCAAAGATTGCTGCATTAGCTATAGAGACGTATTGTTTAGCACTGCCTATGGGCAAGTTCATTAATTTAAATAATTGTTATTTTGTTACGAATATCATTAGAACCATTATTTCAGTTTCTGTATTGGATATGGATGATTTTGACAATATAATAAAGAACAACAGTTGTTCTATTTATAATAATAATGTTTTATATGATGTTGGTAATTTCCAAAATGGACTTTATATACTTGACTTGCATGAAAATATACTTCAAATTGAACAAACTAATAAAAAGAAAAGAGATGATATTAATTATACCTATATGTGACATTGTAGACTTGGTTATATTAATGAAACAAGATTATCCAAGTTGCATAAAGATGGGCTCCTAGAGATATTGGATTATGAATCATATCCAACTTGTGAATCTTGTCTCATGGGAAAAATGACTAAATATACTTTTAGTGGAAAAGGAGAAAGAGTCACAGAGTTGTTAGCATTGGTACACACAGTTGTATGTGGACCTGTGATAACGAATGCATGAGGATGGTATTCTTATTCTATTACATTCACTGACGATCACTCAAGATTTGGATACGTGTATTTAATGAAATACAAATCTGAATCATTTGAAAAGTTCAAAGAGTTTAAAAGTGAAGTAGAGAAACAAACTGACAAAAGTATTAAGATTCTTCGATCAGATCAAGGTGGTGAATACTTAAGTGGTGAGTTTCTCAATTGTCTCAAAGAAAATGGTATAATCTCATAATGGACTCCACTAGGGATGCCACAACTTAATGATGTATCTGAAAGGAGAAATCGAACATTGTTGGACATGGTTCGATCCATGATGAGCTTTACCGACCTTCTAGTTTCCTTATGGGGATATGCTCTAGAATTGACCGCATACCTAGTTAACAAGGTAACTACTAAATCCATCCCTAAAACCCCATATGAGTTATGGACAGGGAGGAAACCAAATCTTAAGCATGTTAAGACTTGAGGTTGTCCAACTTATATCAAAAAGTTTGAAAATGATAAACTACAGACTAGATCCGACAAGTATAGATTTATGGGATACCTTAAAGAAACATCAGGGTATTAGTTTTATCATCCAACTGATTAAAAGGTGTTTGTTACGAAATATGCTACTTTCTTGGAAAAGGAGTTTATCCTTGAAGGGGTCAGTGGGAGTAAGATATATCTTGAAGAAGTTCAAGAATCACAAAATACTACAGATCAAAGTCAGGTACCTAACCAAGTGGAAGAATCTATTGTAACACACCCTATTCGTAAAACTAGAAGAATATCGAAGTTATCTGATAGGTATGGATTCGTCATAGAAGATAGCGATGAGGTATGCATCATAAATGATGATGATCCATTAAATTTTGAACAAGCTATGAGTAGTAAAGACTCAGAGAAGTGCCAAGAAGCCATGAAATCCGAGATGAACTCCGTTTATGAAAACCAATTATGGACTTTGGTTTCACCACCTATAGGCATTAAGCCTATTGGGTGTAAATGAGTCTTTAAAAGAAAGACTGGAGTAGACGACAAGGTAGAGACCTATAAGGCCCGACTGGTCGTAAAATGTTTCAAACAAAGACAAGGAGTTGACTATGACGAAACATTCTCATCTGTAGTGATGCTCAAGTCCATTCGGATTTTAATTGGGATTACAGCTTACCATAACTACAAAATCTGGCAGATGGACATGAAAACGACCTTCCTCAATGGAAAACTTGAGGAGGATGTGTATATGACATAACCAGAGGGATTTGTTTCAAAGGTTGGAACAAATCAAGTTTGTAAGCTGCAATGATCCGTTTATGGATTGAAGCAAGCTTCTCGTAAATAGAACATCCGTTTTTATGAGACAATCAAAGAGTTTGATTTTATCAAAAATGAAGATGAACCATGTATGTACAAGAAGGTTTGTAGGAGTGTTGTTTCATTCCTTATATTATATGTTGATAATATATTATTGATAGGAAATTATATTCCTAGGAGACAATCGATTAAAATATGGTTATCTAAACACTTCTCCATGAAGGACTTGGGTGAAACATCCTATATTTTGGGGATAAAGATTTATAGAGATAGATCTAAAAGGATGCTTGGCTTATCCTAAGGAACGTACATTCACTCGATGCTAAAGAAGTTAAGCATAGAAGATTCCAAAAGAGGTCTCATGTCGATGAGCCATGGATACATCTCTCCAAGAAATAGGCCCCAAAGACACCTGAGGAGTGAGACCGTATGAGTAAGATTCCTTATGCTTCATCAATAAGATCTATCATGTATGATATGATATGTACTAGATCGGATGTCGCTCATGCACTTAGTGTAACAAGTAGATATCAGTCGAATCCAGGAGAAGAACACTGGAAGGTAGTAAAAAATATCCTAAAGTACTTAATAAGAACTAAGGATGTGTTTCTTGTCTACGGTATGACTGAATTGAAACTAGAGGGCTTTACAGACTTAAGTTTTCAAACGGACCAAGATAAAAGTAAATCCGTTTTGGGGTATGTGTTTACTTTAAACAGTGGTGCAATGAGTTGGAAGAGTTCCAAACAGCAAACAATTGCTGATTCAGTGATAGAGGTAGAGTACATAGCGGCAAGTAAAGCTGCAAATGAGGTTGTTAGGATGAAGAAGTTTATAACCAAACTTGATGTAGTTCCTAGCATTATAGGACCGGTATCTTTATTCTATTATAACACAGGAGCTGTTGCACAGGATAAGGAACCCAGGTCACATCAAAAATCCAAACACGTGTTGTGGCGGTTTCACTTGATCAGAGATATCATTGAAAGATGAGATATCACCCTGGAGCGTGTGGACTCTCAAGACAATATTGCAAATCGGTTTACTAAAGTGTTAACACAACAACAGTTCGATTGTCACTTAGAGAAGATGAGTATGAGATACCACAGCGATTGGCTTTAGTGCAAGTGGGAGATTTAAAGTAGTATGCATACAAGCCGATCATGTATGATGATAAAGCATATACTTTGTGTAAGACCCCAACTTTTATAAATAAAGATTAATTTTTCTCAAAATATATTTTTAATATTATGGTGTGAATTTGATATAATGCTATAGTTGTGGGTATTATTTACAAATTTTGCAAAGTAAGCAAGTGGCTATATAATATTCGATTGGTCGGGGAATATTCGTTTTAATAGGGAATATTCGTACGATGACACAATCATTAGTGGACCCCACAACGGAAGTATTGTCGTAGTTATAAAACGATAGAATTATTTTTTTATAAAAATAATGGCGAAAGTTTTACCGTTAAACTGTTGAACTACCCAGTGGTAAAAGTACAGTAATACGCGTGGTTGTATAGTAGCACACAGTATTAATTATTGATGCTTACGTGAGAAGTCACTCAGTTATACTCAATTATTGCTACAGTAATTACTGAATAATATCTCTCATATTATTGATTCAATTATTGTCACAGTATCATCTGCATAATATTTTATATTATTAAATCAATAATTGAGACGATAAATTTATTCATATTATTATTTGCAATATTGACAATGTCTAGAAAGTTCTGTCAAGGAGAGGTTTGGTCACCTAATTGCACGCCAATAGGGAGAAATCCTTATCGGAAAGCCCCCTCTTTTTTTGGGAATGATCTGGTTGTTAAATATTGTGAGTTATAATATTAATGATGAATAAGTTCGTGTTGATTAAAGATGAAATTGATGTTTTCATTGGGTGTGGATTATTAGTGTTAGTGGAAATTGACATATATTCCGATAATAATTGATGTCTGGAGGTTATATTGACCAATCGGGTAATTAATCGGATAAATGAGCAATTAATTGCTATTAATTCACATGCTTATAACTATTTGTTCACATGTGTGTACTATTGATTCACATGCATGTACTATTAGGGGAGGTGGTGCAAGATTGATAATACTTGCATGACTAAATTAAAAATTGAGGTATAGATGAAGATACTATACTGTAATTATTTTTTTCACATGATTGTACTATTGATTCTCATGATTGTACTATTGATTCACAAGATGTACTATTAGGGGAGGTGGTGCAAGTTTGATAATACTTACAGGACTAAATTAAAAATGAAGAAAAAGATGAAGGTATTATACTGTAATATTTCGAGCCCCAAAATGTGCAATTATCAAAACTATGTTTACCTATAAATAGAAGCTCATTCTTCTTTCATTCTCACCAATTCACTAAGACTCACAAGAGCATTTATAGAAAGAGAAGCTATATAGAGAGAGAGAGAGAAGCTTTAGAGAGAAAGTAGAAGAGAAGTCTGCTACCTCACTATTCTAATATCCAGTCTTCTTCTGAGGTAAGTGATATTATTTTTTTTAGTATTCATAAGGAATAATATTTTCTTCCGTACTCTGTAGTATATGAGTAATATTATTTCGTCTCGTATTCCTGATTATACCCTCATTTTGTTAAAGTATTGCTTCTATACACCGTGAAATTAGTAGAATATCTTTGAAATTTACGCTTTATCTAGTATCGTTTTACAAGGATATTTTCTGCACATTCTTGTTACATTTTAAGCTTTTCATGCCGGAGTACTGTCCATGAGTAGTATTCAGTTTTACGGTACTATTCATAAAGTACTATTTATAGGGTACTATTCATAAAGTACAATTCACGGGTACTATTTATAAAGTACTATTCATGAGGTACTATTCCTGAAGTACATTCATGGGGTACTATTCACTCAGGTACTATTCACCCGGGAAATTATAATGACAAAAATTGATTTTTTTGCTGTCCAAATTATTTTTGATACAATATTATTCTTAAATTTTACTCCACAAAGCAGTATCATGTTGACAATTTTGGCATTATTGAATTCGGGATAAATTAAATTATAAATCTTTAAAAATTTATCATTTGCTTTCTTTTAATTGAATTCTTATATCATTGTCATCATCCTAATGCTTATATTATGATAAAAGTCATCTGTGGCTTACGTGCATAGATGTACTATTGATTGGTATGATTATGACCAGAGATTATTCGATATAATCATGACCGTAATGTTACAAATGATGTAGTAAAAGTCCTCATTGGCCTGTAGTGCATTGATGGACAGTTGTTGGTATGATTATAACTAAGAATTATTTGGTATAATCATGACCATTGATGATTACATGAATATCCTTGGCCGTGGTGCAGGGATGATTCGATGATGTGGTTTATTTATTAAGCTGAGTCTCAACGATAAAGTTGATGAAACACCTTTTTAAATCATAGAAGATAGTAGATATCATGCTCTACTTAAATATTCTAATGGATTGCTTGCTCCACTGTAGTTAAACTAGATGTTTATTGTATTTTATCAGTTTAACATTGTTGAAGGCTAACGATAATTTATTCTGCATTATCTTAGTCATAATATTTCTTACTGGGCTAGTTGAGCTCACCCTTTATTTTCATTGTTCTCTTCAGGAAATGAGAATATAGCTGGGACTAGTCGGGGGACGGAGTGACGGTCCAGATGTTTGCATTAGTAGTCCTCACTATTCAGTGAAATAGTGTGATAATAAATATAATAAGGACTCCATTTGAGTTTGAATACTGTCTAGAAGACAATATTCATATTAAAACTCTCAGCTTATGTTTTGTCGTATTTTACACGACAGTTGTATAATTAAGTTGTATTTGAATTTTATACCATGTATTTGGCGACTAAGAATGGGTGATGTATACGTATTTTGGGGGCGTCACAGTTGGTATCAAAGCTTAGGGATATGATACCTGACTGAGATGTGAGATTAGAACTAGGAGGGGAGAGTCAGGAAATTCTTTCGCTAGTATGACCTACCTTAGTTTATTTGGTATTTATTTGGTCGATTAGAGTATAAGGATAATATGTGACATGTCAATTAACCCTTGTTTTGTGACATATTTAAAAATAGCATCCGAAAATGTTGAGATAAGCAATGAAGCACATGAGACCGTTGAGTCACTAACGATCAATACCCATGATAATGTGCATCAGGATGGCAATAATCCTCAGGAAAACAACAACGCTGACCAAATGATGAACTATGAGATGTTCAGAGGCTTTATGCAATTTATGCAACATCAGGCAAGAACGAC
This sequence comes from Panax notoginseng, assembly GCA_016801055.1. Taxonomy (NCBI): domain Eukaryota; kingdom Viridiplantae; phylum Streptophyta; class Magnoliopsida; order Apiales; family Araliaceae; genus Panax; species Panax notoginseng. The sequence continues at coordinate 96,168,891 of CM029017.1, read as the reverse complement.
TCTTATTCAAAATGCAGGTGGAAACACTGGCAACTCTAGGACGGTCACCGCTAAACAATTCAAGGAGCTGGGGCCACCGGAGTTTATTGGATAGCCAAAACCCTTAAGGCTGAGACGTGGATAAAGTAGATTACCAAGATATTTGATGTCTTGGGATGCTCAGAGGAGCAAAAGGTTCCTTTTTCCATCTTCATGTTGCGAGGAGAGGTAGATTATTGGTGAAAATCGGCAAAACGTACTCAACCTACCGCACTAAAGATGCCTTGGGAGAAGTTCCAAGAATTATTCAACGACAAGGACTTTCCCGAAAGTATTCGTCACACGAAGGAGGTAAAGTTTATCAAGCTGGAGGAAAACAATATAACCGTGTCGCAGTATGAAGCTAAGTTGTCCCGATTTGCGTCCCACTTGGTTGATAACGAGGAGAGAATGACGCGGATGTTTCTAATAGGTTTGAAACCGAGATACGTCAATATCTAATTTTTCACAAACTATGTTTATATTCAGATGTTGTAAATAGGACTTAGTTATTGGAGCGCGATAACGAGTCAACCCAACCAAGAGAGAGCAGCTGACAAAGTGATAATACCATTGGTAGCAATCATCAAAGCGGTGACAACAAACGTGGAGGGAATCAACATGCCAAAAATGGTAACCACTTCAGTGGAAATCATGGCCAAGATAATAGAAGTAGAAATTTTAAGAAGAGGAGATTCAACAATGATGAAAAAATGTCATCACCAACACCTGTTATTAAGGAAAGGGAATGACAACCAATCGTATGTTACAAATGCGGAGGGGAGAAACATATCAGTCCGAATTGTACACATCAATCCAAAGCGTGTTATAATTGTAGAAAAGAAGGTCACCTAGCCCGATTTTGTTGTACACCGAAGTCAAGTCCAGCTGGGATGGAGGCATTAAAGGCCGTCCCGGATAAGACAAAACTGGTAGTTTAAGGGATAGCGTTTGCCGTAACCTCCCAAAAAGCGAGGAATCTGAACGAGGTGATCATGGGTAAGCTAATCATAAACTCTAGCAAAGTATATACCTTATTCGATGCCGGTTCTACCCATTCTTTTATTTCTCCTACTTGCGCTTAATGTTTAAATTTGATTCTAGAGAAATTAGACTTTGACTTATCTGTTGAAACTCCGTTGGGAGAAACCTTCATTACATCCACTGTTTATAAGTCTTGTTTGGTTCAACTCGGTACCTCACATTACCCGTCGATCATATTTTCTTAAAAGTACTTGCATTTGATGTGATTTTAGGGATTGATTGGTTAACTACTCATCATGCAAAAATTGATTATTTTTGAAAGGTTGTTAGCTTTCATATTCCTAACCAACCTATTATGCGAATTCAAGCAACCAAACCACTAAAGTCAATCACTGTCATATCAAGCCATAAAGCTATTCATTTATTAAAAAACAGATGTCATGCTTTCTTAGTCCATGTCTGTGACGACCCCAAAACAGGTCCATTCCACCCAACCCATTCTGAGTCGTCAAATACATGGTACAGAAAACAACTACAACTTTATTACAACAATTGTCGTGCAAAATACAACAACACATGCTGTGAGTTTGGATACAAATATATACCAAATGTGACTCATGTTCCAACCGTGAACATCACCTCACAATAACACCTTACATAAAGGTATAGTCAAAAACTGTTTTAGAAATTAGAATCTTTGGGAAGTGCTCAAGGAAACCTTCGTACATGGGAGGCCACGCGTCTAGGTTATGATAGATATCATATGGCCACAGAATTATCCTTGGTTGACCCAATAGACCCCAAAGAAAAACGAGAAGATTACTATCATATTCTTCCCAATGGTGAGTCTTCTCTTGACTTATCATTATCTCCACTGTCTCTAATTGAGAATTATACTTCAAAACAAACACTAAGATTATATAGGTAGTGCCCATAGATATACTCAGCAAGTGGATGAGCACAACCCTGTCTTATGATGACACGAGGTTGTATGTCATTAGACATCTTGTATGATAGTGACAAAACACCCTTCCAACGTTGGGTTCGCCTCACCTTATTTTCTTCACCAAATATAACTACTAAATGATGACCACCGTTCTATTCCCTTGTTACCCCCGCTCGACCCAGCTACACTCTTATTACCTGAAAGGAATTGTGAAGCAAAAGGGTGAGCACAACTAGCTCAGTAAAGAATATCATGACTAAAGATAATTCAATTATCAATAGTCTTCATCAACAATAAATCAGAGATTTAGAACATATGGTAAATGATAAAATTTCAACCATAGTTGCAGCGGAACGAGCAATCCATTAGAAGAGTCAAATAGACTATAAAGTCTATTATCTTCTCCATGTTAAAAATCCACCAATAATATTTTATCCATGTAACATCACTCAACAGTTCCTTTCCACAATCATATGATAACTCATAATCATAATTGTGACTATAAATTTTTCTTCGCACCCAGGACGAAGAATATTTTATCACCTGTCTTTACCTGAAACATCAAAGATCATGGTTATACCAAATCACAGTTCCTGTTTATAATCATACTAACAAATCCATCTTTGCACTACGGGCCAAAGATATTCATCAACAAACCATCTTTGCACTACGGGCCAAAGATATTCAACAACAGTTCATCTTTGCACTACAGGCCAAAGATATTCATCAACAGGCCATCTTTGCACTACATGCCAAAGATATTCATCAACAATTCATATTTGCACTACAGGCCAAATATAATCATATCTCAAAGAAATATATAATCATTTCAGAATTTATATAAACAATAATTATAACCATGTTGATCAATTCACCTTTGCACTTAAGCTTAAGATATTCAATTATAAATTCAATGGTCATGATCATACCAGTCACAATTCAACTTTGCACTACAGGCCAAAGAGAACCCTAGTCATGATCATACCAATAATCTACCCATCTTTACACTCCAGTGAAAGAGAATTTCAACATCAGGGTTATAAAAATGTTATATATGATGATAAAAATAATATGATTAACATATAGTTTTAATCTCAAGAGTAATATTCGTAACTCATGAATAGTAAATCGTGAATAGTAACTCATGAATAGTAACCCTGACACAAAAGATAGAAATTCTACAATAAAATTCATACCAATATTTCGGTATAATGATATTGAAAGAATAACATTACTTAAATTTATAAACAATTTATTTTAATTGTTTACACTTTACTAATTAATGCATTTAATCATCATAAAATGCCAACTCTTACAATTTCATCATCAATAACCAAAACCCTCATAAAAAATCTGCATATACCTCATATAGGATTCTCAAGCCATAAAATCCTATTTTCCAATTTTCTTTCTTCACAAAACATATTTAATTCATTTACTCATAACTAGACCATTTTCATGAAAAAATACCAAATCAGTTCCAAAAATATTTCTTTTCTGGGATTTAGCATAATATAGTCCCATAGTGAACATATATTTTTCTCAGAATTTTTAAAAGTCATTTACTATTTTTCATATGGCCAAAATAGCCGAATATTTAGACATTTATCAAAAATTGTACTTTTGTCTAAAAATTCTGAAATTTACAGAGTATACTTCTATCATATACATGTACTCTCAATAAAAATTTTATCAATTTTGGAGTTAACCACAAGGAATTATAAGCGGTTACTTTTAAAATAGTCTTTTCTCATAAAATTCATAACTCTCAATCTATACATCCAAAAATCACCATTTTTGGACACAATCAAGAAAACTCATCAAAATATCATTTCAAATTTTTCCAAAATTTTTGAAGATCAGAAAAATTACGAAACTGAAAATCATAACAACCCTTAAAATCCCTTAATATCCCTTACTATCCGTACAATCCCTTACCTCAAAAGAGCAGTACTTCTGATCGGTATGCAAGAGCCGAAGGAAACTTGCACTGAATAGCAACTCTCAAAGTATCTAAATACTCACAAAAAAATATGCTTCATAATATAGAGAGAGAAAGAGAGAAAGCTTATGTTTCTGGTGTGATTTTTAATTCTAACTTAGCCCTCTATTTATAGGAAAATTTTGGTAGGTTTGACCTGCAACCTGATGGCTTTACCTGTTACTATTCCCACCCACCACATTTGAAATATAATTCAGCACATTTCTTCACCAACCACAAGTGGGGCCCACCAATTCTAGAATTTTCCATCAAAATGATAAACTCCAAAATTCAACAATTTCTGAACCAGTCAACTCGTAAAATTCATAACAAATATACGTTCATTTTTTAACGGTTCAAAATTTGTAGACATATACTCAACTTATATATGTATAACATATATCCAAAATTACCACGATCCAACGGTCGGATTAAAAATTATAACCCTCGCAAAATATCTCAAAAATCCTGATTTTTAATACCTCCATTCCAACAAAAATACAGATAAAACACCTCAACATTAACTCCTTCATTTTTAACCACAAAAATATATCCCTCATTTATATCCACATAAAAAAAAAATATTTCCTTATCATATGAATCAATAATTAATTATTCACAAATAATATTACAGAATCACATTTATGACAATAGGCCGTTTCAGAAAGAGGGGGCTTTCCAATAAGAATTTCTCCTTACTGGCGCGTAATTAGGTGACCAAACCTCTCCTTAGACAGAACTTTCTAGACATTGTAATAATGCTATCTAATAATATTATTCAAATAATATGAATTTATGATCTGATAATAGAAAATACTGTGCATGCAGCAATAATTATTGAAACAAAAATAATATAAAATATCAACGCAGCAATTATTGAATCAATAAAGTTAAAATATTGAACAGTTTTTACTGTAACAAATTATTGAGTAGTGCCTTCTTACGTAAGAATCAATAATTTTAAAAATACTG